>OY757314.1:77934334-78534334 GCA_963583905.1 Stenurella melanura
GAACGTCACTTTACAGAAAAAACAATAAAACGGATAGATTTATGTATATATAAAATTACAATAAGTAATAACTTCAAAAATTTCAAAAATTACAATAATAAACATAATCCTAAAATCGCTAATTGTGTTGCATGCATTTTTCATCACTGCAGCTCGAAATTCATGTATTCGTTTACTGAATAAAAACAGTTTACAGCTAGAAAGTTTTTCAAACAAGAAGTAAACTTATTTTTAGAATTTATAGTTTTGATTTCTTAGATTAATTTGTTATACATTGTAATACCAGCATGATACGGAGATTTTTTATATAAAGTAGTGTTGTGGCTGGTTATTTTTAATAAATGTATAATAAATAATAAAAATAACTATTCTATTAACGTGCAAAACAGCTAACTATCCGATTGATTTCCTGCATATCTAGTTTTGTTCAAAATTTTATCACGATTCATAGACGTATGGAGTTACTTATATTTATCTCATGTTTTAACATGTTAATATCCTACCCAGGAAGTCATTATAAAAAAATGGATTTTCTTACCCTTATCAGTCTTCTTAATTAAAGAAAGAATCCTATTAGTTCTTTCCGACATAATTGTTTGCAAAAATTTTGTTGTGGAAGCCACTTGCACTTGTTTATCGGGAATTTTTTTTCAACTGAACATAAACGAAGAAAAATGAATATCTATAAATAGAAACTTAACGTTGCCGCATTTAGATGGCTCAGGTGGTCATGTACGAACTTAGGTTTACACATATATTTGTATATACGACTGGTTTTACAGCGCCACGGTAGAATTTATGTTGAACTAAAATTAACATGTTTAATACCAACTTGAGCCACATTTTGGAGGGATAAATTGGTGGGTAAAAGCTATTCAGATGTTGTCATGTGAAAGAAATTAAAGACCAGGATTGGGTAAAAATGGATCCACCTTGAAATAATACCAACTGTATTTTTTTAGATCATGTGACCCCTTTATCATGCAAAACAAACCTGAGCCACATATACGGCTCAGCTTTGTGTATCTGGCTCAACATTGCACGTACAGTTTGCTATTGTCGGCTCAGCTTGGATAGAAGGATATAAATATATATATATATATATATATATATATATATATATATATATATATATATATATATATATATATATATATATATATATATATTGTTACGATATTTTGTGTTTTGTTTAAAATGAATGTTTTGAAAATAATGATATTCTTGGGCGCCAGACAAATCGCTTACACAGCAATATGTCAATTTTATTATACTACACAAAACAGTAACTTGGTAGCATGATGTCTAGTCCCTTAATTTGGACAGACAGACTCTCCAGGGCTCAAGTCGGTTCAAATTTGCTCAGGTTAGCATTGGTGCACACAGTCTGAAAAGGTAAATGAAAGCCAGAGTTCAAAATAACAAGAAACAAATATTTATTTATAAAACTCCTTCCTGGAAACCTATACTGAAAAAAATACACAAATACATACGTTGTATGACTTAATTACTAAAATAAAATTTATTTGGCCTTTTATTTATGAAAATTGCAATTTTTAAGAAAATATTTACCATGGATTTATTGTCGCTGCTCGATTAGTTCGACATTTCACTCGCGCTTGTGGCGCTGCCGGCAGTCTTACTTCTTATCTGCGATCCCTGGCGAATCGTTGACGTTTGGAGCTTCACTTTAGTGGCCTGTGATATGAATTCTGCTTTCTTGATTAATTTAATGGACGAAACACTTATTTTTAATACCGAAAACACTTTATTTTAAAAGGTAGGTACTGTTACCTTTCGTAGCACTTAATTTTTCTCTTAGGATGTTTACAACATATGAAATACTTTCAATTATAATTTTGTTTACCTTCTCAAAACATTTAAAAATTTAAATTTCAGGAACTTTGTAAATTGTATATTATTAATTATCACTTCTTGCTAGATATGCATTTAAATTATTTGTCTACTCTTAACCTTGAGTACAAACGGCTCTACTTTAACTTTCTTGGCACTTTTGGTTATTATTTGTTTATTTAAATTTTTTTTTTAAGGTTATAATTTTCTGGATCAACAATTCTAGATGTTGTCTCTACGAACTCTAATGGGTGACTGTTTTAAAAATTCAAGCTTTTTAATTGGCCTAATTTGACGTTTTTGACATGATTAGATTGCTTGATTATTAAAATTATTTTATTGAATTCTGTATTTACACTTATTTTTGTGTAGGAGTTCTAAAGCTGGATTTTACTATTAAATTATTAATCTGCATTAAATTCTGAACATTTCCATATGCCACACTCTATGTTTAATTGAGTATCAATAAAATTTTCAAAATTGCTGAAATTTATACAATATTTTTCTTAAATTCTATTTTACATACAAAGTTTGGTTTCCAGGTTGTAAACGAGCTTTGTATTACTAATTATACACACAATAAACATTGTTACAAACATTTTAAATTCATATAGATAACATTTTGTGTTCTAGGGGTAGCGGGTACTTTTCAAAACCATCTCATACCTCCTAGATGAACAATTTAATGGAACATAATACAATGTAAATGAAGTATAGTGAGTCCTGTTTCACTGCAACCATATATTTCATTGGTAAAGTTCATTTATATAATGGTTTTTATAATAATCGTTGAGCTACGCTTTGGTCATTCTCAAATAACATCGTGAGCCTTACAATAGTCCTTTAAATTATGGGCACACACAATGTAAGTATAGTTTACATGAGTCTTTACATATTTTATACCATTTGGAGCTATTACGATGTGCTTTAGTAGTAATATTTTCAATAGACGAGTCTCTATTTTGACATTTGGGTAATACTGTTTTTAAAGTGGATTACACCTATTGTGTTTGTATTCTAATTATATAATTACCTTTTTAAATGATTAAAAGTTCATGTTTACACTAGCTAGGTAGCGTTTAAGTTCATAATTCAAAATATTTTAACAAAATTTATTTTTATTATAGCCCAGTCGCTGAGCTTTTGCATGGGTCTTCAAGAAGATGAAACTAGAACATGTTTTTGGACACCATGGATGCTTCAATACTGTTCTGGCTGTTTATGGGCGTTTTTACAATCACGTTTCTTTATTTAAAAGTCCATTATGATAAGGTAAAATACAATTAAAGTTTAAAATCATGTTTTCACAACTTACAATTATACACATATAATTCTAAATACTTGAATCCTGCTACTCTGTTCTCATTTACAGTTCAGGCTTAGTTGTAATTGCATTCTGGAGTCTGCTCGATACATCATGCCTCGAGTACTCGTGTCTAGTATAATAAATTAATTCGCTTATAGCATTATGTTTAAATTTTTTAATTTTAATTTATTTTTTGTTGATATTATTTATACAGTGTCTGTCTGTTCGTGTGGCAAATATCATGTCATATTTCCCCCTTTAACTATAATAAAATTTTAATTTATGAAAATTTTTGTTAGTTACACAACATGACGTGTGATTGCCACATGTAACTGCTTATTTAGCTTTTAAGTAATATTTTATTTATTTAAAGTTCAAAAGGTATTAATTTTAGGTATTAACATTCCCTTTTATCGTTTAGTTCTGTTAATAACTCTTCATAAGCATTTAAGAATTAGAACATCTTTTTAATTGTACTAAATGCTCCCCCCTTATCGTGATATCTTTTTAATGTTATAATCTAACCTTGTTCATATGGGTACATCATTTCTATATGAAACTTCCCTCTTATTGTATCATCTCGCTCATCCATCAACTCATACGTATTCTCGTTAATTACTTTGTTAATTACATATGGGCCTTCATATGGGTTCTGAAATTTCGCACATATATTATTTTTGTGATCAGATACGCGCATTCGCTTGATTACTACTGAATCCCCTACGTTAAACGTGGTTCTTTTCCTTATACGCTTATTCTCCCTACTTTGATATCGCTTAGCATTTCGTACTAACCTAAGCTTAACATTCTTACGTATGGTCTCTAAGTCTAATGTTTTGTCAAAAGTCCATGGCCTATTTGGTTGCTTCCCCATCATACTAACTACAGGAGGTATTTCTGTAACCGTACTAGGCACATTATTTATATAATTTTCAACTTCTTTAGTAAAGAAATACCATTCTCGATGGTTATTTTGTAATACAATTCTCATAAATCTGTTTACTTCCTGAATATACCTCTCAGCAGGATTAGCTTGAGGTCTACGAATTGTCGTATATACTAATTGTATTTGCTGTTTTTCTAAATACTCTTTGAGGCGTTTGTTATTAAAATAGGTAGCGTTATCTGCTAAAATTCGTTCGGGTTTCCCTATGGTTCTGCAATATTCGTTTATTTTTCTTTTTATTATTAACGTATTACACCTTTTGGTGGGGTATAATTTAACAAATTTGGAAAATATGTCTACCATAACTAAAATATGTTTATACCCATCGTCGCTGGGAATAAGATTACTAACAAAGTCGATAGCCACTAATTTCAATGGTTTGGTAGATATTATGCTGTATACTATGTTCTTGTTCTTATAATTTTTAATTTTTCCTAATGTGCATTCATGGCACTTAGTCAATAATTCTTTTGTTAGAGAGAGATCTTTTTCACAATAATAAGTTTCACGAAAAATTAACCATGTTTTTCTTATTCCTACATGTCCATATCTAATGTGCAAATCTTTAATTATTAGTGAAGCTAGGGTCTTGTCTATTACAAATTTTTCCTCGTTTGAAATGGTTTTGATAATAAAATTGTCTTTGAAGGTGAAGCCTCTGCGTGGGGATTCTAGTATTTCATTTCTTAGTTCTTGTAAGTGTGATTGACTATCGTGTACATGTGCGTATGTGTACGGATTGTGTGTGTGTGATAAGGTGTTTAATGCAACCGTAAATGTGTTAGTGTCTTCTGTTTTTACATGTCGGTTACGTGTCAGTGCGTCTGCTGTTACATTGAGTTTCCCCGGCTTGTGTTTAATGGTAAACGAGTATTCTTGTATCAACAAAGACCACCGATATATTCTGTTGTTTGCAAATTTTGTCTTCATTAGATAGCATAGTGCAGAATGGTCAGTCTCTATAATGAAATGATTTCCGGTTAAGAAGAACGATAGCTTGGAGATCGAATATACGATACTGACCATTTCTTTCTCACAAATTGAGTATCGCGTCTCATAGGGCTTAAGAATCCTAGAAATAAAACATATGGGAGTCTCTGTTCCCCCCTGCCATTGTGTTAGCTCGGCGGCAATAATATTTTCGGACGCATCAGTGCGTAAAATGAATGGTATTGAGAAATCAGGACTGTGCAGCAGTAGATTGTCATGGAAGTTTTTCTTGATGGTTTGGAAAGCTTCTTCTCTCCTATCATTCCACTCCCATTTTTCATTCTTTCTTAGTAACTCAATAAGCGGAACTTCCAATTCTGATAATCTAGGAATAAACTTTTTGTAGTAATTTAACATTCCTAACAAACCACGCAACATTTTTAAATTGATAGGTCGAGGATAGTCTTTTATCTCTCGAACCCTCTCTTCACCTATGCTGATACCCTCCTGTTTTATTTTGTACCCCAAATATTTAACGTATGTGCGGAAAAATTCACACTTTTCTATGTTTAATTTCAACCCGGCTTTGTTTAATTCATCAAGAATTATGTCCAAATGTTCACAGTGTTTTTTATCTGTTTCAGAAAAAATTAGGATATCGTCGATGTAGTGGACACAGAAACTGTCATACTTATCTAGTATATTCTGCATTGCCCTAACCAGTGCGGATGAAGCTGATTGCAATCCAAAAGGTACTACTTTGAATTGAAAGATATGGCCATCCACGCTGAAGCCGGTGTATTTACAAGAGTCTGGACTTAATGGAATCAACCAGAACGAGTTTTTTAGATCTAACTTAGAAAATATGCTATTTTTACCAATTTTTGATAATAAAACGTCAATTGTCTGTGGCGCATCGAATTGAGATTTTGTAATACTGTTTAAATTCCTAGCATCTAAACACAGTCTAATAGTATCGTCTTTCTTTTTGACCACAACGATAGGATTAATAAAATTAGTTTTAGCTGGTTCAATGATGTTCGCATCTAACATATTATCTAGTTCCTTTTGTACCTTTTCCTTGTATTTGTAAGGAATAGGGTACGTTTTGCATTTGAAAGGTTTTTCTTCATCTACCTCTAACTTGTGCACGTAGCCTTTAGCTACTCTAGGTTCATAGTTCACTAATGTAATATATTTTTGTAATAAAGTTTGTGTAAATTTCTCATGTTCATTCGGACAATTTATGGTTAACTTATCAGATTCTATGTAATCAGTATTCATAACGTACGTGGTTAATGCCCCCGTATTCTTACCGTAATCATACATATTATTTTGCTTCTTTCCTTTTGACTTCCAGCGTTTCTTTTTAATTTCAAGTAGCCTTTTGCTGCCCCCCCCTATAAATATAACATTTACAATTGTTTGCATATGACTTAGCTGTAATTTTAATTTGTTATTTAAATTCTTATTATTTAAGGATACTATGATTGTATTGTTTATATTGTTATTATAGATTAGTTTGTATTGTGTTTTATTTTTATGTTTGAACTGCATAGGGTTTATAATGGTTTTAAAATGTTTACTTTCTTCTATTTTTAACTTATCCATGTAACCTTTTTTTATACAGGGTTCACTATTTATTCTGGTATCATGTTTTTGTAGCAATCTTTCATCTTTTTTGTTTTTCTCAGTTAAACAACTCATTAATTCATTGGGCTTAATAAAACTCGTATTTATTTCATACGTGGACCTTTCCATCGTATGTTTACCGCAGCATTTATACACATTATTTGGCTTTTTGCCATTTAAATACTCCATATTGGCACATTTGCCTTCAACAATATAGGGACTCTTGCCCTTTAAATATTCATTACCCTCGGGACCCTTGCCCTTCAATTTATTTAAATTATATATCGGTGAACTTTCACCTTCGACGAACAACATTTTCTCACCCAAGTCTATTTTTGCCCTTATAATTGATAAGATATCTTCCCCGATTATCACATTATAATTCAGGTTTGCTACAATTACGAAATCCCCTTTAAAAGTTTGATTATTGATTACAAAATTACTATTCAACACCTTGTCACATTCCGCGAACTTTTTTCCGTTGGCATTAACCAACTTTATCTTTGATACCCTTATGCATTTAATTTGATTTAAGTATTTATTATAAATATCCTTATCAAGCAGACTAATTTGCGATCCTGTATCGACTAAAGCATGCAAAACATGATTGTTTATTTTAATTTGAACTATTGACAGTTGGCTTATCTTTGCGTTTTGTATTTCGTTACCATTCTCGTGTCCGATGAACTCTTTTATGTGCATATACTTATGAGCTACGTTTAAAATTTGGTTATTCAAAAATCCTGTCTATCCCTAGCATTGACTTGCGCAGTCGTTTCTATTTTATCAAAATCGGATTGAGAGTTTTGTTTTTCCCTCGTATTCCTATTAATATTTGTATTTGTCACTTGAGCATACGATCTCGTATCTCGTTTATCACCTTCCCATCTTACATGTTTACGATCTATCCCCTGATTGTTTATATTTTCCCTGGAATTATCATACTCCCGATATCTGTTAAAATTTGTCGCATTTGGAGACCTTTGTTCCCTACGATTATTATTATTAGAATAATTGTTAAACCTGTCGTTTACCCCATCAGTACCTTTGTCATTATTTCTCATATTTTTGTTCGTTTCATATTTATTGTTTCTCTTATCAAAATAGTTAGAACTATTCCCCCTATATCTAAAATTCTGATTAAATTGGTCGCGATTTGATTGATCATAATTATAAGTATTTTGTCGATAATCATCGATCTCCCTCAAATATTCAATGAGATCATCCAACAATACAATCCTTTGGGTGATTATAACATTCTGTATATCGTTGGAGAAATGTCTCGCAAGATATTTAACTATTTCCCCCTCTGTGAATTTAGGTTCTAAGTACTTTATGTTATAGACTTTTCTCAACACGTAAGTCTCCCTAGTTATTCCTAATTTTTCATTGAATTTACCATTGAAGAGGTTTTGTCTTATTTTTTGTTGTGTGTACTGGCTCCAATATTGTTTGAGTACCAAGGTTTCAAATTCGTCAATATTCGAAAATTTGTCCTCGACCGTCTGGTACCACAATTCTGCTTCCCCCTTAAGCATGTTTTGGATATTTGACTTTAAACTCACATGGCTGGGTAGTGTGTCCATGTGTTGTCGTAAGCGTGTGATGAATATTTTGGGATGTGTTCTATTGTCCCCAAAGAAATAGAAGGGTGTTTTCGAGCATGTGTACGTATGTGTTGATGTTAGACCTTGATTCCTTTCTTGTAATAGCCGCGTATTCTTTTCAATCTTACTTTCCTGTTCTTTTAATTTGGAATTGTATTCCTCTCCATGTTTCTTAATCCTCTTATCCATCTCTGTTATACCATCATCTATCAAACTTTCTACTTCTATCCTGACTTCTTGTCTAATTTCCTGGGTAACTTCATTCGTTTTTGTTCTTATTTCTTCACTCATCACTTCTCCAATTCTTTCCCATTTGTTCTCAAGACTTTCAATCTTATCTCGCAGTTCAGTTTGACTTTCTTCCATTCTTCGCATTTTCTCTTCTATTTTCCTGCTAATATTTTCTTCCATATTTCTGTTAGTCTCTTCTATACCTTGTTTTATTTCTTCGATTCTTTGTATGTTTTCTTCTGCCTTTTTATCTAGATTTTCTTCCAAATTTCTGTTGTTTTCTTCTATTCTTCTATTTAAATTTTCTTCTAGTTTCTGATTGTTTTCTTCTATTCTTTGTATGTTTTCTTCTGCTCTTCTATTTAAATTTTCTTCTAAATTTTTGTTGTTTTCTTCTAGTTTCTCTTCCAATTTCTGGCTGTTATTTTCCAATGTTTTATTCATGCCTGCCATCATGTCCATTAGTTTTCGGAACAAGTCAGGTTGTGTATTTACATCCCCCTCTGATTGTGTGTTTGATGTACCAGCCGATGCTTGTTCTTGGTCCATGCTTATTTCTTTACCTTTCCTAAGTTTCATATATTACGATGGACAATTATCAGTTGTGGTACTAATAAAAATTTTATACCAAAAAGAAATAAATATGCCCTTATTATTTAATTGACACACTGTATACCTTATATCAACACAAACTCTGGCTTTTCAGTTTCCTGAAATATAAATTTTATAATTCTGACAAATTGTTTATTTGTGATTATGATAATGCTAGATTACAAAACTGGCCCCGCGTTGGGCGCCATTTGTTACGATATTTTGTGTTTTGTTTAAAATGAATGTTTTGAAAATAATGATATTCTTGGGCGCCAGACAAATCGCTTACACAGCAATATGTCAATTTTATTATACTACACAAAACAGTAACTTGGTAGCATGATGTCTAGTCCCTTAATTTGGACAGACAGACTCTCCAGGGCTCAAGTCGGTTCAAATTTGCTCAGGTTAGCATTGGTGCACACAGTCTGAAAAGGTAAATGAAAGCCAGAGTTCAAAATAACAAGAAACAAATATTTATTTATAAAACTCCTTCCTGGAAACCTATACTGAAAAAAATACACAAATACATACGTTGTATGACTTAATTACTAAAATAAAATTTATTTGGCCTTTTATTTATGAAAATTGCAATTTTTAAGAAAATATTTACCATGGATTTATTGTCGCTGCTCGATTAGTTCGACATTTCACTCGCGCTTGTGGCGCTGCCGGCAGTCTTACTTCTTATCTGCGATCCCTGGCGAATCGTTGACGTTTGGAGCTTCACTTTAGTGGCCTGTGATATGAATTCTGCTTTCTTGATTAATTTAATGGACGAAACACTTATTTTTAATACCGAAAACACTTTATTTTAAAAGGTAGGTACTGTTACCTTTCGTAGCACTTAATTTTTCTCTTAGGATGTTTACAACATATGAAATACTTTCAATTATAATTTTGTTTACCTTCTCAAAACATTTAAAAATTTAAATTTCAGGAACTTTGTAAATTGTATATTATTAATTATCACTTCTTGCTAGATATGCATTTAAATTATTTGTCTACTCTTAACCTTGAGTACAAACGGCTCTACTTTAACTTTCTTGGCACTTTTGGTTATTATTTGTTTATTTAAATTTTTTTTTTAAGGTTATAATTTTCTGGATCAACAATTCTAGATGTTGTCTCTACGAACTCTAATGGGTGACTGTTTTAAAAATTCAAGCTTTTTAATTGGCCTAATTTGACGTTTTTGACATGATTAGATTGCTTGATTATTAAAATTATTTTATTGAATTCTGTATTTACACTTATTTTTGTGTAGGAGTTCTAAAGCTGGATTTTACTATTAAATTATTAATCTGCATTAAATTCTGAACATTTCCATATGCCACACTCTATGTTTAATTGAGTATCAATAAAATTTTCAAAATTGCTGAAATTTATACAATATTTTTCTTAAATTCTATTTTACATACAAAGTTTGGTTTCCAGGTTGTAAACGAGCTTTGTATTACTAATTATACACACAATAAACATTGTTACAAACATTTTAAATTCATATAGATAACATTTTGTGTTCTAGGGGTAGCGGGTACTTTTCAAAACCATCTCATACCTCCTAGATGAACAATTTAATGGAACATAATACAATGTAAATGAAGTATAGTGAGTCCTGTTTCACTGCAACCATATATTTCATTGGTAAAGTTCATTTATATAATGGTTTTTATAATAATCGTTGAGCTACGCTTTGGTCATTCTCAAATAACATCGTGAGCCTTACAATAGTCCTTTAAATTATGGGCACACACAATGTAAGTATAGTTTACATGAGTCTTTACATATTTTATACCATTTGGAGCTATTACGATGTGCTTTAGTAGTAATATTTTCAATAGACGAGTCTCTATTTTGACATTTGGGTAATACTGTTTTTAAAGTGGATTACACCTATTGTGTTTGTATTCTAATTATATAATTACCTTTTTAAATGATTAAAAGTTCATGTTTACACTAGCTAGGTAGCGTTTAAGTTCATAATTCAAAATATTTTAACAAAATTTATTTTTATTATAGCCCAGTCGCTGAGCTTTTGCATGGGTCTTCAAGAAGATGAAACTAGAACATGTTTTTGGACACCATGGATGCTTCAATACTGTTCTGGCTGTTTATGGGCGTTTTTACAATCACGTTTCTTTATTTAAAAGTCCATTATGATAAGGTAAAATACAATTAAAGTTTAAAATCATGTTTTCACAACTTACAATTATACACATATAATTCTAAATACTTGAATCCTGCTACTCTGTTCTCATTTACAGTTCAGGCTTAGTTGTAATTGCATTCTGGAGTCTGCTCGATACATCATGCCTCGAGTACTCGTGTCTAGTATAATAAATTAATTCGCTTATAGCATTATGTTTAAATTTTTTAATTTTAATTTATTTTTTGTTGATATTATTTATACAGTGTCTGTCTGTTCGTGTGGCAAATATCATGTCAATATATATATATATATATATATATATATACATATATATATACATATATATATATATATATATATATATATATATATATATATATATATATATATATACATATATTTGTCCTTAGCATAATGCTGCGTCCATACATGGGGATTGGACCATACACTGCTGCGTCCTGTACAATATTGCGTCCGTATATAGGACGCAGCATTTTTCCTATGCTAGCATCAACATAGTACACAATTGAAAAATTTCCAGCATCTCCGACTGTTCTTTGTCTCTTGGGCTATATGTAGGTACGGAAATAAGTTCTGTGCCATTTTACTTGAATGAGATATCGACCTTCATTTTTTTACGATTCGGATGCAGCATTATACGGTTAGTATAACTTAAAGTATATTTTTAGTTCAAGCGAATTATGTTTGAGGGCGCTTCAATCTTTGTACAGAAATATACATTTAATATACACTATTCAGATATGGCATAATGATGCGTCCGACATTTGGCAACGCCGCGTTTAACCGATATTTAGGTACTTCTTCCTCATCGGACGAGTGATGACTTCTGATATATGTGAAAGGAGCCAACATCAAATGCATGAGATTCTGAATTTCGGACGATTTTGATGGAACAAGCGGCATTTGATAGCTTACGGCTCACTGAATAAAAGTCTTTATGGGTACAAAGTCCCCTATTTAATATATTTGTAGTTACGGAGCGTAGAAGCGGCTAATTTTAAGTATTTAACATTAGGACTTTCTTCATCTGTACTGGGACAAGTGGCATTCGATACAGATTATAGATCCATTATCTTGCTACACATAATGAACACTTTTATCACTAAAATTAATTTTCATGAAATGAAAGCAACTTTAACGGACATTAATATTGCTCAAAGGATATTGTTGTAATTAGTAATTAAACAGTATCTTTTCCAAAATTGAATTGTGTAGGCCTTACCTTTTTGATATAATTAATCAAGTTGACATAAGAGAAACACCAATACTTTATAACCTTACTTGCTGGGGTTATATTATATTAAACTCCAGATTCAAAAAGCCGAGCCTAGAAACCGATCTCAAGGGTTGAGCAATATTCTGATAGTCAATTTGCTAAATCAAGAAAATAATTCAGTTGAATGTCACCACAGGGTTACTATAACTTTTACGTAACTGAAAAATGTTTAAATAAGCACAAAAAATAGAAAACATAACCGCAGGTCTTTATAAAGTTCACCGCAAAGACCAGAGAAAAAACGGTTTAATTGAATGAAATGGAACTTGTCAATTCAAAAACGGAAATATAACAACAACAATACATTATCAGAAATGTCTTTACAAAATACACGTACTATAACAAACATATGGCAACCAACTAAACAACACGACAAAATCAAGTTTACTTGATTCTCAACAAATATACTAAACAATATAACGTACCGGTTTTATTTCCGCTACATATTTGCAACCCATGAAACGTAAATCCTAACAATACTTGTGGTTAATAAATCTAAACAAGGCAACAACTTACGAATGGCACATAACATAAAATAGAACAGGCAAATTAAACAAAAGCTAAAGCCCACAGTAACCCCTGTGGGTAAACATGAAATGAAAATGTACACATGAATTGAAAATTTAAACAAATCTTAACTACAAAGTTACAGTGCTAATAACATTTAAACGTAAGTGTTTAACTAATGCGAATTAAATAACCCGTGCCCCGATCGCTCGACGTCACTGGGTCCGTTAACGAACAGTAGAAACAGTTATCACTAAATACGAAAATTCTGTCTCACCAAATAATTGCAGATGTCGTAGAACCAAAATATTTGTAATGTAATGTAATGTAATGTAATTATTGCGTGAACCAATTTTACATTGACATTTAATAGGTTTGTCTGAAATGCAAAGTTTCTAACACATACTTCAGTTCTAACAAATATCCTCCAGTATTATTCAACGATATGCGGGATTTTACTGGACATCAAGTTGCTTACTCATATCATAACCGAAAAAATAGGAAATACTCGGGTTTTACTGCCGATATAATTAATATGAAATTACTACGACGTTTAACTGTAGCAACGTGTAATTCTCATTTAGGCTGCACTGAACTTAAGGTAACTTTTACTTTTAGGGCACTAAATGCCCTCGCAAACTAAACAAATTAGAGCGATATCAGATTCAACAATCTCCCCCTAAATGTATCGAAGTAATCTTTAATAATCCACCTTGTGATCTAGCCTCAGGCAAACTGACCCGCCTTAGGATGTCTCCTCTTCTCTAGTTATAGGCTCGCCCCCTATTGGTTAAAGATTTGTCATGCATAACCGACAGGATTTAAATTCAAATAATGCACGGACTAGTAGCGCATGCTTTTATAAAAGATGCACGTTACAAAATTGCAGCACGCATAATTGAAGTTTACAAATTAACTTAGCATATAATGACAAGTGAGCGTTACTACTTTATTTTTCGTTTATCACCAATTTATTGCAATTTATATGTTATCGCATTTTCAGCACTTGATGTGCCATTTTCAAACGATAAAAGATAACGAACATGCAAAGATAATTTATAGGATACTTCTAATAATTTCACGATCATGAATAAAATAATAATGATAATGAAGAATTTGTTGCTCAACAGAATCTTCCAGTTACAGGAAAATTTTACGAAATAAAAATAAATTTCATAAATGCAAAGTATACAATATAAAATATAAAAGGAAAGTATAAAATATAAAAGTATAAAATAATTATTTAGTTTAGAGTAGCTTAATATTATGGTACATATTTAAATTTAGGTTACAATCTATTTTGGACGGAGTTTAATGGTCTTGAAGTAATTATTTAAAGAAAAACTAAACATGTGACATGGTCACCAATAGAGTTATATATTTCCATCGTGAAATAAATGGGTGATTTAGCAAGGATGTTTGTTCTTTCAGATGGTAGTGCAAAAGTAATGGTTTGACGCGAGTCTAAACGTGGAATTCTAAAATTAATTTACGATAGGACTTCTGGAGAGTCTATTGTATTTTCGATCAGTTTGTAAATAAATATTAAATTTTACATAATTCTTATGTTTTCTAATGAATCAGAATTAAACCATATTATCATTAAATAATTGGGATATCCCTGTTTGGGGTATTGGTGATCTAATTTAAAAGATACATGTTTAAGAAATTTCCGTTGAACAGATTCTAATGATTGTGAATATTTCTCATAAATAGGACTCTATATGGCCTAACCATACTCTAACTTCGAACGCACGAAACAAAAATATAATGTTTTTAATGCTTCTGAATTAGTACAATTTTTGAATTTATTAAAACAATACCGAGTGTTTTTAACGCAGACTTAGAAATTGAGTTAATGTGTTCTGTGAATTCCAATCTGGAGTAGATCAGTATACCCAAATATTTAACCCTCACAATGTGTTAAAGAGATATTCAACCAGATTCACCTTCCGTGAGTAAGTCGTAACGTTAGATTTTGATACATTCACTGATAATTTATTCTCTAGGCACCAATTCTCAATGACATTTAATAGTTCTTGTAATCTTGCACAGTTCTCTAGGGTAGTAATTTCACTAAATAATTTCAGATCTTCCGCAAAGAAAAGTTTGTTGCAATTCAATCCATCACATTGTCATTAATAATTACCGAAGAGTGCACCCAAGTTTGAATCCTGAGGTACGCCAGACGTTGCGACCTAAGTATTTGATTTAAAACCACTGTACTGAACATACTGTAACCGGCTTTGAAAGTAGAATTCAAAAATTTTAATAATTAAAAGTCTATGGCCGGTGTGGTCAAGAGCCTTCGAGATGTATATCACGTCCACCTGCCCTCGTTTGGCTAGTATATTAGAAGTAAATTGGGAGAGACACGCTAAATTAGATATTGTAAAGCGTTTTTCGATAAAAGCTGTTGAGATATAGAAATTATTTTCTTTACAGCAGAATATATTACGTTTATACATCGCCACCTTGAAAACCTCTTGCAAAATTGGATCAAATAGAAATACCTCTATAGTTAAGCATATCACTCATGTCACCATTTTTATGTATGGGACATACTCTTGCCAGTTTCCAGCAATCAGGAAATGTACACGTTTTTAGCGATAGACTGAATAAGATTAAAATGGAAAATTAGAAACAAATAGAACTAGAGTAAACATTACAATTTGTTGTTGTAAGTAATTTTGGTTTTAGATATTCTTAATTTTATGATTCCAATTTGACTGGTGAACACCACGTCAATATAAAATATATCGGAGATAAATATAACAAAGACACGGGAAAATTACTGACCGAAAATCCGTTTCAAGCAATTGTGACAGTAAACGGCTGCGCCAAATCGCACAATTTAATATTTAAAATGTTATGGTTTTAAAAGATCATGATACTCATTACTTATGTTACTCATGATTATAAAGGGAAAAATTTAGAAATGAAAAGAAAGCAACAAGTAGAAACAGAAAAGAGCGGGAAATAATTAAGGATCAGAAATTTGTGATATGATTTTATAATTGCATCGAGAAGAGGAAATGTGAATAAATAGTCTGCTGAGAAATTGACAACGCCTGATATGGTAATTGGTGTTTTATGCGTTATGCTCTCTGATTTCTGCATTGTTGTTTGTAAGCGGATTATTCCAAGTGTGAATTGGTATAATTTTTGAGGTATAACTTTGATGTAGTCTGCTAGTGCAATTATGTCGTGATATTGTGCATGCAGGTTCCTTAAGAAGGTGGTCGTAATGAGATGAGGTTCATAAACTTATATTCCAAAATTATTAGTTTTCTCATTGCGATGACCGACGTGCTGCACCATGTCGCCGGCTCTGCGTATATAGAGGCCTGTCTTACAACAACGGTGGACATTTATTTCTTATCCTGAGTGTTTATTCTGCTGCACAAGACCGGATACAGGCATCTGGGCAAGGGACAGACTGTTCGTACAGTTTACAGTTTCGCCTTCATCCCAGCTAAACGTTAATCATCTATCTAAGTATACACCCAAGTACTTCACGTTCTCTCACCCGCATCTACGAATCTATTCTTTAATTTCGAGCGGACCTTTGAGGAAAAAACTTTCTGCTGAAAATAGCCTCTTTAATCCCATGCTGGTGTTGGTTACTAAATAGTTATGGCATCGAAGTGTTTTTGGATTTAGAAAAGTAAATTAATTAAAGAAACGCTTGTTGCTCAAATTTTTCCCAAATGGTCCTATAATGAAATATAAATGCTTTTCTAATGCTAATCTACTTGTTAAATTCGTTGGATAGGTAAATATATCAAATTAGCCATCACTAAAATAAATAGTGAATATAGTTATATACCATATTATATGACAGTATGAAATAGACGTTATTATGATTAATTTCGGAACATTCTAAAAGTCCTGGGATTTCTTCTGTGTTCCCAGGACGCATAGTGTGTCAAGATTGCCTAAATCTGGAAAATCATTACCTGGTCGTAAACTATTAATGCTGTTTTTTGGAGTCTAAAGAAACATAAGGGCTCTGTCCATATATTTTCAAATAAACTATATAAAAAACTAGAGAATCCGGACATGTTTATTTTACTGGATTCTTCAGTTTGGTGTTTTAAAACTGACTTTTCAATAAGGTGATGATAGAACATCAGCGATTCTTCAAGAAATTTTATAAAGATATTGTGGAGGTATATTTACTGCTATCACGAACTTTAATCCGTGAATGAATATTCTGAGACTAATTTGAATTGTTTTTTGAAAATATTGCTTATGGCAATTGCTCTTATGGTTTTTGTTTCAATTTTTTTAATTGTTCCTTTAAAATAGTTATTATTAAAGCCGTATGTGTCATGGAGTTGTATATTGCTAGTTTATATTTTTGGAGTAAGAGAGCAATTTGAAATTGTGGTATCAAATGTCGGTTTTCAGCAAATTTTAATGTTATTTTACTATTTCGTTTATGGTGAATATTTCGTAAAATACTTATTTTTCAGTAAATTGTGATAATTTAATCTATTCAAATAGGCCAAAAAGGCAATAAATTCAACACTGTGTCGGGATCAACTTTTATTTCAAATGGACGTGACCAGTTTTATACTAACAGAAATTTCACAATAACTTTAACGTATTTTGAAAATGACGTTCGAGATATTTATCAAAAGCACACTCTTCCTCGATCTGGGCTTGTAGGTTCCTGAAGGAATATGTAATAATGATTATTCATATAATGCTGAATTGCTCAGAGGATCAAGACATTTTTCTTTTACCTTGCAAATTGATGTTTATTTTTACTACATTATTGATTATTTATCCTAGAATAATGATAGACAGATGAAACAAAATTCGAATTCTACTTACAATTTTTACCATTTAAGTAATTCCCATTTGCTGGCTCTATAAAATTATCACGATAAATATGGCAACAGCGCCGGACGCAGTATTGTCCTAAGTTTGTCAAAAAATATACCGCCCGGACGCAGTATTATATTGAGATTAAACAAAAATATTCTCCGGATGCAGTAGTGTACCACTAATGAAAGGACGCAGCATTGTACAGTATATCAACTTTTTTATTTCTTGAGTTATTGAAAATTTGAAACTAGCCATGAACTGCATTTAATTAGTAGATCAAATATACTCCATTAGATTTGAGCTAAATAGCGTATTTCTAGGAGACGCAGTAAGGTTGGTTTTTGAAAGGACGCAGCATTGATAGCAGGATGTATATATATATATATATATATATATATATATATATATATATATATATATATATATATATATATATCCATTACTATTCATTACATACGTTATTATTTTATGTATATATAATGTGTTGTTATTCTCCTGTTGACATATTCTATGCATGTAAAACATGTCGTAAGAAAATAAAGGTATTATAAATATATATTGTATACGTATTAATAAGAAAAATGTTTATAACGTTTGTAAAATATTTTTAATGAATATTTCCTTTTGTAAGTTTCTTCTTGGTTCTTACAAGCAGTAATCGAATCCTGTTTTCCTTTCGTTCTTAATTTACTATATACATATCCCAAAAGTGTTTTATTTATAAAATTTTTAGATTGCACAAATTAAAACTGTCTTTATCTATTTGTAGCTATATAGTCAATTGGTATTTATATTTACTTTTCTATAAACTTTTGCACTCAATAGTTACATTTTATAGTTATTTAATAATTTGCATCAAGTAAAAAAAGGAAAAACAGATACATATTTAAGTGTTTAGCTAACTATGTCATTTTAATTGTATGTTAACAAGAAATTCGTTAATAAAAGAATAATAATTTTCACTTATAAATGAAAGAAAGCTAAGTAATTTATAAAATAAAGTGTTTTTAGAAGACTGTGCTATTTAAAAAATATCTCCTAAATAGGTAAGTAAACAAATTTTTATTATATGAATGTACTATAACAATGAAATAAAAGTAAAGAATAAATTCTTAAGAGTAATTAGGATATTTAAAATAATTTTTTTATGAAATTAAAAGTTTATGGATTTGAATTCACAATTTTCTTTATTTGTATTTCCTAACACAGATGCTTTATTTTGCAATATAATAAATTCCATAGTACTTCAATCAAGCTACATTATTTTTCTATTCAGGCCAAAATATAAAAATTTAAGAACAACTTTGAAATCACACAGAATTTGTTCCGCCAAATACATATATTACTAATAAATAAACGTAAACAGTGAAACTATATTTAACAATATTTTAATTTTATATTTGATACTACTAATAACACATAATTAACTAGTGACCCGTCCTTTTGTATGTCATTTTAGGTGCAGTTTCTTTATGACTTCTTTGTAGATATCATGTGTTGTTTGTCTATCATCAACCAATACAAATAGTTCTGTTTAATACACTGCAACATAGAATCAATGGATTTTTTTTACTTATTGTACTGTGATATCACAAATTCTTTTGGTCACAGATAGTCATGGAATTAGAAACAGCTGTATCTATAAAAATTGACCGGCCTGGACTTTTTGCTTGCTTTTTATCAGTAGGTGCAGGGATAGGAGGTGAACAAGGCTTGTTATGTCCGAGCGGTGGATGCAGTCGTGTGACCTGGTAAATTCTAATTGAACTTTTACATCGATGCTTTGTTGAGACTTCTTGCTTGCAATGTAATGTATGTTACCAGACGTCGAGAACAATCCAAAAATACCTCTGCTAGCATTCTCTATCGTCAGGTTCGGACCTAGGCCCAGCCGTTAGCCGTTTCTTCAGGATTTCAGGAAGTTGGGCCTAGGGCCAACTTTTTTGTTCCAGTTCTTCAAATTAGGTCCAGGAGTTATTTTGAGGATTGATGTACACCGAAAGGTGAAACCATGCTTCAAAAATAAATAACAAATTAAGCAGGTCTGCGTTCATTAAATTATTGACAAACTACTACTGGCGTACACAAGAAGTTTGAAGTGGTCTGTTGGTAAAATTGATTGATATGATCGCATCTTACATGGATGCATGCCCAAATCTTCCTTTACAATTCCACTGCATGTTCCATAAGAAAGTCCAATTTTCTGAGAGAGACGTTTCAAAGGTTTTACAGTTTCTTGTACCATACAATGAAGAACATCATTAACAACTTCTCCAACATGCATAATTGGCCTACCAGCATCTTTTTAATGTGTCACACAATCTTCGATATTACTGCCTTTATATAGATATATACACAGCGGCACATCCTTTCATATTATTTAATGATTTGAGACTTAAATCTTTCGGCTGTTCATAACAACATTTAGCAAGATACTTCACAAACGTTTCAAGAAATAATTTGGCTTCCCACGGGCTGTCAAAACGTAAATTGTGATATTCTTGTTTTTTGTACATATAACAAACAGAAAGTTTTAATATATAATATATGTATCTAGCGAAATGATTGTTAAATTTAAATAACTTACCTTCCAGTACATTTTTATTTGAAATCTCGAATTTCATTTAGCTCCTTGATTCGAAGCTTCCAATAGTTATTATGTATCACTATGAAAATATTTTCGCTACAGTGCAAATTATCATCTAACTAAGTATATCTCTTTTTTAATTTAAACACTGTTACTCGGCTTAATTATGTACATATTACATATCCTAGAATTTTGCGGCTTGTTTCTTCTGGTTATTCTTTGTCTTTGTGCACAGATAAACTACACAATCTTTGTGGAAAGCGCTGTCACTGCTGTCAGTCAAAATCTGTCAACGTCCATGCAGACGCTGTACTGTCATGACGTCATCAACGTGGATTTAATTTCAGAATTAAATCCACGTTTGACGTGGATATAGCAACGGCGATTACAAAAACCGAAACGTAAGAAAAAATAAGAAGAAAATTATTTCAACCTAGCGAAAATCCCAGGATATATACATCAAGGTAATTGATATCAGCGGTCAAGAAAACCAAGAAATATCTATTTCTATATATGCATATTGTCAATATTTTTTTCACTCTACGGCAAAATATGATTTTGTAAATACTCAAACATTTAAATGCTTGAAGAAGTTCAAATTGATGTATTTCTCTTAACAAATAATATATAGATGTTGTATGCAAAGTAATGTTCTAATAAATTTTCCAAATTTTTAAGCTCTTAATGTCAGGTAAAGCATATTCATAAATACTAATTGCTGCATAAGAAAACACAATTAAAAATTACCTCTCTATTAAATAACAAAATATAGATTTCTATTACAATAAAATATATGAGAAAATTTTATAACAAAATAAAAATAATATTTTCTGTACATAAATAAAAATTGTGTTGCATACGCAATAAAATAAATAGAGTAACTGAAGGAGAGATTGATCTGTAGAATTGACAGTTCAGTACCTTTAACTCATAAACTATTTGATAGATGAACCCAGCTCTGCCACTTCTATACAGATTTAATATAGCATTAGGTTAGTGATGCATCTAGCGCTAGCTGCATTTTTAATTTAAAAAAATAGCAACTTGAAAAAGACTTGTAACACAAGTTTACTAAAAAGGAGGCAAATCTGGTTACAAGTGGCTAAATCTTTTATATGTAGCAATCCCGACATATCAACAAGGAAAACAGAAAAAGTGGCACATTTCCATTGGAAAATCCAGACAAATAGTTGCGTTATATTTTGAATTCTTTGGAAATATTTCATTGGGAAACATTTTTTTAATGCTATTCGCCCATGTAAATTCTGAAATGTTTTATGACTGGATAAAAACAGATTTGTTTTATAAAAAAAAATGCCAGGAAAAATTTTTTTGATTTTAGATGGGCATACGTCGCACACCACATACAACATATCCTTTGTGCTTGCCTTCAAGTACCACACATTTTCTACAGTATTAAATATTTTTAACGAATTTTATAAAACTAAATAAAGATATTAGATAAAAATATTATTAATTTAAAAAAATCAATCCATCCGTCCATCTCTCCCCCATTTACCCTTATAAAATTGTTATTACTAAATTACTAATATTACTTACAAGTCTTCAACTTCTTTCTGTTTCCTCCTCTCATTTCTTCCTCCATCCCTATCCCCCGCAGATCTTAATCAGACCTTTATTATCATCTCCACTTCCTGCTGAGTAGTACTCCTTGTTAAGGGATTCTTTCTTAATACCGCTAATAAAGTATTTTATGTATGAATGCAAACATTAAATATTCCGTATTATAAAAAATACTGGGTACTTTTAGCCGCTAAGAGGCTTTGTTGCTGCAAGTATATTACTAGCTAATAAAATATGTTTGTTTAGTCACAACAACTCAGCAGCTATGTCGTACTTACGTACTAATATAAATGTATTTATTAGAGATAAATACAGGGAAAAGCACCATACAAAAAAAAAGTAGAACTATTTAAGAGATTAAAACAGTGAAATGTTCCTAATTGGTAAGTATTTCACTGAAATTTTAAACTCTTAAAAAGTTCTACACTTTTTAAAATTTTTGTATGGTGCTTTTCCCTGTATTTATCTCTAATGCGCAGTGACATTTTTGTAATAGGCAACCCATCCACATTAAAATCTAAATTAAATTCTTCGATATCATTGTATTTTACTGCAGCCTTTTGTAATTTTGCTGTGAGTCCAATGTAAAAAAATTGGCCAGATCCCATTGTTTCTTTGTTTAAATGAGGAGGAGTCATTAACAAAGTTCGTGCATCTTTCGGAAGAGATGAAGTCTCGGGTTTAGTTTGAAACCAGCCAAAAAGTTCTGAGAGAGCTGTGTTTGTAATTTTATTTTTAATTGCCCAATTTCTTAAAAATGAGTGTGAATCTGCGTTAACTGTATTAGATCAACTGCTTGCTCATACACATTTACTCTTTCACTGTCACTAGTTCTAGAGTCATTATCACTGAGATTATTGAATTCTAAATTGTCCGTAGCATCTAAACTTTCGCTACTATTTAAATCAAGTTGTTGATGTTCATTGTTCACTATGTCACAATCACTACGATCACTGTTGGTACTACCACACTCACTACTAATTTGAGCAAACCGTTTCTCAACTATTAAATCTGTATTTGATATATTTTGAGCATTTTCAATAGATTTATTAATTAGTCAGTATTGCTGACTTTTTGAGTAGCACTTTAAATGTGATATGTTATTAGCAGACATAGTTTAAAATCTATATCACAAAACATCTACAAATACCGTTAAAAAGGCAGGAAAAGTGCACTATTTTCGCAGGAACACCAAAATGGATACAGAAAACCACAGAACATTTAAAGAAAAATTTAGCAACAGCACAGGTTGTAGGTTAAGTATTCAAAGAGAATATGAATATGAATATATACTTACTTTTCCTCTGCCATTTGCGCACTATATAATATATAAAATGATTTTTATCATTAACTGATGACTTCCTTTCTTTCAATTGACTGCTTATTCTCCAAAACCGGTTAAGAACTTGTAATAATGTCACAGAAAATATAAAAACATAAAGCCATGCGGCCATCATGCACCTTTATCAGAACGCGAGCGGATCGCACATGCGCATATCGGTTTCAGGGTGCACAACATTAAAAGCAACTAAATGCAAGATGGATAATGTACCTATTTCAAATATTCTTCGACTATATATCAAATATTACATAATTTCTTATTATAATTCTCTTGTTACAAAAACTATGTCTAATGTGAATAAAAGGTCACTGCTGGAAGGAGTTACGCAGATGCGGCGAACGCCAAGGGCAAAGCCGCACCTGTAAACAAGGCCAAGACAGAGCCAAAGAAAGGGGTCAATTCTGCCGTGGCAAATAATTTCACAGCTACGCTGGCACAGATGCAGTAGATGTGCTCAGTAGTGAGCGCATTCTTCGCTCAGATGCCAAAAATGCTCCAAGAGTAGATGGCCGCTACGCTGGTGAAGCCGAAAATCTTGCAGATCTCCTCATGGAACGTGAACGGCCCCCGACAGAAGAAGCTAGAAATAGAAGAAATCTTGGAGAGGTACAACATCGACGTGATGGCCCTGCAAGAACACAAACTTCGCCAGAATAATACCGAACTTCGAATCCCAGGCTACGAAGTCCATAGAGAACAACACAGAGCAAACGCAGAGCAAACACAGGAGGAGTTGTTCTGCTCGTGAAGAGGACTATAGACCACCACCTCATTGATACGCCGGAACTGGAGAACATGGAAGCCATCGCCATAGTAGTTTCAACGGAACGAAACGACCCACTCAAGATCAGACGGGGTCAGACAGGCGACTGACTATGACCCCAACAACGCTCCTAGGTACAAGAGGCCGAAGCTCCAGATCCTGAATAATGGGTAACTATAACTAATCTTCCTTTCAGCCCGATCTTCAAGCTACGTCGCAAGGAGACAATGACGAAAACACACAAATCATCCGATCCCGGGGGTATCCAGCAAACAACCAGCTAGGTACCATTACACTAGCCCGTGCCGGCCTCCGACGCTATAACAAGCGTCCTTGGCCGAGCACAATCCTTGAGCTACACAGCCCAAAACTTCCTTCCGCCGAAATCGGAGCACATGATGCCAATTGGCACCCTGGGCTCCGACTAGTCACGCACCTCCAAGCCCTTCCAAACTCCGAGAGGGTGCAGCAACAGCCGTGTCCTCTCACGACAGAGGAAAGACGCTCCCGGGAGCCGACGTGCCAGCGAAGAAAGAAACTCAAGACAGAACAGCGCCAGAAGAAACGACCCAGCTGGCAGGGTCCAACAGCCAGGACCAGGTGAGGTCTGCTAACTTCACCTACACCGTCTGCATTTGCAGGTGGGATAATCGTAAAAAACAGGCCCAGACCTTACGAGGACGGTCCAGGTCTACAGCGATGATTGGGGCAAGGAGCTCAAAGCTCGAGCAGTGCAGTATGTGCTGCTAAAGATTGGTGGTTAAGTATAATTTCCCTTATGAAGGCTGATAGCGTCGTATATATGATTCGTATGCATTTCTTTCTTTCAATTCTTTCTAGGGCTGAATGCTGCTGTTCTTGATGAGGCGAGGTGACTTTCGTAGTTGTATTGTCTGTCATTTCTATGCTAGCGCAATGTGGACTAGATAGAAATTTTCCATGTTGACACAATGTGCGTACCATGGATGTCTGGTCTGTTGTGTTTCCATTAGCACAATGTGGTCTATCTGGAATGATGAGTCCATGACCACGCAGTGTAGGTGTCTGGGTCCTCGAATTGAAAAGACTTTGGCTAGTGCAGCGTAGGTAGATTAGTCGAAAGCCGAGACAGGGCGTGAAATGAACGATGAGGCGCTGGGGCAGAGTAACGTTGATAAGGCGCTGGGGCCTGGTAATGTCGATTTGTAGTCTGTCTTCTTCGTCGCATTCCTGCTGTCGTATTTTTCTGTTCAATCGCAACGTGTGGGTCGGTGGAGCAGCCTTCTTTCTCACGGGAAGATCTGAAAATTCAGGTATCTTCATAGCGTGCTTGGTTAGTACTTTCGTTCGGATACGGGATTTCTGTCACGAATGTCCTGCGTAGTCTGTATCGTACCCTGTTGGCGTTTCAGGGGGATGGCCCTACTCGTTCCTACAGAATTTCTTCCTCGTACTCTAGTTTTCGTATTCCTGGAGCCTTCAGTTACGCCACTTAGTTGGGCGCCATATTGTATTACGAACGGAAATTTAATTTAAAAAGAGAAAGCTGATGGTTATTGGTTTATTGGATTTAGAGATGTTTCTGGTTACTAATTACACCCTGTATTTATAAAAACAGAAAAAATTATACCACATGCAGATTTCCTAGCCTAGTTGACTTTTTTAAATTAAAAAAACTACAGCCGACAATCAGAACAAATGATATTTTATTTTCTAATCGGTCTAGAACTTTAGCCCAAATTTTTCACGAATTACAAAATTACAATAGTTTACCCGTTACGGTTCGATCAACCCTAAAACTACAATATTAATAAAAATCGAGATTTAACTTAACAAATCTACTTTATTTTTGTCAATCCCGGTTTTTTCTGTACCCTTTTTGGAGCTTGAGTAAGAAAAATTAATGTTAACATCTTAAAATGATTTCTCCAAATACGTAAAAATGCTTTCTTTATTCCATAGACTTAATCTCATGGTAAAAAAATTGAGATATATTTCGATCCCGTTAAGTTATTTCTTTAACCTTTATTTGTTTAAGCACAAGAACAAAACAAAAAAATGTATTCCCTGAATTGAACTTCATAATAAAAAAAAATGTGTTTTTTTTTGTGTGCAGTATATATAAAAAAGGTGATTATAGTTACTATTATTGTTATTATCATTATTATTATTATTTTTATTATTTTGATGCCGTTGTAGGCTTTTATCTTTTCCAATAAATAAATAACTAGAAACAGACTTCATAAATTTAATTTTATGAAAAAATAAAAATGAAAATCTATTCGGGATTTTTAAAATTATTCATTGACATTTTGACTATCCGAAGAACAAAAAATGTACCTATTATGCAAAATATGCCAGATTAAAAAAATAATTAGTCATATATAAAAAATTAATAATTCCTTCACACCTTGTACCTTATATAGAATAGAATTATAACTAACTTTCCTTTATTAATATTCACCCCTAGACATAAGAGTTAACTCAATACCTACAAAAATCGTTAAAGAACCCTTCTTAGGAGGACCTGTTACCTTTATTACATTTGTCTCTTAAAAAAAAGAATATATTGTCACAAAATGAAACTAATTTCCATTTGACCGCTTACTCTTGGGGAAAAGTGGGGAAAAACAATCATAATTTCACGAAGTCTACTATATTTCCATCTCGCTCTTATCACTTATTATAGCTTTCACATGATAAAACAACTATGTTACTAAAAAACTTTACTACAGTGGATAATGACTTTTACTAATTTCTTTCTTATTTTTTTCTTGTTTTTTTTTTATATACTGTGAGTGGTTAAAGTTCTATTCGATGCGGGTGGTACCTATGAGGGACCCTCGGTACCATAACACATAATAAACCATCATAACTTTATTGTAAATCTCGACATTGTATATAACAAAGCGTGCCCTCTTTAAAGAACTAGTTTTCCGGCTATTTGCCCCGCTGAAGATTGAATTATAAAAGAAAAGAACATGTTTTGTTTTTTCAGTTGATTTGACCGGACTATATCATTGTCATCAAATCCTTTTCTACGTCTTTTCCTAAGAAGCATTTTACGCATCCTCATCGACCTATGAGGGAATCTTGGCACCATAACAGATAAAACAACACCAACCATTTATCATAAACCATAATTATGCTATTTTGACCGGACTGACGGATATTTTTCTGGAACCTCCCCTTACAGTAGATTTGACCAGACTAAATCACTGTAATCAAACCTTTTTTTCCTGCCCTAAGCATTTACGCCACCTATTTGGCTTTGGTAACCTTAAATATCTTAATAACTCGTAACTTCTCATTACAACCCTTATACCCTCATAAAACTTGGCACCTTTTAAAAACACGTTTATATCATAATTCACATTAATAATCGTAACAACTCATAATATCTCATAATTATCTTTGTAAAATCATCTAAAATTTGGTACCCTTTAATATAACACATTATTTATCTCATAAATCAATCAACTCATAATATCTTATTACAACTCTTGTAAGCTCATAAAAACTTGGTACTTTTTTAATAACGCATTATTCCTCAATTCACAAAAATAAACTTTTCTCTTTCCTAGGCGCGCCTTCTATTTTCCTAAACTTGACTTGACCCGGATCTTGGTACAGCAATTTACAAGATCAAACGACCTTACCTAAGTGATGTTCGATCTTTATTATATGAGACCTCGTCGAAGTAAATAAAGTAGTGTGTAGTACCTCCCTGCTTACCCGCATCGACCACAAATTTTAAAGTTAAGAAAAAACATCCCCCCCACTCTTCCTCGCCTCGCTCCGTCCCATGCGTATATTACTCAGTCAATTTGAAAGCTGTCGTTGCATTTGGGGAATCATCTCTGATAATTAGGGTGGGTGTAGGGACTTTGTTTACTTCGACGAGGTCTCATATAATCAAGATCGAACATCACTTAGGTAAGTTCGTTTGATCTTGTAATTATATTTTGACCTCGTCTCCGTAAATAAAGTAGTGTGTAGAAGTTTAAAGATAATTGCAACAACATAATATCATAAAAACCCATATTTTATTAATGGGTAAGCAAATGTCTCATTTTACTTAATTTAATTTATAAGTTGGAAAGAGAGGTAGAAAAAAAATTATATGGTGTAAATTCTCCTATTTTATTGAAACATGATATGAATAGGAGTAAACAAATAAATACTATAAATAAACATAGTCGAAAAATGAAAGGGAAAACAGTAATAACACTATACATATATAAGGACTTATTACTTATTAGCTTCGTAATACAGTATTGGCAAATTGGTCACTATCGATTAAGGGTCTGTTATAAAATAAGGCAAATGTTTTTGAATTTTTAGACCAACCTGCAACTAATCGGATTGAGTCTACACTAACTGCCATTCGAACTGCTGCCGATGTAGCAGCATGGCGAGTGCTGTAAGGTTTAAATTTGTTTGAATCCACGCCACTTTCCTTTAGTATGCCCTTACTATCTACTGATGGTTTGTGGAGAAGCTTTGTGGTTTTTTGAGAGTAATAAAAATGTAATGACATGAGCCTCTTAAGTTCTGGGTTTTCCTAGATATTTTAATAATACTCTAGCTACACAAATTTCTTGCTCATTTTCAAAGAACGGTAAAATTAGCTGCGGTTGAGTTCTATGTATCGCGGTTGTTTTAATTTTATCAACTATTTTAATTTCAAGTCTTTCATTCGGTTTTATAACAATGTTCCTCACATCGATTAAACTTAAAGTCTGGGTTCTCTGTCCCGCTGCTAGTGCCAATAATATTGCGAGTTTTTTGTTAAGATTTTGAGGAGCACAACATCGGTGAGTAAGGATTTCACATAGGTTATGACAAAATGAGGGTCCCAGGTGTTCTCGTACCTTGGTTTTGGCGGCTTTTTATCGAACACACCTTTAAAAAATCGTTTGAGTCTCAAGTCAGAGGCTAGATCTGGTCCAACTAATTGGGCCAGTGCCGAACGGTGAGAATTTAAAGTGCCATATGTTAGAAATTCTATCGCCTGGGGTGCTGTAACAATAAAAGGATCAATATGATTTTCGATACAGAAGCCCCACCAAAATTTAAGTCCGATGGAATATTGTTTTAAGGTAGAATTAGTGATAAATGACAAACAAAGATCTAGGGATTATTCTGGTACTTTTCTTCGTAGTAACGCTTCCCGGATAGCTTCCCTGCAGTCAAGGAAAGGCTTTCCGACAACGGATGAGGAATCCCGCTAAAAGAAAAATAGTAGCATTAGGTTCAAAAATTAACGATGTGGCGATTAACAGTGCTTGGAAAAGGGGAAACCAAGGTTGATAGGTCCAAAGGAGTATCACGATGATACCCTCTGCCCTATTTGTAATAATTTTTTGCATAACTCGTAAAACCATTGAAAATGGTGGGAAAGCATAAAAATAAAATACGTTCCAGTTTAGTGTAAAAGCATTTTATAGGCCTCTGGATCTCTTATCCAGAAAACAAATTTTGGACGTTTTGTATTAATTCGGCTTGCAAAAAGATCTATGTCTGGGCAACCAAAGGTCGTTGTATTTTCATTAAAGGCATAATTTGCGAGGCTCCACTCTGTTTCTTTATGAGTTGCTCTTGAAGCCCTGTCAGCGTGAATATTTGATTTTGAGGTAATGTATCAAGCAAAGATGTACATATTTCGTTCTTGACACCAAGTCCATATTTTTCTTGCCAATTTGTTTAAATTCTCGTATTTGACGCTCCCCATCCGGTTAATTGTACAGAGTGCTGTTGTATTGTCTATGCGACACCGAACGTTACAATTTTTAAAGGAGTTTACAAAACTCTTCAGGTCGAAAAATACGGCTAGAAGTTCTAATTCATTTATATGGTGCTTTTTTCTTCTAATGACCAAAAAACGGAGGTAGTCTGATTATTAAAATACGCCCCCCACCTAGATCTGGAAGCATCTGAATAAATTTTAAATGAAAACTATCAGTACGGATTGTGTTGTCTCCTTCTGGAATCCTATTTAATCACCAAGAAAAATCCAAGGCCAAAGAGGATGGTAAGTACATCCTTGCTTCATAATTACCTTTAAATCTTGATAATGCCAAGCTTTTTTGACGCTCAAATAACTTTGTATATAGAAAGGCATATTTAATAGCCGGTGCAGAAGAAACTCAGGAGCCTGTAAATTTTGAAAAATCTCGAATTGTACAGCTTTTTGTTGTAGAGAATCTTGTCGAGCCCACAAAACGGCACCGGGAGGCTCTTGCGGAACCGTACGGTTTGGGTAAACTTATGCGCATATACATGCTTCATTTAGCCATGTAAATTCAAATAATCAATCTAATACAAAACATTTGTTTTTTCAGAAACATAAGAAAACATGGACTTTCACAAAAAAAAGCAAAATAAAATAGATACGAACTACAATGTAAATATTGCCTTGCGTAAATATCCGGTTCCCGCGCTGGGAGCACGAAAACTTTTTGCGAATTTATCCGGTTCCAGGAATGAAATGGTTAAACGTAAATTGTTTCTGTGTGAGTTTTTTATTGGAACCAAATAATAGGCGCTTTTTAGGTCTATTGTTGCCATAAGGCAATTTTGCGTAAGGATACATGCAACTGTTTTATGGTTTTCAATATTGAAATGTGATACTTTAACATATTCATTGAATTTTTTGAGGTTAATGATCAATCGGTAGGAATTATCTGGTTTAGGAACAATAAATATGTTAGAAATAAATTGCTCTCTACTTGGATGATGGAAATAATTTTATCCCTTATTGCTTCCTCAAGTAAGGTGGCAATAATTTGAATTTCTTTATTTGTACGTTTTGGCTCTATGTGAATAATTGCCTGTCTTGGTTGTTTGCACAAAGGGATGCTAAAACCTTTTATACAAGACAATGCATTTCTGTGAAAAGAAAGATCTTGCCATTTTTGGACAAAGTGTTTTAATCTACTACTGACCTCTACAGTGGGCTACGTCTCTTGTCGCTTTGGTGATAGGCTGACTTCCTGGGTGGATACTGGAGCCGCTGATCTGTGGCTCTTTTTTTATGGTTGGGGGTGTGATATATTTGTCCACTTTACAAAGAGTGGACGTCTCAAGTTTCCCGAAGTAGAAAGGACCGGGCGGGTGATTTTCTTTTTGGCCCTAAGCTGTTCCCCTGATTTTTTCCAATTCCTTGGCAGCCTTAATTGTGGTATCCAATTCATTACCAAATAGGAGGGTGCTGATTGGAGTGGTTATTAAAAGTTGTGGACGTCTTTGTTTAAGTTATTTTTTAAGGTCTTTTTTAAGCTCATCTGATAAACCAGAGATAAGAATTTTGCCCCAAGAAGATGAAAGTTCTGGTTGTACCGGTTCTGAAAATTCTTTTTCTTTATCCTCGTTTTCACCCAAAATGGACGCCTTGAGCTCCCCCTAGAAGAGCAAAAGGCAGGTGGTCATGTATAAAGGAAATAAATGTTTTAAATGAGATACTGTTTGCCACTCTAGGCATATTTTGTATTTTGCCACGCTAGGTAAAAAATTCGAAAATCAGGTGTTACATAACATCGTACCACTCTAGGTATAATGAATTTTAAAATATATTTAATACATATTTGATGAAATAGATTACGTCACACCTAGACGTTTTTATAGTTATCATACTAGGTATAACGAATTCAAATATATTTAATGAAATATGTTACGTCACCCTAGACGTTTCTATAAGTATTATACTACCCTAGGTACTTATATGAGAGAAAAAAGAAAGGAAAAACTTATCAAATCACTAGCCCCAAGGTACAACAAACCGTAACGGCAAGATCAGATTGTTTGTTTACTTATGATTTTCAGGATTGTCTCCCAGTTGTTCTATCCTAGACACGTGCGTAGGTTTAAAAGTGAATTATTTATTATTTGTTTGCTTATAGTAATTAAACATATTCTTTATAGGATTTTGCAAACAGCGGAAAGAAAAACTATCTATGAGAACTAAAAGAAAAACTATATGTAAAAATATTAATGAAATCTTTGCATTCTTTCGATAACCTGACTTCTGGTTATGCTAACAAGTAAAAATTCTTATTTGTCATTCTCATTATAACACTAACACCCCACATACTCCCCTACGGTTAGGAAGCTTAAACTAGTATCTACATGATCCCCTACGATATGTAAATTCAGTTAAAAATGAGAACAAAGGCCTGATTTTTTCTCATTTTTAACTGGGGTTAGTGCCAGAAAGTAATTATACTTTCTGGCACTACCCCAAAACACAATGTGACTTAACTTGAGTAAATTAATTTTAATAAAACGGCACTAGAGAATTTTCAGGTTTGTTTTAATTTTAGAAAAAATGGCCTAAAGAAACTTTGAACAAAAAAAAATCGCCACACGCCGGAGGCACCCAAGACGTGTGTCTTGTACTGGAAAAATTGGATGAACTGCCTGAGGTTTTCGCATACTTGGAATTTGTAGACTAGCTATTGGCGCCGATGCATCTGGGTCTCAAGTAGCTGGGTAACGGTTTTTAGCATCGGTCCGTTTGGTCACGTAGGCCAGTTTTGATGGTGCAGTTTTGCATACAATGATGCTTTTGTTAATATCTTGATAACCCTTGCTTGGATCGGGATGAAACTACCCTCGTTGGATAGTGCATAGTATGTAGTATGTTCTATGTAAATTTGGTGAATTTGCTGTAAACGGCTTGCCCGTAATTATTTAATTGGATTCCGCTCCGTGGGCCGCTTTCAGGCGATTATCCTGAATTACGACCGCGAGCTTTAATCTATTTTCATGTGACGCCTTGCATGGTCGCGAGGACATCACAAAGCTTCTTTAGAGAATAGTACGAGCCAATGAAACACCGTTTTCACCCAATTACGTTAACCCTTTCACCTAGCCCTTTTCAGTTGCTTTAGACACCATACCTAGCAAGTTATCGGATTGCGGTTTGAACGTAATCCTAGATCAAGGTTATTGGAATGCTGGTGCAAAATTTCATTTAGTTCTGACTATGGTATATAATTGAATTTAATACAACGTTCTTTGTACTTTGGTTGACGCCAGTTTATGATGGGAAATTTTTCAGCCCGATACGTAGGCAACCGACCATCTGTCTTCGTATCTAGTCGGGGTCGTGTTGATAGCATATTCTAGAGAACCGTAGGGGTTTGACAGACTCGTGCAAAAGGTACGTTAACAAAATAAAGAAAAGATCTTTCTCTCAAAGTTTATCAACAAAATACAACGCATATAAACTAAACTGTTCGGCATATGTTATGGGTTATGGTCGAGTGCGGACGTCCGGCAAAGCGCTCCAGTGAATATCGTGAAAAAAGTGGTAAAAACTTGAGTAAAGAAGATAAAAAATACAATGGAGTGTAGCTAAGGAGGATCCGCACCTAGTGACATAAGTTATAACAACAGCGGGCGTGATTATATAATTAATATATAATATCAAAGAGAGACAGTGGATAATTCGTGCCCTAGTGTCCAGCAAAGAAGCGGTGAACACGTGCATCCAATAAAAACGAAACGGAGTCAAGTACACGATAAATTCGTAAAGTGCTACCCAATAACATCTGGCACCACCCATCAAACAATAGGACTATCTATAACTAAGGCATGAGTTATTGCTGAGAGTAAAACATACTTTGCAGAGCTCGAGTAAAAGTACAAAAAACTAATAATCTACCCATAAAAGCTAAGAAAAGAAAGTGCAACAATGCCATTAAGAAGAGATCAAGTTCAGGAAATCGATTTTAAAAACATCAATAAATGACATAATTAAAGACAAAGAATTTAAATCCTATTTAATGGAAAGTCTGAGTGATATAATCGAGAAAAAACTACAAGAACAAAGAGCTGAATATGAGAAAAAAATAGAAAAACTGGAAGAGAAAATTAACACGATGGAACAATCCTCAATAAAAAAACTAGAGGAGAACAATATTCCAGAAGAAAAAATATAAGAATTTATGGTGTTAAGGAGAATTTAACAAAATCAACAGAAGAACAAATATGCGACACATTAGCGAAAAATCAATTCTAATAACAGTAAACCACGTGCAATTTTTGTTAAGTTTTCCAGTTATAAGGACAAACAGGAAGTTATATAAAAATTATTTTAAAACTAAAATACCATCATAGACTAGATTATTTGGATTTAAAGAATTATAATATTGGACGATTGTATGAATGCAAATAACTACCCCCCACTTATAACAATATCTGCTGGCAAAACTGAAGTTAGAATGAAAAAAAGCAGGAGTTTGAAAATATTTCTTCACTAATTAAGAAATTAGTTAACTGAGATTGTCGTCTAAAACTGAGGAGAATGTAATTAGTGAAAAATCGTTTTATGCACTTTACCATCCGCTACAATTTAGATAAGTCATGCAATGACCACATGAAGATGTTCTCCAATTGTAATCCATATTTAACAGGTATAATTGGAAGAGAAAAATAGACGGCTCCCAACTTATGAATTCCTGAGTGCGACCCTAAAGTGTTTCCACTTTCGTATTCATCAAAGTAAATAAAAAGTGGAACTAGAGATTCTTTCTTTAAACACTTTATTTCACTTTCCAATATTCACCTTGAATTACATTTGTCATGGTCTTCTCAAAATTTAACTCTTCCAGATATAATAAAATTTCTGAAAGTACATTTGGTGGTTGGAGAAAAACAGTTAACACTTTATTGAGAGGTAAATGTTGAGCCTTATAATTTTGAGGCAAAGTAACATTTTTATTTCATTTATACAATATACTCTTCAGGAGGAATATACAACTTTGTCTCTTCTAAATGTTTAAATCTGAGATGTTCAGTTGTTAAACCTTGAAATAAATTTCGTAATTCATACAAAAAAATATTTAAACATTTGACGTCATTGTCATCAATTTTATATTTATCTACAAATTTAGGTAAAACACTTTCAAAAATATCAAATGGTTTCTTTAAGAGATCACGAATATTGCCAATTACAAATTGAACATGTGTTCGCGTTAATGTATTATTTCCATACATTTTAGTTATAAATAACAAGCTCTTACTTTTAATCTCATTTTAAAACAGTACAAAGCTATCAAAATCATCAATATTAACATTTCCATTTGAATTTGTCTCAGTATTTTCTAAACTTTCCCTTTGAACTGAAAAAACTGAAGGGTCTTCAGTTGTTTCAAAAAAATTATCGTTCACGTCAGGTTCTTTTATTTCAGGTTTTGCACCTTCAACTACACTTATTGACTGTGCACTGTGAATCATTTCTTTTGAAAGTTTAATATTTAAATGTTTTTTAAATGAGTTCAGGCAGGTAAAATGCTCTTATCAGAAAACTAATGAAGTAATCTTAGATGTATCAATAATGATTTTGTATAGTAGGCATTTGTTTACAAACACTGCAAGTGGGCATTGTGACTTTTTTAAATCAATTTAATCATATAGTTTTCGGCAATTTTTTTACCAATCAAGGTAATTCACTCAATAAAAATGTTTAATGTACCATTCAAAAATAAATGTCTCTTCTTGTTTAGGGCCTTCTGATCTACCTCAACAATATCATATAATCGTAAATAATGAACATTAATAATAAAGAAAATCGATAAAAATTAATTTAGCTTTGTAGGTGATAACTTATATCAGATAAGACACACGCGGTACTTCCTACCTTAGATGTGACACTGTGTTTGAATACCATCTCCTGAATAAAATACCACACATGCTTAGATTCACTGGGATATCCCAAATTAAGTGCATGTATAGCCTTATAAAGGAGTTCGAGGCACCAAATGCCAGAGTCCAACTTGTATATAGTTTCATTCAAATTTATGTAGAATACCTTATCAGCAAATCGTCCTCATTCCCAAGTAAAACATCAAAAGGCTGTAATGGTACATCATATAAATCAAGTTTCTTCTTTCGCCTTTCAACAACTTCGGTTATTTCAGCAAATTCCTGCAAAAATAGTAAAGGGTAATTAATATACAAATATATCTTTTGCTTACCTTATTAAGCATATTTCATTTGAACGAGTAGAAAAAAACTTTTATTCAGTTAGTAATGTATGCGTTTTAACCTTCAAAACAGTTGGGAAGAAGTCATTGTTAAATTGTTTATTGCCTTGCACTCTTAGCTCCAAATGAAGGACTTTTTCGGTCGGTAAGAAATATAGTATTGTTTACCTGTACTTTCAAAAAAAGCTATCTTGGTCTTCTTTTTTTTTATACGAGGGGAAATCCTCATGGACACCCAGCGCTGCAGTCTATCGCACTGGGTAGTGCCGGACTTCTACCGGCTAATACCCCTCCGTCTTATCCGCATGTATCCCGGAACCGCGTCAGCATTACTTCGGGATAATCGGATAGTTTACTGTTGCCCATTTCTCTCTTCTTCGTCCTTAGTGCGTAAGATGGCAATACATAAGTCGTTGATGGCTTGCCAATCCCTGTTGGAACCAAGCATAATTTGTACGCAGTTGACTTCGTCGACGTTCTGGCCAATAGCCCCTGTAGCCTCCTCTCTGGCGTTGATCCACCGGGGGCAGTGAAATACAGTGTGTGCCGCTGTGTCTGGCTGGCATGGTACAGTAACGACAAGCGTCAGACTCCTTCTTGCCTATTTTGTACAGGTAGCTGCCAAGGCTCCCGTGGCCGCTGAGTAGTTGCGTCAGGTAGTACCCAAGCTGTCCGTGCTTGCGATCGCACCAAGGTTGAATATTAGGTATGAGGGTCCTGGTCCAACTGCCTTCCTGCACTGTGCACCAGCGTTCTTGCCAGCGCACCGTAAGACACTTTCGGTTATAGATTTTGGCAGTCTCGTCCACTCCGTGGTTGTGCGAGCGTTCCCTGGCCACCAAGTCAATGGGCGGAACCGCGGCAATGACTTGCAGGGCCACCGTAGAAACGGTGCGATATGCGCAGCAGACTTTAATCAGAATGCCGTATTGGGTCCGAAGGAGTCTTCTTCTATTGACGCCAGTGTTGAGTCCATCAGCCCAAAACGGGGCAGCATATAGCACAATGGATGTAGCCACTGAACAGATGAGTCGGCGAGTACTTGTTCTGGGTCCTTTTGTCCTTGGCATTAGTTTGCATAATGCCATGGCGGCTTTTTCGGCTTTTATTGAAGCCTTCTTAGTGTGCGTAGTCCAGGAGATCTAGGTGTACACCCAGGTATTTGACCTGCTTCTTGGCATCAACGTTTACGCCTAGTACGTTGATAGTCATGTTCTGCACTATTTTTCGGCCAGTCAGTGCAATTACCTCCGTCTTCTCCGGCGCCATTTCCATGTCGTTGGCAGCCATCCAGTTGCCAACTGCGGCGATGATGGAATCAGCTTTGACCACGGTCTCATTCTCGGACTTGCCGATGATGATTAATAGTAGGTCATCAGCAAACGCTATCATATGATATTCGGTGCTACGAATCGGTGTCTCAAGGCCCAAGACCCCGTCGTACAAAATGTTCCACAGGAGTGGTCCGAGGATCGACCCCTGGGGGACACCGCAGGAGATCGTTCTTATATCGCCATCTATTAGCAGACTCCTGTCCGTGAAATAGCTTTTCACTAACTGCACAAGATACGCAGGGATGCCTCTGCGTTCCAGCGTATCTATGATGGGCCTCCATGGGGCTGTGTTAAATGCATTCTTTACATCAATTTCCGTGGCTAAGCAGATCTCCCGCTGCCTCCAGTAGCACGCCTTGGCTGAGCGGGCAACACGGACGACCTCTTGGATGGCCTCCACGGTGGGCATGCCCTCCTGGAAGCCGTATTGACTGTCGGATAACCCCCTCTGTTATCTAGCTCCTCCTTCAGCCTCGTGACTATGATACGTTCGAGGACCTTCGCCGCCATGTCAATGAGGCAGATATGCCTTGGGGAGGAGTCCACCGGTTTGCCTGGCTTCGGTACTAGGACTAATTTTGCAATCTTCCAGAAAGGGGGAATGACACCCGTAGTAAAGATGTCGTTGTAGACTTCTGCAAAAATCGCAGCATGGCTGTTGACAGTCAGCTTGATTACTTCAGATGGAATGCCATCCGGGCCTGACGCCTTTTTAGGCTTCAGCCTTGTGGTTGCCTCGACTACTTCAATTGTTGTGATGAGTGGTGGGGAGAGATCCTCCTGCGCGGTGGGGGCGAGTGGGAAAAAGCGATACCACTAGTTCCAATTTTTTAGCTTTGCTAATCTTCACCTGCCCACGGATACCGGTCCGCTTGCAGGCGATACGATAGCTGTCGCCCCAGGGGTCGGCGTCTATCGCATCGACTATGTCGTCCCAGCATCTGTTTTTTGCGATGTTGATATTAATCTTGAGTGACTTCCTAGCAGCGCGGTACTCTTCGTGGGCGACGTTGAGTTCAGCGTCGCCGTGTTCTCGTTTGGCCTTGAGCCTAGTCCAGCGTCTTTTGCATACATCCTCTTTGGAGCGTGGCGATCTCTGGGTTCCACCAGTAGACCGGCTTCCGGTTTGGGGTACCCTTGCGGGATAGCGTTGCGTAACAAGCCTTGCTTAGGGCTTCTATTCGGTTTGCCGGATCGGTTGCTTGAAGGCTGTTGAGCTCAGTTTGTAGAGCCTTCTGAAGTGGTACGGCTTTGTTGGAGTTGTAACGCCATGAATTTGTCACAGCTCTTCCATCCGAGGTTGGCGTATTGCTGGAGCGTTTATCCCCGATGTCGAAGGCAATCAGTTGGTGGTCGCTGAGCGTCTCGTCCTCGAGCACGCGCCAGTTCTGAATGCAGTCGGTCAGTCCCGCCGACGTGAACGTGACGTCAATGACGCTGCTCTGGTGACCCCGTCTGAATGTAGGGGTATTCCCGATGTTTGAGACCATGAGGTCGTGGGTGGCAATCCATTCGGCGAGGGTGGCGCCCCTGGGATCCAGTGTGTTCGAGCCCCAGATGGGTTTTTTTGCATTGAAGTCTCCAGTTATCAAAGTACCGCACGTGCTGCGGTTGTTTCTTACGTTGTCAGACAGCTCACCGAGGAAGAACTCGAATTCCGCGTGGGTAATATTGTGGGAGATATAACACTAGAAAACCGTTGTTTCGTTTATGACGCACCACGCAGCACCGTGGTGCCCTCCACAGATGCGAGTGTTTACGTTATAAGAACGAATCCCAGCGTCGACTTGGCTGCGTCGTTTCCTCGTACGTGGTTGATGTTGGGCTCCGTGACCAGGAACACGTCGCCCTTGTGGACCTCCTTGGAGTGGTAGAGGTCCTGGGCTGCCCTGCACCTATTCAGGTTGACCTGTAGGAAGCAGGTCGGCTTGCTTGCTGCGATGGCTGTCGGTGTGCCTGCCATCGCTGATGGCCCCTCCACCGTTCCGAAAGGGCTTATCGGTCTTTCTAGCTTGAGACCTAGCTCTACGAAAGTCTGGACACTTGCCCGCGTCGGCCTTGTGGTCCTGCCCGTTGCAAACGGGGCATCGTTCAGGATTGGGGCAATCCTTGGACAGGTGCCCCTCCTGTCCGCACTTATGCATGCCTTAGATCTGTACGGACCGTTGTAGTTTACAACAGCGTGGTTATACGCCCAGCATTTGGCGCATCTTGACACTGTCACCCTCTTTTCGATGATACACTTGACATACCCGATTCTAATGTTCTTGTCTGCTGGAAGTTTATCCGCGTCTCCCTTGTTGATTCTGAGTGTGACTGCCTGGGTGTTTCTGGCGTTAGCTCTGAGTACACTCAGTTTATGGTGCTTGCCTTCGAGGCTGCCTACTTGGATTTCTGGCCTTGATAGTCGCCCCATTCCTTGTTTTTTCCCATTTTTCACGGTTACAGATGAGACGATGTTGTAAAATTATCAGGGCTTTGGAAGTAACATCTAAAAAAGAAAATACAAATATATTTAGTGGTGCAGCACATGTTTTCGTATTGTCTCAACTACAGAAGACCACAAAAATATGTTACTTGTTGAATATCTAATTTGAAAATTTCACTGTATCGTCACATTTGAATAAATTGAGAGCCAATGACATCTGCATATTTAAACTTCTTTTAAATTTAAATTTACGTGCTACTTCTACATCTTTTGGAATTAAATTTCTATCTTTTGCCACAAGAATTATGGCTTTAGCTACATTAGGCCAACCCTTATAGATTATATCGTCATCGTATTCGTGATTAAAATCAGATTTAAACTGAAACAAAAAAGATATTAGGAAAGGTTCTCAAGCAAAAGTAGCTTCATGAGGTTTGCATGTTAACAAACTTGATAAAAAACGGGACCTTATTTGCCTTTCATGTTGAATTATTCAGCACAGTTTTCAACGCAGTAAGATTAGAAAATTGGCACTAACTTACATGGATTAAAGAATTATATTACACCAACCAACCACAACATCTATGAACTAAACAGCTATAATGGCGCAACGTTGTGGGCGTGGAACTTCGTTGGCGTCTGCGCTTTCGCAAGCAACAACGTCACCTATGTTGAATCCGTCTCGAAAGATTTGAACAAGGACAGTTTATTTATTAGCTTTGAAAAGGTGCTAATCAAACTTTACCCAATGAGGATTGTTATTATTAAATTATTTAAGAATAACGAAGTATTTGTGTAATTAAATATTGTACTCATATTTATAAAAAAATTATTTAGTCTGGAGTTAAAATTATGTTGCTCATACATCATTTACTATCTTAAGTATATCTTATTCTTGTTAGATATTTTCTTCCGTGCTGAACAAAGTGAACACAGTCAGAAAGCAACCAATAGAGATCAAGAATTTTAAAAATACCTTGATTTGCTTGGCTGTTTAGTTATTGCAATCAGTTGATTCAGCACGAAGGAAAATAGCTATTGTTATAACAAAAACTTTTGTGTATATGAAAATTCTCAGGACATTTCTGCGTACTTTTTTTGCCGTATTTAGTTACACTGCACGATTTTTTAACCGGTTTTCAAGTTTTGTTATTCCTTTCCTTCTGTATTTTTAACGGCACCACATTTTTAATTTGTTGCATTCGTGACAAAATGAATCTTGGTAGGCCAACGTGCGACCTAAAATGGACGTCCACGGAACGTTAATTTAGTGTGTCCTAAAAAGATCCGAAAATAGACGTCTTATGAACGTTCGTTTCACGTCTTCGGACGTTCGGACCAAGAGAGGACCTAAAACGGACATCCTCCGGAAGTTTGGTGCTATTTGGGATATGGGATAAAGTAAGTTTCTGGATTCTCACCCGGAAACAATGTTACGATTTCTTTGAATGCTTTGATAACTTGCTCGGTTTTTATTCTGAAAAGTTCATAGAATTGAAAAATTATTTATTATAGATATTCTAATTAATTACATACTCTGTCTTAGATTTACTTAAACTACTCGAATTTATTACAATTTTCGTAATTTTACTGCGCAAATCGTTATTCAACTTTTATTTATTAGCCAAGATGGCCTGCCCTTCTGGCGAATGTTTTAACAGTTCTTCCAATGTCTGAAAAACAAGTTATATTGGTATCCCGGTAGCGACACTGCTTTTCTTCATCATAATTCTTGTAATATTTCACATAATATACATACGTTACGAGATCACGTAGAGGTATCATATTAAGAGATAAGGTATTATATAAAACCGCGAATCATCTTGTAAAACTTTAGATCTAAGTAAATAACTAAAGTGAACAGTTGTGTTTTATTGTACATTCCCACATATCTGGCGCAGTCAACAAGGTTTGGGGGAGAGTAGTGCAAAGACTAGTGCCTGATTAGCACAGTTGCCATTGCAAATCAGGAAAAGAACAAAAACAGTAAGTACTCATCCATTCCTGTTTTTTCCATTTTACACCGGATCTCGCTTGCCCGATTGGCAAATTGGACCCGGTTGGTCATTAAGTTAGGAAAACTGATCTGATTGATCACTAGAAGTAGGCATTTGATTAGTTTTAGTTATTATTTTAGTTCTCTATTTTTGTCGAAATATAGAGTATAGAATACTACCCATCTTGTCAGTAAGGTCCTTGTCTTTAAGCAATAGAGTAGGCAGATTGAAATTGTTTTTGACAGAGAGATGTGAACACCAAGGTCTGGCGTGTGGTAATTTTTTCAAGAAAAATATATTTTAAATCATTAATTCAAATTATTGCTCAATGGCAATAGACAACAGCTCCAAGATGCGAACCACGATCTCACAGACACTCAAGAAGAGATCCAAAATTTGGTACAGACTGTTTCAGAAACTCCACCACAACCACAATCAGTGGCCCGCCCACAACAAAAAGTTATAGATACACAACTTTTAAAATTATGTCTGGATACAGTACCACTTTTTGATGGAAATAGTTTGGATTTGATTTCATATATTGATTCGGTTAGAAGCACATTTTTAAATTTTCCCGATGATTCACACCATGTAACTCATAACTTAATTCTACGCAATAAGAAATAAATTAAGAGGTCGCGCTCAAAATTTGATAGCCAGCCGATGCAATTTAATTACGTGGGATCAAATAGAGAAACTATTAAAATTAACATTTGGCGATCAACGCGATTTATAGTATCTGACACATCAATTGACATCCATGAGACCGATCAGAAACGAACGACCTTACGACTTTGGACTTCGACTACAACAATTAAGAGCCGTTATTATAGCAAAAATTAATGATGATTTCCGGATCCACAACTCAGAAACTTACAAATTCACAATTACAACAACATTGGCAAAACAATGTTCATCATTAACCTACCTATTAACGTTCAAACAATCGTGAGATCAAAAAATCCTGCATCACTAGAAGACGCGCTAAATTATGTTCTAGAAGAAGAAGAATTTCAAAATTTTGCTTAATTACAAGCGTCTAGTTGTGGACCTCATCAATTAACGCCAAGACCCACCGTACAAAATACGCCACCGCATAGAAATATCCAAAACCATATTTTTAACAGAAATTCGAATTTTCACAATTCTAACCAAAATACATACTCCGCGCAAAGAAATTTCATTCCACAACAACATGGAAATAATTTTCCAATAAATTCCGCCACCGCATTTTATGAACAATTTCCCAACAAATTATCCTAATCATTTCCCATTATAACCTATCAACGTACAACCACGGCAAGTAAGGCAAAATTTCCCTACTAACAAACAAACATTTGGATCATCAAGACAAAACGTCTGGAAACCAAACCAAAATACACCTTTGTCGAAACCAACCCCAATGTCCGGCATATCTCATAATACTCAACAGAGACCAACGACAATGCTAGGTGTCAATCATTATTTATACAACAATGAAACCACCGATCACATCCCACCTTATAACGAGGCATACCATGATGAGCTGGAATGCGATCAACTGACATACGAATTTTGATCAAGATGAAAATACCGCCTCAAATTTTATGAACGCCGAGCCAACACAATACCCGACTTGCAATCAATGCACTACCATATATTCATATCACTTTAAAAAATAAAATTTATAAATTTCTTGTAGACACCGGATGTTCTTTTTCAATAATTAGACCCTCTATAGTCGAAATGAATTTTCCACAAGAAATTTATCTTGACCCAACGACAATTCAAACTTGTGCCGGTAAAACTAAAGCTCTTTACAAAGCCAAAATTCCACCGTTCAAACAGTTTCATTCCAGTACTCCTATTGATTTTATTTTATATGACTTTCATAATTACTTTGACGGACTCATAGGGTTACAAGACCTCATGAATGCCGAACTGAACGTAAATCTCTCAAATCAAACTCTCGATAATAATTACGTTCAAATTCATACTATACTTTAGAGAGGGCTTTTCATCCTGTTGTTATGACTTAAACCCGTTAGAAATTCGTAGAATCAAAATTCCGGTAGTTGTAGAAAATGGATCAGTTCAAATCCCTGAATTTTACTCAGCGTCTTTTTTATGTCCCTGAAACATTGTTCACTAGCACAAATATTTTCGCTGAAATCGAGGTTGACAACTTAACCAATGTACACAAACTAGTTTCATTCACCGAACCGCAAAAATCAACTTCATTTGAGGAACACGAATACGACATCTTTAATTGTAATATCGCTCATGTTAATAAAAAAAAATTATTAATCGCCAGATCGATGTACAGAACATCATCAGAACTGATCATATGAATGAAGAAGAAAAACAGTGTATACTAAATTTATGCTTAGAATATTCGGACATCTTCCAAAACCCGACCAATCAATTACCATTTACTCGTGTTGTCAAGCACGAAATCAAGACAAAAGATGAAAACTCCTGTTATTCGAAAACATATCGTTACTCACACATTTATAAGGAAGAAGTTCAGAGGCAACTTTCGAAAAAGCTTCAAGATGGTATCATACGACCCAGTGTATCCCCTTGGAGCTTTCCAATTCGGGTTGTCTCAAAGAAGTTAGATGCATCTGGATAGAAAAAATGGCGAATAGTTGTCGACTACAGAAATCTAAATAAGAAAACGATCAGCGACAGATACCCTATCCCAAATGTAACAGATATATTGGATAAGCTTGGACGAAGCTGTTATTTCACTACCTTAGATCTTGCTTCAGGATTCCATCAAATTGAAATGGCTCCTGAGTCAATACCAAAAATTGCCTTCAACACCGATCATGGACATTGTGAGTTCCTAAGAATGCCTTTTGCACCAAGCACATTTCAAAGAATGATCGACAATGGGCTTCGGGAACATATAAATAAAATCTTTTTGGTATACTTAGATGATGTTATAATATTTTCGACATCTTTACAAGAACACATCGCTAATCTAAAAAGAATATTTCAGACTCTACGAAATGTTAACCTAAAAGTACAGCTAGACAAATCAGAATTTTAAAAAAAAACGTCGAATTTTTAGGCCACATTGTTACCCCAAACGGAATCAAACCAAACTCCGATAAAATCACTGCCATAAAAAAATTCTCTATACCAAAAACACACAATGAAATCAAGTCATTTTTAGGATTATTAGGCTATTACAGGAAATTTATAAGGAACTTTGCGAAATTAACCAAACCCCTTACCAGCTGTCTAAAGAAAGACCAAAAAATTATATTAACGCCAGAATATATTTCATGCTTTGAATATTGTAAAACATTTCTCGCATATCCGAAAAACCATTTGACGTAACCACAGAAAGTTCAAACTATTGTCACGCAGGAAATAGCCAAATCCGGTAAAGTAGCAAATGTTTGTATACATTAAACATATTCGACCCTAGTCTAGTTAGGAATTAAAAACAATTAAATAATGTCAATGCCTAGAGTAGAATTGTTTAATAATAAAACATTAATATATATAAAGATAACATTGACCGGTATAAAGGCCTGCTAAATAAACAAGTATATAAAACGAATAATCAAAACAAACGAGGCTCTTGGTTCTTTTCATTTTATTAAGTTCCGACGTTTTTGTGTCGACAGTGAGTTTTTTAGTTTGTGTAGCCGAAGTGACATATCTCCTTCCTACATGCACCAATGGTAAGGCCCTTTTCAAAATGTTACAATTATTGTTGTTATGTTCTGTGCCCCTAAACCATTTTATGGCCCAGTGCCAGAAAATAAATGTTATATTGTTAATTCCCGACAACCTCAACCTCTAGTGAAGGCAAGTGGTCCCTGTTGTGGCCATTCCGGTGGTTGCGACATATGGTGGAGGCTCCGTCTTCGGTCCTAGATTGCCGTGAGATTTTAAAAACTTATTTTTAAATATGACAGCAACTAAATCTATTGATTATCATGAATAAGCATGGAGGTAATTGGTATATTCCTCTCATTATAACAATATTTGATCTTCCCTTGTTATGAGTCTTTGTTTTGATTTAATATCAAAAATATATATTAGTTTTTATTTGCAATCAGCTAAACAGAATTGTGAAATGCCAGAAGTTGAAGCTAAAGTCATGAGCTTGTTTGGGGACAATTAGTTTATTATAATTTCTTTCTTAGGACTTGAATTGAAATATTTGCTTTATTTTGTCTCCTTTTTACAACATTTGTTTTTGTGAGTGTTTATTAATATGCGTATCGCTATTTATTAGTAAATTATAAAGTTGCGTTTAATCTCGTGTGGGTCAGAGTATGTCGAGGGAAGAGAACACGAGAAACACAAGGTCAAAGGGTAAGGTATGCGGCGTGATTAGGGAACTACCTTTCAAACCACCTCACTGTAGCACCGAGTTATTCAACAAAGATAATCCTTTTGGCCGAAAACCACGACTTTTACGCTCACCAACACATACGTCAATTACAGAAGTCGAGGAAGAGGCAGAACCAACGCCACCGGGAGTCATACTTAGAAGAATGTTCCCAGCAGAGGGTAACAATAATAAAACGGAAATTAGGGAAAACCCGAAATCGCCAGTCTAAGAGACTGAACTATTAAACGAGGAACCTAGTAGAATTGCGAACGACTCCGAGGAAGAGGATCAAGTCCAGGAGTGCCCAAAAACGCCGGCGGAAGAGAAACAGCAGGCAACAAGTCTAGAAGACGTAAGAAGAATTTTGGACTTCGTGGATGAACCTGCAGGTAATATAAATTTAGAAGAAAGAAAAAATCGAAGTATTATGCAGAAAAAAGCAAATATGGCGAACTGTACCCTTATGGATAGTTTTAAGATGGAGAAGACTCTTGCAACATCGACGTTTTTATGCCCTACGGCATTCAACCCATGTATGGACAATACGATGTCCTTCTTAAAACAATACGACAGAACGAGCGCGGCAAACGGTTAGAATAACGCCCTGAAAATTTCATACCTGCAATCATTTCTGGAGGGTGCTGCAAATTTATGGTTCGAAAATTACAAGAGTGAAGCAATAAATAATACGAAGACATGGGCGGACATAAAGTCTGATTTTCTAGGGGAATTCAGTACCGACGACGAGAATCAGTCCCTGGAGAAAAAATTGTACAGGAGACGACAAGGGACAAACGAAGGCCTCAGAAAATACTACTTTGACCTTCTGTCATTGTACAGGGAGTACGATCCCTTGTTGAACATTCGGAAGTTCAAAAAATTTTTCGAAAACGGGATAACTATGGATCTGTATGCGCACTACCGGCTAGTTGTGAACGATGACATGGACTGGAAAAAATTGAAGAAGATTGTGGATAAATTGGAAGACATTTCGGTTACTACACGTCCTGTGGTAGGTGCAAGGGATTGCGGTAACCATTGTAGGCAATACGCAGCACCCACACAATGTAGCACACGTAGTCAATCTATGAGGCAGGTGTTTCAGCCAAAATTATTCAATCAATCAACCCCAGCAAAGACAGAAGTATGCACCCCAAAGAGCACATGGGAGAAATGAAGGTTATGATCAAAGCTTTCAGACGGACAGGCATCAGCGCACACCAAGGAACTACGGACTATGGACGATCGAAATGTTACCACTGTAACAGAGTAGGGCATTTCGCCTCCGCTTGTCGTAGCCATCCTAACACCGGTCAACCAAAAGCAGAAGGACGTCGTGCGTAGACCCCTACATCGTCCTACCTACTCAAGGGGCGAAGCGGGGTGACCATGGGTCGGCAATTTTGACAACAAGAGCTATGGTCAATTGTGCGGAGATAACTGCCATCTTAGATACGGGGTCACAACAAAATATTGTTACAAAAAGTTGTGTTTAGAACTTTACCCCCTACAAAGGTTCTCAAAGTTTAGTGGCTGCAGGCAGGCTGAGAATTACCGTGTTGGGAACTGCCGAATTTAAGTTGCAAATTAATGATTTCACCACTATATGCACTGCATTGGTAATAGAGACATTACCACATCCACTAATATTAGGGATGGAGTTTTTGTCAAAATTTAAAGCAATTATCAACCTAGAGGCCAACATAATGACCCTAGCTGATAAGAATGTAGCAAGAAAAATTCCTATTAATAATACAACTGGTAACACGGAAAATCTAAGATTGTTAATGAATTATAACAATCGTTGCTATCGCCCGTCTAAGTTCGCAAATGATTTTTTTTATGAAGCACATACGGAGGAATGTTTAAGAAACATTAAGAACACTATACGGGAACAGAACCTTAGGAAAGAGACACTTCGCAAAACTAACCCAAGACCTGAGGCACAGCCGGAAATGACCTTGAAAAAGAGTGAGGATACCCAGCAAATACCAGATGAAAAGTCTAAACAGGCCACACATAAGGAAATTGTGTATAACAGGGAAACGGACATGGAAAAGCCTAAAGAAATTTTAACCCAAAATGGAGGTAATAATGACTATATCCCCTTTAGTAATGTATATAATATGGATATCGACATTACCTGCGCTAAAATTGAAGAAAAATCAGAGGATCTTTTTATGGTAGGGGACGACTATTGTTTGGCGCACTGTCCGTCAGCAAACATGAAAATGGGTAAAGACAATGCAGCGCCTTTCAAAGAAAAATTTGGAGGACTTCAGGAATTATTACAGCAGAACCAATCGGCTGGCGGTGTAGCAGTATTAAGGCATGGTGGAAGATATATTTACTACCTGGTAACAAAAGAACATTTTTGGGAAAAGCCCTCAATGGCATCGTTATGGTCGTCGCTAATAGAAATGAGGAAACATATCTTGGCGAAAAATATAAAATAGTTGGCAATCCCGCGGTTGGGTTGTGGTTGTGATAGGTTAAAATGGTGTGACGTCAAGAAAATGATAACATACATATTTAGAGAAGTCGAGATAGACATTGTGATATGCAACCCTCCACTCACCGTAGACGAAGTTCCACAAATAACCGTTTTATCCCATGAAAATGAACTACCAACACAACGCCTCGACGATCAAAAACCTGCACCAGAAATTATTAAACTATTTCCTCTACAGGACTATACCATAAAACCAGCCACACAATGTATTATGAACTTAGGGACCAACGGCCACGGTAACGGAAACCCTCTCTACAACACAAAATTTTATGCAAATGAAAAGTTTCTAGTACCCCGTGGACTAATAATTTCAAATCCACCCACGTTGGAAAATGATAAAATAACGGTGAAACTATTAAATAAGGGAGTAAACGCAATTAAAATACTGAAGCATACAACTATAGGATTCCTCCAGGAGCACACAATCAAGGATAATTTGGCACAATTGTCCTATATTTAGATGAAGAAAACGATGAAATTACATTAGAGGACCATAATCTGGACCACATAGAGGAAGAATGTTTTAAGGATAAACTGCAATCTTTGCTGATGGAATTTTCGCATATATTTTCAAAATCTATTAGACGCATGGGACTGACAAATCTCACGGAACATAAGATAAATGTTGGAGATGCGACACCTATCAAGTGCCGCCCATACAGGGTGTCGCAAAAAGAACGGGATATAATAGACGGCCAAATAAAAGAGATGCTGGAGAATGACATAATTCAACCATGCCACTCTCCTTGGGCAAGTCCCATAATATTAGTCCATAAAAGAAAACGGCGAAATAAGGTTATGTGTGGATTACAGAAAATTAAATAACATTACAAAAAGTCCACCTATCCAATACCCAATATAGACAACATATTAGCATGTCAATATTACAGTTGCCTCGACATATTCAGCGGGTATCATCAGGTGAAAATCGAAGAAAATTTAAAACAGTATACAACCTTCGTAGCACAAGGACACGGTTCATATGAATTTAACGTGTTAAGTTTCGGCCAATGTAACGCGCTAGCCACATTTCAAGAATTGGCCGACACAGTCTTCCAGGACATGAAGTGGAAATATGTCTCATCTACCTGGATGATATTATTGTGTTCTCAAGAACCAAAGAGGAACATCTGGAGAAACTAAGAAGAGTCTTTACGCGATTGTAGGAAGCTGGTCTCACAGTTAAAGCAAGTAAATGCGTGTACGCCAAACTAGAGGTCAAAATTTTAGGCTATATCGTAAGTAAACACGGGCTATCCACAGCAACACAAAAAGAGAAAGGGTTTATATGGAACCAAGAACAAAACGATGCCTTCGAGTTGCTAAAAGAAAAATTAATCACAGCACCGGTGTTACAACACTTCGATCCTAATAAAGGATGTGAGTTACGTGTCGATGCCTCGCTGACAGGAATCGGTTCTATTCTCCTGCAGGAAGGACCAGACGGGCAGTTGCATCCAATTGCGTATGTAAGGAGAAGTCTCTCCAAGGCCGAGAGATACTACACAATAACGGAACTCGAGGCACTGGTAGCAACTTGGGCACTAGGTTGCCTTTGCCATCTAATATATGGCAGACCGGTAAACATTGTTAGTGACCACCATGCGTTATGCTGGATTCGCTCCCTGAAAGATCCCACTGGTAGACTGGTAAGATGGTCTCTCAAACTGTCAGAGTACGACTATCAAATAGTTCGCGAGAGTGGGGTGGCTCATAAAGACGCAGATTGCTATTTCAGGAATCCTGTGTTAAAACCAGATGTAAATTTGGAAAAATTTGACAGACGAGATACCAACATTCCTGTTATTACCGTCGGATATTACACAACATTAAAGCGCGGATCCGGAAATTAGGAAAATAAAAGACGCCGTGATCAATCCTGCTGCCTCATCGATAGGATTAGCAAAACAGGCAAAGAACTTCAGGGTTATCGATGACGTCCTGTATAGGGTAAATTCAGCAACGGATGACCTAGAGAACTTACTGGTGATTCCAAAATCACTAGTAAGTGAAATACTTTTTTCCCATCACTCCGAACCTTTATCAGGACACCTAGGCATTAGCAAAACCCTACACAGGATAAAGAACCAGTACTATTGGCAGGGATTACAGAAGGATGTAGAGAGGTTCGTAAAAGGCTATGTAGACTGTCAGGCCAGGAAAGGCCACCAATATTTCCTATATTGTTGGGCCTGTTGGGCTGCTGCAACCTATTCCAGTGGAAACTCCTTTCTATCGAGTGGGGATCCATATTTTAGCACCATTTAGGGGGAGTAGGAATGGTAAAAAAGTCATAGTAGTTGCAACTGATTTTGCTACGAGATGGACAGAAACAGAGGCATTACCGTCGGGAAAAGCAGGACTAGTAGCCAAATTTATGTTGGATAAAATTATCACCCATCATGGCGCACCACGTCATATTTTAAATCACAGAGGACAGACATTTCGATCCCGGTTAGTGCAGGAACTCCTGAGGGGAATGGGCACGGTGAATCAATACACGACAGCGTAACACCCTGCGTGTAATGGCCTAACTGAGTGATTAAACAAGACGCTCGCAGATATGTTAGCCATTTACACGAACACAAACCAAACCAACTGGGACGATTTCCTGCCACATGTCACATTCGCGTACAACACAGCAAGACAAGACACAACAAAGTTCTCCATTAATGTTAGTGTATGGAAGAGAGCCGGTCCTACCCACGGAGGCGAACCTAATGCAACCGAGCAACTCGGTAGATGCCTGTAGGATTAGGGAAAGAGCACTGGCGGCACGTAGCCTAGCAGTAGAGAATATAACTGCTAGGTAGAAACTCGATAAGAAAAGGTACGATAGAAAGGATCATCACCTAGCATACAAAAAAGGGGACCAAGTTAAAGTGTTCACCCCGGTGAGGAAGGTGGGCCGTAGTGAGAAACTCCTGTTACGGTGGTTCGGCCCCTACTATATAATAAAAAGGATCGGTGAGGTGGACCACCAAATTCGGAATGAACCTTCGAAGAAAGCGAAAAAGGAGATACGTCAGCCGTATTTTACCTTATCACGACCCGTGGAAACCAGAAGTGGTGCCACAAGAATAGAATCGCAAAAAGTAGGATAACTTTGTATAAGATAGATAACATAAATGTTGTAAATAGTAGGTAATAGAAATGGTGTAAACAATTAATAGATAATATCTTAAGATAGGAATAGGAGTAGGTACAACCTACCCAGATATACATATTTTCCTGTCGTTATAGTAAATTAATAAATTAGCAAGTAAGTTACATTATAATAATATACTGACATATACTTTACCATAGGGTTTTCGCTTACTTCCTTTTGGGAAACGTCAATTCCCAGGTGTTAGAGGTTACTGCAGGGGCTTTCTGGCGGGCTTTGCCATCTACGGTGAACTACGAGGCCACGCTGCCACTGGTATATGAAGCAAAGTGGTACGAGGCGGAAGGTTGGGATGAATTCCAATTTAAGGGGGGCTGGGTTGCATCAACGATAAAGATAACAGGTCAGAATGCGAAATTCTGGCCAACTTAAATCATTTGGAAAATGAGTTTGAATCGGCGTTCGCCGCTCTAGAAAGTAGCTGGAGTACCAACTACCTAAAACACTATACCACACAAGTGGAATCCTATTTAGAAATAAAAGGACATTAGACTTCTTGGGGAAAGGACTATCGTGGTGTTGTGGAGTGGCAACACAACACAAACTAGACAACTTAATAACAGACAAACACGATTCTGCAAAATTCTCAGAATATGAGAAGTCGGCCGCAACTTCATTCAATGTGACTCAAAACAAAATACACGGACCTAGAAGACTTTGTAAACAACCTCAAAAACCAAATCTTGGTACACGAAAACGAACAAAGTCACGTAGTTTTATCAGTCATACCGACAATTTCAAAACTTAAAACAGAGTATTAGGATTACCAAGGCTATAAAAAGACAGGGCATTATAAATTCATGCAGACAACACCAAATCCCAACTTCCGTCATCGACCCCTCCGTACTCCTACACGACTGTAGGTTCCCGAGGGAACAACCTTCGATAATTCTGAGTGGTAAAGCTTGAGAGGACAGTATGATTTCTGTTGCCTATTTTCAGGTATGATACCACGGGTTGGTGGTTGCTGAACTACTCAATTTAAAATAACAAATGAAATTACTAGGTACGAGATTGAGAGAGACTTACTTGATGCTTGCTTCCGGTTTGGTCTAGTGGATTCTTGAGTTTTATCCATTCACAATAATAAAAAAATATATATAACAATCTTCTAAAACTGCAGCAAAATTGGCAATCACACGACACCTGTTGCTCGAACGTGTTTTTTTTATCGCTGTCTTGTAGTTCTACGCATTTTGCTTTCGATCTCTCTCTCAACATGACTCGCGCAAAAGCATACATATATTATACAAATTTTTAAGTAGGCAACCAAACACTGCTTTCAGTGCATTGCAAATCATAGACTCATTTAAGACCGAACATCCCACGATCCCAAAAATGACGTTGAATACGTTGCAATAAATTCCATCGCGCTAATTTAGACATGAAAATTGGACCTGAGTCTGATTCAGGAACCATCGGTGAAAGTGATTCCATGATTAAAAAATGAGCAGCAGTTAGAACCGATAAATCATTCGGATCTTGATTCACAGGAGTTAGCGGGCGAGAGTTGAGAAATCCCTCAATTCGCGCCATCACCGTATATAACTCTTCATACGACAAAATTTGATCCCCTATCACTCGAGCCAAATGAGTCTTGACAGATTTGCTGCTCGCCTCCCAATAGCCGCCAAAATGAGGTCCGGAGGGGGGACTGAATGACCATGTAATACCTTCATGTTCCACCGCCTTCTCCATCATCTTATATAAAACATTATTTGCACCTGTGAAATTAGTTCCCTTGTCGCTATACATATGGCTTACCCGACCTCGCCTAGCAATAAATCTTTGAAGCGTGGCAAGAAACGTTTCGAAAGATCTGTAGCGAGAGAAATGGTTTTGAAATGAATGAGTCGCTTTTTAAAAACCAATTTTATTGTTAACACATGAGAGATCAAGACAAGACTGACTATTATTTCCAATTTGCTTCTATTTATAACATTCAATATGCTTACTCTAACATTTATTTATAAAAGGATTGCAATATGCTTAGATATATAACTCCTCCATCCCTTGATGGAAATCATCCCTGATTTCTTAGATAATGATGTCTTCATTCTTCTGTGTTTTCTTTACATTTTTCTTGGATATATATTTGTTTCTAATAAGATTACATACATATAATATAATAAAGGTAAATATAAATAGGCATAGAAATATTGTCCATATACTAGTTTTGTTAATAATTATGGTCTCATTTAATCCCTTAATTATTTTCTGTTGTGCCATCAATTCACTTTGGGTTTGTATTAACTTATGTGTATTGATGGTATTTAGGTTCAAAGGTCCTGAGTTATAATTAATATGATATTCTCTAGGTTGTGAAAAGTTAAGATATGGTAACTCAAATTTATAGATCATTTGATTGTTACTATGAGTTTTCAATACATGGTTATTTATAGTTACTTTACAACTTTTATTTAAATTTAGTACATAGGTACCTTTTAATTGTATTTTATTTATTAATTTGTCACAAGTTTGGGTTATTACAGTTTCAGTAGGTATCACTAATATCCATTTATTAGTTTTAACTTTTTGAATTTGAATTTCGTTAATTTCAATTAAGATAGGTGAACAATCTAAATTATCTTTACTGAAAGTTAGCAAACTAATTTCGCATGGCATGTTATTATGAATTTTAACAGTGTTCACACTCTTGCAAAGATATTCGTTATCAGTGATACTTTTACATTTATCGTCGGTACATAGCTTTGTTCAATGAATGCTACATATTTAGATCGTGATATAATGATTTGATAAGAGTCATTTATCTTTACTGGCAATGAATACAACTAAAAGTATTGAAACATTTCTTTATCTACCAGAGGAATTTCTATAATAAAGATTATAGTAAAGTTAATTGAATAGGTTTTTATATTAACTATATTTTCAAATTTTAAAATATTTTTTATATTTGCTTCGATTGGCAATTTAACTTCTGTTAAGTGAATTTCAGTATCTTTTATTTCTTTTAATAAATGGAATGGGTTTACAATTGAATTATGCAAAGTATTGAGCTTAGCAAATGTAATTGCGGTTTCTGTTTTAAGGCTCAGTTACATAAAGATTAGTGTAGAAATGAGTGTGAAATTAGGTAATGGATTTGGTGGTATTTTTCAACACCGTTTACAATGGAAACGCTAAGCATGCGCATGAACCAGTATGTTCCTTTTTGTTTTTAATATACCCATCTCAATATACCACACTACTGACGGTTTAAGGTTAAGTATATAAAATGGATAAAGTCCTGTTAAAAAAAATAATTTGATGTTCATTATGTGTACAGCTGGCATTATGTGTGCGTTAAAATTTATACAATTAAAAAAAAAGAAACGGAAAAGATGGTGGGTTCGTCCGATACACCAAAGTCGATTTTCACAGGGGGGCTATAACAATTTAATTATGGAAATGCGGTTACAAGACCGTGAAATGTTTTTTAATTATACTCGAATGTCTGTGGAATTATTTGACAATTTACTTGCTTCAGTAGGACCCCTCCTTAAGAAAAACTCAAATCGTCCATCAATCCCAGAAGGAGCTCGACTAGCATGTACTTTAAGGTAATACACAATATACTTACCTAACATTATGCAATTGTTAAATATCTTAATATTTTAGGATGTTAGCCGCTGGTGAAAGATTACCAACACTAGCATTCGCGTATCGTATTGCAAGATGTACGGTAAGCAATATCATTAAGGAAACTTGTGAGGCAATCTGGCAGACACTACAACCTGTGTATCTGGCCCCTCCAAAGACAGTCAAATGGAAGCAAATTGCGTGCGACTTCTTCAAGCAATGGCAAATGCCCAATTGCGTAGGCTCTGTTGGCGGCAAACATATTGCTATAAAGGCACCAAATGAATCTGGGTCGGCATACTTCAATTACAAAAAATACCATAGTATCGTACTTTTTGCTGTTTGTGATGCGAATTACATGTTCACTCATGTAAATATTGGTAGTTATGGGTCACAAAGCGATGGTGGTATTCTTACAAAATCTGAATTTGGGCAACATTTAGAAAATGGCACGTTAAATTTGCCAGCAGACGATTGTTTGCCAGGAAGTAAAGTGCCTTTTCCATATTATTTTGTAGCTGATGACGCCTTCCCTCTGAAGCTTAATTTATTAACTCCATATGGAGGAAAATATTTGGAAGATGCATTAAGAATTTTTAATTATCGTCTTAGCCGAGCCAGACGTTGTATTGAAAATGCCTTTGGAATACTAGTCGCTCGTTGGTGAATTTTTCATAAAACGATTAATGCTTTTCCTACAACGGTGGATAGTATAGTAAAAGCCACAGTATGCTTACATAATTATATTAAAATGAACGAAACATCAAAATCAAAATATTGTAATAGCAGTTACTCGGATCAAGAAGATAAGTTTACAGGAAAAGTTATTCTTGGTCAGTGGAGGAAGGATGTGGAAGGAGTGCCAACAGCTTTAAGACCTGCTGGTGAAAGTCGACGTTTAGGACCCAGAAATGCTAGACAAAATGCCGTTCGTATGCGAAACATAATGACAAAATACGTAAACAGCCGTTTAGGGAGTGTGCCATGGCAAGTTGACTATATAAGAAAATAAATTATTGTTGAACTCACATGTACTAACGATTTAAATTTTATATAGGTATATTAATTTATTTCTTTGCCAAATTTTACTATCAAAATATTTAAGTAAATATTACGGAGATTTATTTTTATTTATCTGTTTTTAAAAGTGTAACTGTTTGTATTTTGTTCTTCCTGAAAATAAAATTGTGAAGATTGCTTACTCTTTTTCCTTTAAATTTCCTATTGTCAATTGAAAAGTTCAGAATCAATAAATATAACCATTTAACCATATAAGTTTATGCAAACCTAGGAAACACCCTATTTATTAATGTCCAAAGTTCTTATACGGCTGTACTTTTCGGTGCTTAAAATACTTGTCAACATTTTGCTCTAAAATGGTAAATTATAATATCTGCAAAATTTTCAGTCTAAACAAGTTTATTGTGTTTGCAAAAAATAGTCTACAATTTTTTGGACATTTTATTTGCGTTTAATATAAATTAACAAAAAAAGTAACATCTTACACTGAAATCAGTAAAAAAAATCTAATCCGTTTTATTTCACATTACATTTTTTTATAGTTATATAAAATTTGCGTAATATCGAACATACAATCATCTCTTACAGTGTCTTTAATTTTTTTTAAAGTTGCACCTACATATAAACTAAGCGAATCTATTTCGTCCACCTTAGTCGACCCATCTGCAACACTTTTCTCCGCTGCAGTAGCTAGGCGCCCCATGAATATTCCTATTTCATCGGTAGCACTTTTCTTTTTTTTACCTTTATGGGACGGAGTTGTGTAGGAATGATCAGCTTCTACAATTATATGCTGAGAACTTGCAGAGCTTGTACCAGGGGTACATGGGTTATAATCTTGTCCGTCATTGTCAAAATCAATATCCTCCACATCCTCCTCGATTACAGTATCACTAGTGGAGGGTTCTGGTGTAAGGGGTGGTTGACAATTACTGCTTGTCCTTAAAGTACATAAACAAATACAGATAAATAGTCTCAAGCTACTTTCAATTCGTACACAATACACATCCTATAATATAATTTTTTACCTTCTTGTCGTCATAACTTCTTCGAAGAATGCCAATGTGCTCATAAGATGCCACGGTTCAAAGTTTAAGCTTCCAGCACCACTTTTTGTGGCATTGCTAATTTTTATTTTTTCTTTCCGATATTTTTCGCGTAACGCCTTATATCGCGATTCAACTATTTCACCTGAAAAATATAATATAAGTATATAAACTACGCATTAATTGACTAAAAATACTTACAAGTGGTATTTAAAATTTTCGCCAAGTCCTTGAAAGCGTTCTCATTTTTATTCTTAAAACCCTTAGAATTTCTATCCCACATTACTGGATACGATCCTAGTAGTGACGCCAAGGTATCATCCAAATTCATATTAAAATACTCTCACAAATACGTATTAAAGAGTACCACAGGTATATGAACAAAACACCAGTTTTTATTTTAAAAATTTGAGATTAACGATACACGAACTGCAAACTACATGAAGTTCGATCTGATTTCTGATTGGACAGTGTAGACTTGGTAGTGCAGAAACCTTGGACCTTGCTAACTTCTGCAGTAAGTCATTGCAATAAGTTTCTATGTAAACGGTTGTATTTAAATGCATGTACTAAGCTTTCACACTACAAGTGCAACTACACTAATTTTACCGTTAAGCTCTATGTAACTGATGCTTTATCTATCATGTTATAAATTGTCTGATAGATAAAATTTATTTGATTTAGTATCATTTGGGTTAAGAAATAGTGATGGCTATTAATTTCATGAATTTTCATTTCTTTAACTATTTTCTCCATTTGCAAAATTCTTGATTCTAATATTAATTGATTGTGTGTTATATTTTGAGTGATTTCATTAAAGTTATTAATTGATGAATTAAGTAGAGTAACTTGATCTTTAAGTATCGATTTTTATTTTTGTTGATTTTGTTGTAAATATGAAATTTGTTGGTTATATCTTTCGGCGTCTTCATTATCAAGATTTCCAGTTATGATTTTTACAATTGATCCTAAGCCATTTATTAATCCGCGTTTTTGCCGATTTGACTCTAAATAAGTTGGGTTCATTTGACTGAATTCTTCAATTATTTTACTTTCTAAAATTTATAATGTTATAAGAATTAAAGTATTCTGATTTATTCTTTTCATCCAAGTTTAATATACCTTGTAGATTATGAAAATGTTTTTTAATCTGATTAAATTCAGTTATAATAGGGTTTAAGTCAAGGATTTGTATGTATGTCCAATAGTCATTGCTTATTTGTGTTTGTCCAAGTTGTAAGAGTAGTAATCCAGGATTGTTGTTAATTTTTGTTAATTCTGGGTAGGCTGAGGCGATTCCGATGGTATATCTGAAAGATGAGGTTTATTTAATTCTTTCAAATATAATACATTTCCCTTTGTTTATTACCGATATTTTTTATTTTGGCTTTATTATTTTATAACAATTCAATAATAATAAAAGGGCCTAAATATTTATTCTTACTTTATGCTGTTCGTTCTGGTGACTTTTTATAAATTTTTTGATTTACTTTAAATTCATATTGGTTGGCTCCTTCGGTATTACGTTTATCAATCATTTTCTGTTTATTTGCTTTATCCTTATTTTCAACTTCTTGATAGAGGGTTTTTAGTTTTTCTTGATGGGAGGTAATATAATCGGAATAAAAGGTAGTAGTAACTAGGTCTAAAGGATCTCTAGATTTTGTATGTCCAAAGGTCAATTCAAAAGGTGTAAAATTCGTGCCGGAGTGTATGCTGTTATTATAGGCAATTATGGCATAAGGTATTAAATTTATAATAGGTGTAGAGGGATCTTTACTTCTAAGAATTCGAATATGTTCGATTAAAGTAGAATGAAAGCGAGGGAGAATTTGATTCATGATGACGGGGAGTTGTAAAGTGTACTTGGATTTTTTGAGCTTTAAAAAGTTCTATTAGGCAATGATTTTTAAATTCAGTTCCGCTATCGGATACTGTTAATTCACGGGTGCCATAATAAGAAAAGTTTATCTTGAATTGAAATTGCATTTTTATTACAAGGAAAGGCTTGTCCTAATTTTGTAAATTCGTCAATAATCGTTAAAAAGTATTGGTTCTCACATAAAAGTAAATCCATATGTAATATTTGAAATGGTTTCGAAGGTGTTTCAGTCAATACTAAGGGTAAATAAGGGGTGTCTTTAGAATATTTAGCTTTCTGGCAAGTAGTACAGTTATTAATATAATTTACTACATCTTGTTTCATATATTTCCAATAATAATTAATTTTTAATTTTGCTAAAGTTTCTGTAATACCGCGATGATTAGTTTTACTTTCATGTTGGTGTTTTATCATAATAAAATGGGTATAATTTCTTTGCATTTAAAGTAGACATAAATAGTTTTACTAGGGTTAATATGATCTCTTAAAAGTTCTATTATATACTGTGACGTAAAAGTCACCGTCGAGTCCCGATAGTCCAAAGTGACCAGCGAAAACTCGACTAACCCGGTTAACTTTGAAATGCGGTGAGAGCTGGGTTCGTAGGTAAGGTTAGAATTCAATGTGTCAAACTATTTTAATAGCTTTATGCAAATGCTTGGAAAGTTAATTATATACGAATTATATAAGCTTGGGGGGCGCCAGCCAAATAACTTGACAGAGAATGGGATAGAGAACAAAACAACAAGGTAGAAAGCCAACGTATATAAAGGTAAAGTTTAATAATTAATTATAAAATATATAAGGTAAATAAATTTTAAATATATGTAAAAAATAGGCTTATCTGCACTTTGCAGATATGAATATAGTATCCTTTTAAGAAGGTAGGTATAAACAGTGTAAATACACCCTTAAATTATAAACTATTAAATTTACAACAAGAGATCCATAAGATATTCATTTGTATTTTCATTTTTTAGCACCGAAAGCAGCTGCTCATGGTTTACAAATTGCATATAAAGAACTTACAACATATTACATATAAACACTAAACAAATAAGAACGTGTTATGTATAAAACGGTGGCAAGAAAATGAGTGGCGACAAACTACAAAAAATATATATATACGTTGGATTCAGTAGCGCTGGGGGCTGATGAGACTCCTCACAATTTTATGGTTGAACCAAATAAATCTCTCCAGTGGGATGAAAATAATTAATTGTGTCACTTATATTACGTACCCTCAGAATCGTACGTATTACCTGGGAAAAATGTACAGTGAACAATGCCCAGACGACAGCCCTGGACAACACGTCTGTTTCAAAGTTGCTAGTACCTGGTAACAGTTTCTTTTTTTAAAAAAATAAGGAAATACTGTGGTTCCAATAAATCCTTGAAAGGCCAACAAATTTCTGTATTTGTATCTAGGCAGTATTCAACAAAAATAGGGCAATAGGGCTCCAAAAGAAAAACCAAGACAAAGAAAAAAAAACCTAAAAAATGCCATACCTTAATTTTATTGCCCAGGTATGTATTTATACTAAATGTTAAATATTTAAAAGCAAAATTACTGACCTTAGATGTTCTGAGGTTTTATTTAATTAAATAACTAAGAGACCTGGAGAACCACTTTTCTCTTCTCTCCACAAATTCTAAAGATGGCCGTCCCTTTTTTGTTCTTTCACCGTAAAAAATTTAATCTTTTTCAATAATATCAAATTTGCTTATTAAAATTCCCTAGATTTATTTGACATCTGTCAATTTGAAACCAAAACAATTCTCGAAATTATTTCTATGAATGACTATGAAAAATAACCAGGTAGCTTACTAAATTTTGAAATTTGACTTAATGATTAGTTATAATAACATCCTAATTTAATACTATTACTTGTTTTAGGAGGCTAACGAAAGGAAACCAGCATAAACATAGACCATATAAGGATGAATAAATAGAGAAGTAGTTACGCTGGAGGATTCAACGTCTTGATAAATAACAAGCAGGTAGTCGAAACCAACTTCACCGATGTGAACCGTCCAGAATTTCAAGACACGAGTGCTTCTTTGTTTATCGCCGATAGGTTACATACTGTGCTTCTGTTGAAAGTATTTCATGTTTAAATTTTATCGGTACTTGCTAATTTTGACTTGCCACACACCCCCTTTTGCTAGATTAAAAATATTAGAGCTTGGCTATAATATTTTTGGATAATTTACTACTCCGTAGTTATAAAGTCCACCTACTGAATAATTCTATAGATACTAAAGTTTAATATTTAACCTAACTAACCTAATTTACTATTTACACGAGTCTAGATTGATATTACTTTGTCATTAACATAATCAATCTTTGATTGTTAATGTTACTATACTACAAGATCATAATTTTTTTTTAAAATTATTATTGTTGTCGCGATAACTATGTCATAATCGGGAAAATTTATCTAAATTAATTTACTAATTTTTAAGGAACATATAGGAGCTTGTACTATAACTGGAAAATAAATATGCTCGTCTAAATATGCTTTTTATGGAATTTACACACCAAAACATAATTAGTGAAAACTATATACCATTAAATGTAGAAAGAAAAGAAACAAATAAGACTTCATTCACACGACTTTCACTGGCCAACACATTCACACGCTCAAACAATCTTTTTCTTTTTTTTTACGACTCATCTGGTTCAGATCCATGGTATGGTTTTAGATCTTTAACATGATAGTTTCCTATATCTTTACCATCTAGATCTTCTAATTTATAAACGAGTGGAGAAATAACTTTCTTAACAGTGCATAATACAAACTTTGGAGCTAATTTTGCTGCGAAATGTTCTGCTGCGCAAGATAAAACATAGTTTCTTTTCCAAACTTTGTCTCCTACATGGTAAGTATCTGCCTTTCGTTTACGTAAATTATAACTTTTGCAATTCTTGCGGTAAGCTTCTGCCAATCGACGTCTTACATCGTTATACAGATCCGGCAAATTTTTCATATCCTCATTATACTTTTCTCTGTCCATGCTATCCATGTCCATATTTTTTATGTCAACCTTGCCATAATAACTTCCTCGTGACGGAACATATCGACCAAAATTTAACATTGTCGGAGAGTAACCTGTCGCTTCATGGACAGCGGTTCGCAGAGCATACCCAATTTTAGGTACCTCTTGATCCCAACAACGGTGATCAGTGTCTTTTAAATATGAACGGATTGCAGTCTCTAATACTCTATTAACCCGCTCTACAGCATTTACTTGAGGATGATAACGAGCATTGTAATAAATTTTCACCTCATATTTTTCAGCTAGGTTTCTGAAAATATTACTTGCAAATTGTGTTCCATTGTCACACGCTAATATTTGTGGAACACCATACACTAGAAATACTTGTTCTTCCACAAATTTTTCTATCAATGGCGCAGAAGCTTTCTTTAAAGGATGAAGTAGACAAAACTTAGTGAAATAATCTGACACTAATAACAAATATGAATATCCATTTTTAGAACGCGGCAGTGGTCCAAGAAGATCCACTGACACATATTGCCACGGAAAATTTACTTTTTTGGGTTGTCCCATGAGACCAGGACGAGCAAAATTGCTGACCTTTTGAGCATTGCACACGTTGCAGTGACGTACATATTTCTTTGTGTCTTGTAACATCCTAGGCCAATAATACAATTCCCTAATACGCTGCACAGTCTTGAATGTACCTAGATGTGCTGCTTGAGCATCATCATGACAACTCTTAAATATTTGAAGTTGTTGACCTTTGGGGACAACTAATTTCCAGTCTGGTAAATTTGTATAGTTACCAAAATTCGAGGGTATATGTTTATATAAGGATCCGGCATCTACCTTCCAGTCAGGGTATTTTTTTGGGGATTTCAAAACATTTTGGGTCATTTTTACATACCACTTATCATTTTCAGCATCGTCATTATTTACCATGACTACGCAGACTTCTATCGGAGACCTCGATAGAGCATCGGGTACAACATTTAATGCGCCCTTCCTGTGTTCAATAATCATGTCGAACTGCTGCAGTTTAACGGCCCATCTGGCAAGTCTTCCAGAAGGATCTTTCAAACGGTTTAACCATAGGACGCTATAATGATCCGTTATGACTTTGAACGTAGTTCCTTCGATAAATGCCCGGAATTTTTCTGTCCCGTGCAAAATTGCAATTAGTTCTCTCTCTGTCACGGTATACTTCCTTTCAGCAGCTGTAAGAGTACGACTTGTGAAAGCAATGACAACTTCTTGCCCATCTTCATTCAATTGCGTCAACACACAACCAACGCCTACCTCTGACGCATCACACTGAATTGTGAACTGTTTATTAAAATCCGGGTTAACTAATATGGGTGCAGAAACCAATGCTTCCTTAACTTTTCGGAAAGCTTCTTCCGCAGCTTCATTCCACTCCAATTTCTGTGATTTACGTTTACCTTTTATCAGATTTGTCATGGGTGCTGTTAAATTCGAATAAAAAGGAATGAATCTTCTATACCATCCAACTAAACCGATGAATCTTTTTAATTCCGTCACTGTTCCAGGACGAGGGTAATTTAACATTGCTGAAACCTTTTCCGGATCGGTACGCAAACCTTCGCCATCTAAAAGAAATCCTAAGTATCTTAGTGATGGTAAACAGAACTCACACTTTTCAAGATTAATAGTTAGATTTGCTTGTTTCAATCGTTGAAAGACTTCATTTAAAACATCGATATGTTTTTCGAAAGTTGGGGTAGCAATAATGATATCATCTAAATAGACGAAGACAAATGGTTCCAAAGAATATCCCAAGACTTGATCCATAAGTCGTTGCTGAGTTTGAGCCGCATTATTCAACCCAAAAGGCATTACTACAAATTCAAACAAACCTCTAGATGGAACGACAAATGCTGTCTTTTCACAAGAACTCTCTTCTAGTGGTATCTGCCAAAAAGCTGATTTTAAATCGATACTCGAAAGATAATGTGCACCTGTTAATTTACTCAGAATGTGATCCACATGAGGTAGTGGATAAGCATCTCTTTTGGTAAGACTATTGAGTTTTCTACCATCAAAGCAGAATCTCATGTCACCACTTTTCTTTTTCACCAAAAGAACTGGAGAGGCCCACGGACTGTTTGAAGGACGGACTACTCCCAAGGCTAACATTTTGTCTAACTCCTTGTTAAGATGATCAAGCATGTAAGGAGACATATTATGATGCCTTTGCTTTACTGGTGCTTCGGTGCCTGTGTCAATCTTATGTACAATTGCATTTGTACGACCCAACTTCGTACCAGACATCCACGACAAAGCTTTAAATTTATCTATAATCGTATCCAACTCACTAATTTGATCTGCTGTCAGTTCAGATTTTGACCGAATTACTTTCGCAAGATTAATCTCACAAACTGACATGTTATATAAGCGATCCAAATTCGACTCACCGTCATCGATAAAATATGAAGCTTTCTTACAGTTTAAAACTACTCCGAAAGTCTTAATAAAATCACTACCCAATATGAGACTGTGCGATAATGAAGGAACAACTAAAACTCTGATAACATGCAAAATGTTTCCTATCTGAACTGGCAAATTTACATACCCAGATATTTTCTGCGCGGTACCGTCCGCTGTACTAATATTGACTTCAGGTGCCTCAAACAATTTTAAATCAAATTTTTCTATAAGTCTTAAACCTTTCGCACCAAAAACTGAGTTATTAGCGCCTGTATCCAACAAAGCTACTATACTACTATTAAAAACTTTAATCTTAATATAGGGTCTATTATCATTGTCTTTCTGAACTAATACTAAATTCGACTCGGGGTTCATATTACCAATATTGCTGTCTTCATCGCAAACCGCTATTATACTATCCAGATCATCAAATTTTTTAGTTGCCGTAGTATCGTGACAAATACCAGTAGCCTGGGAAACTAAGTCCTTGGAATAAAAACTTTTCACGAAATCTTTCCAAGCATTCCATTCAACCAAAGTGGTTTTACCGTGAGAAAATTTGTTTCCAAAGCCATAATTATTTTTATTTCTTTTTGTGGTTATGGTATGTACAGTTGGATGCAAAGCATTTTGAAATGAAGCTCGATTTCTGTAGACCTTAGCATTAGAATAGCTCGAGAGACATCGGCCTACTGAGTGCCTCTTGGTCTGGCGTTTTTTGAACACCTCTCACAATTTGGACGAATCACGCCCTCTCTGCCGCAACTATAACAATGAGGGGTTTTCTTGACTCGGGGACATTCACGTTTGACATGACCTGTCTGTTTGCAAGTGAAACATTTTACTTCATCAACTCTGTTGACTCTATCACGGTTAGGACCATTGTTGTTTCTCCTGGGCAACGTTGAGTATCCAGTGCTACGTGTCCTCGATGTGAACTCCAAATCAGGTTCCATTGTTGCAACATGTTTCCGAGATTTACCATTAATTCTTTGTTTCCGTAAACTGTAACGGTGTTTTGCTCTGGGTAGCTGGAGTCGGAGATTAGTTCAGGATCCAGATTAGTTTAATAAGACAACCCAATCAAAATTAACAATTTTATTATCTTCAACAGGTAAAATATGCAGGTTTACATAATATACAATAGTTACAGGTTATCGGTTTTCAGGTCCGTATCTTTTACGGTTATTGGTAATCAGGTGACATTTAAATCGTATGAATGAGAGAGACGACGAGAGTGTAATGCAGTGATGCGACGAGTAGGGGTTTTGGCGGCGGAAACGGCGGCGGGCTAATAACCGTCAACCCGAGCAAGCTATCGGCTCAACTCGCCGGGTCACTCCTCTGTTAATTTATATTTGCTCCGTGTCGGTTTCGTCGGGACGACGGGACATCGCTGGACTAAATAACATTTGGCACAAGGTCCGTTCTTCGGTTCAACGCGCCGTAGAACTTTTCTAGGTCAAGATATATTCGCTCCGGAGAGTCACGTCACTTGGTGCATAAATCAGCAAAGTGTCTTCGGCTCAGCGCGCCATCGGCAGTTTACGGAGAGATGCACCCAGTGCTCTTCTCGATCCGCGGCTGGGCTTTTATACACGAAACTATCCCTCCTTTTTGAGACGGTCGGAGTCGGGCGGTGTGCAAATTTAGTATATCGAGTATGAATCGCCGTCGTGTGGCAAATGTGCACACGGCACTACACTGAAACTTCTTAGTAATGAGGTATGACTTTAGGATGCTTCATTACACTCCCCTCGTTCGTCGGGTGAAAAAAATTGACATCAGGAACAATTTTTAAACATTTCAAAACAACTCTAACCTATTAAACATTTTTATCCAACTAACGAAAACATGGTAAAATTTCGTAAACACCCTGTATAAACATGTGAATATACAATTTTTAAACATTTTAAAACAAATCCTAACCTATTATACATTTTTATCCAACTAACGAAAACATGGTAAAAATTTCCGTAGACACCCTGTATAAACATGTGAATATAAAATTTGAAGTTTTGTCAACAGCAATCTATCAGTAAAACAACGGTAGAGATAACAGGGAAAATAAAATGTACTATGCAAAAAAATAACTAAACTAGGTATGGCATAAATCGAAATAAATCGTAAGAAAACATTGGTATAAAAGGTAAAACAAATGGATTCTAAAGCATAATTAACAAAATTTACACATCGGAAAATAACATAACATAACAAATTCCGTTTAATAAGTTTTTCGCTCACTCGTTTGCCGCGCACTTAGACGTTCCCGCGCACTCGTGGGGTTGCGTTAGCGGACGTCTGCGGCATGGGTGTTGGCGTACAGGGGTTGATGACGGTCAGGGCGGTGATTCCCGGAATGCGGGTGGTTGTTCCGTCGCTGCTGCGGTGTCTGAACTTCCGTCTCCGTTTTGGTATTTTAGAGTCCTCTACCTGAAACAAGGCCCTAAGGCAGGGAATTGACCTACCTGGGGTCGGTGGTTTTGGAGGGCTGGGGCTTTCTCCAAATAACTCCCTGAACTTCACTTCCATTGACCTGGACAGTGGAGACATCATTTGTAGCCCAGGGGACGGTATCGGGGACGGCACATATTTGACTGGCGGTGAGGGGGACGGCTCAGCTCTGGGGGTTGAGGGACACCTCGGGGACGGCAGCAGGGATGGCATGTCTAGCGGTGGAGGCGTCGTTGTTACTCCAACGTTTCCCTGGCAGGGGAGACTCTTGGTTTCCGGCGTCGGGGGTAGGGGTGACAGTAGGGCTGGTATCTTGGAGTCGGCCCAAATTTTTGTGAGTGGCGGCGTCTGTGGATTGATCGTCCTGGGAGGATCATAGTATATATATATAGGTTTTCAAAACCTGGTCCGGGCGGAGACATCGGGCGTGGTGGAGGAGACGGCGTCGGGTCGTCTGACTCAGGGTACCAGGGTGGTAAGCTTGGTGTTCGTGGCCACATCTTGGTCTGATGCTTCTGGTCGACTGAATATTTGCTGCGAGTGCATGTTAATTTATATGTTTTAGACATGCGCCGGTTTCAAATCTTTTACGTGTACGCGCAGCTTCCTGCGACCGGTGGGGGATCTAATTTCGACGATAACTGGTGAAATAGTCTGCACCACGATGTATGGTCCTGAGAATTTAGGTGCCAGTTTTGCGTTAAAATTTCGGATTGCTGAGGACAAAGGGTGTTCCCTTTTCATGACCCTGTCTCCCACACGGGGGGTCCATTCCCTGCGACGCAGGTTGTAGTGGTGACTCTGTGTTTGGTATGCTCTGGCTAGGTTTACTCGTACAAGTTCAAATATATCGGCCATTTTCTGCAACTTTTCAATGTGTTTCTTCGGGGTATCTGGATTTGTTGGGTTATTATTCTGGTTTTCTTTGTTGAGAGAGCTAGGTAGTGTTAACTCTCTACCGAAATTAAGCATTGCCGGTGTGAATCCCGTGGATTCATGTCTGGACGAATTTATGGCTAACGTAAATTCTGGTAAAAATTGGTCCCATTTTCGGTGGTCGTTTTCGGTATATTGGGCAATCATCGTCTTTATTACTTTGTTTGTCCTCTCTACTGGATTACATTGGGGTGAATACGGCGTCGTTGAACGGTGTGTAATACCGTATTCAGATAACAGCGAAGTGAATTCGTTGCTGGTAAACTGTTTCCCGTTATCGGTGATAATGTAATTTGGACATCCAAATCTTGCGATAATTTTTTCCTTTAATGCTTTGCAAACGGCGTCTGCTGTTGCTTTTCTTACAGGGTGACATTCTATCCATTTAGTGAATCTATCTTGCAACACGATGAGATTATTGTTGCCTTTGCTAGACCTAGGAAGTGGTCCGACAATGTCGATGCTGACAGTATCCCAACATCCGTTTATTTTAGGGAATTGCATTTTTCCTGCGGTCTGTTGTTGAGATGATTTATATTTTTGACAGTTCGGGCAGCGTCTTACGTAATTTGCAATATCTCTGTACATCCTAGGCCAGTAGTATTTATCGGCGATTCGGGTTATAGTTTTTGTTATACCTAGGTGTCCTGCGCATGGTGCATCGTGATTTTCCTTCAGGATTTGCTTTCGTTGCGGTTGCGGGATACAAAGTTTCCATGGGCTGGAAAATTCGGGGTCTGTAAAATTGTTACTGCTCCATATATGGCGGTACAGGTTTCCGTCGATAATGCAGTATTCCGGTTTTCTTTCGGGTTTACTTTGTACTAGTTTAATGGTCTCTTTGTACCAAGCACAGTTTTCTGAATTTTCAATTGCGAAAATACCTTCCTCTGTATTATTTCCTTCTTCGGTGATAACTGGCTGGCGGGAAAGTGCGTCTGCCACTTTGTTTAACACTCCTTTTCTGTATTTTATTTCGAAATCGTACTGTTGTAATTCCATTACCCATCGAGCCAGTCGTCCATTGGTGGGATTTGTGGAATATAACCATTTTAAACTCTGGTGATCTGTTACAACAACAAAATGATATCCCTGTATGTAACTAATGTGTTTCCGGATTGCGAAGAGTATGGCGGAGCATTCTAATTCCACGGCTGACATCTTTTTTTCTACGTCTGACAAGGAGCGACTTGCATAGGCTATAATACGGTCCTGATTGTCAATTTTCTGTAGCAGTGCTGAACCAAGTCCTTGTATAGATGCGTCTGTCTGGAGATAAAAAGTTTTCGTAAAATCGGGGCAGCTGAGTACAGGAGCCGTTGTTAATGCATTTTTGAGTTTTGTGAAAGCCTCTTCTTCAACTGATGTCCATTTCCAGCGGATATGTTTCCTCAGTAATTTGTTTAAGGGTGCGGCAGTGTCCGAATATGACTTTATAAATCTCCTATACCAGGAAGTCATGCCAAGAAAACGTCGTAATTGTTTGACATTCTTTGGAGGCTGGATTGCCACAATGGCACTTACTTTTTCGGGGTCTGTCTTAATGCCATCTTCACTTACCAGGTGTCCTAAGTATCTTAGTTCTTTTCTGCAGAAATTACATTTATCTGGATTTAGTTGTAGGTTTGCATCTTTTAAACGCTGAAATATTTCTTGTAAGTGTTGTAAATGTTCGTTAAATGTCTTGCTTACTACGACGATGTCGTCCAGGTACGCAAATGCATATGACAGATCAGGGGTTATAATCTGGTCCAGGAGTCTTTGAAATGTGCTAGGGGCTGAATGGAGGCCAAAAGGTAAAACTTTAAATTGAAATAACCCTCTTCCGGGTACCGTAAATGCGGTTATTGGCTTACTCTCATTTGTCAAAGATATTTGCCAATAGCTGGAGCGTAAATCTAAAGTAGATATGAACCGGGCTTCTCGTAATTTGTCTAAAATGGCGTTTATAAAAGGTAATGGGTAAGCATCTTTCATCGAAACTTCATTTACTTTCCGGAAGTCTATGCAAAATCTATATTTATTGTCCTTTTTCTTTACCATGACAATTGGGGAATTCCACGGGCTTTTAGACGGTTCTACTACACCTTCATCCAACATTTTGTCTAACTCGGTATTAACAATTTTTTGCATGGCTGGGTTTAATGGGCGGTATCTCTGTTTAATCGGCGTGTCGTCCAGGAGTCTAATTTTGTGTTGTGTTAGTGGGGTAACACCTTGAATTGTTTCAAATTTCGGAAGTTCGACTTGTAAAAAATTTGACAGGATCTGTTTTTCGTTATCTGAGGGCTGAATTAGAGAGAGCGGTATTGTTCCTTCTATTTTCTGATTAAAGTCTATCATATTTCCCATAATTTGCCCTGTTAGTAATTTAAAATCAATGGTAACGTGATGGTTCCTTAGAAAGTCTATCCCCAAAATAATATCATAAGTTAAATTTGGCAAGTACAAGAAATTATCGGTTAATTGAAGTCCTGTTGTGTAGTAATTTAATTTGAATTCTCTGTTTACTTGTGTTTCAGTTCCATCCGCCAGTTTAATATTATGTCCGGTACAATTTATTTCTAGTAAGTTTGCTTTGCAGTTCGTGTATACAGCGTCCCCTATGTAAGAGCGGGTAGAGCCCGTGTCGAGTAGCGATGTAAAGTGTTCGGTTCCGATTTGTATCGGGAGCTTCAGTCGGTCGTTGACATTGAAAACTGGAGTTTGGACGGTGGCCGCGGGGAAGTTGTTTACTGGCTGGACTGTTCGCGAGGCAGGGCAGCCATATTGCCGTTTTCCCGAGGCCTCATTTTTGCAGCTGCAATCACGGGAAAATATGCCTAGTTGTCCGCAGCGGGAGCAAAATATTTTGGGTGTGTTTGTACAGTTATCTCGGGTGTGACCCTGGCCTCCACAACGCCAACAGTTTGTATTTCTATTGTAGTTATTAACTACGCTGTGTCTGGGATTTGTTTGTGTGTTATTCCTAGAATTGCTTTGTGTTGTGGGGTACTCGGCGGCGGTTTGTCTCTGTACCTGATCTTGTGATCTAGAATAATTCTGGGTGGCCGGCCTATTGTGGTTTTGTGTGTTGTTTCCATAATTATTTCTATAATTCGGTGCTTGATAATATCTGTCTGGTGTGTAATTAAAACCTAATCTTGGTGTGCCTGTTTGTAAATTTTGTTTGGCTGTCTTTTCTTCTTTACAAACAGTTTCGTGTTCATTTGCTAGGGTTATTAATTGATCGAGTGTCTGGAAATCGGTTCGTTTGATATATTTTCGGTATTCTGGTTTTAAATTTGAGTATATTCGGTATAACTTCTGTTCTGGAGTGATATTTTTAAGCCTCCGCAGTAGAGTTTGGATTGCTACTACATAATCTTTTATATTTTCGTTGTCTTTTTGTACACGGAGCCTTGCTTCGTCTTCCAACTTTAAATGGTAATCTGAGGGTGCGTAAAATGCTGTTAACTTTGTGACAAATTGATCCCACGTATTGCAGGACGTTTTATTATTTCTGTACCATAATAATGCATCGCCTTGTAGTAGTTCGGGTAGGGCTCGTAGCATTTGTTCATCATTGAAATTGTATCCAGACTGTAGCTCCTCTACACGTTCTAGAAATGAGAAAACGTCTTTTCTGCCGTCGAAACGAACGTTCCATTTGCGAACTTCAGTTAAAACCGTACCCATGGGTGTTGGTATAATGTATGACATGTCTGGTATTGTAGGATTTATTTGGGTGGGCGTGGCATCAACTTTCTTGGCTGCCTCGCTACTTTAATATCTCTCTCTTAGTATAAATGTATCCTTTTGGGTTGTCTGGAGTAAATCTACCTTTTAAAATCTGTTTCGGGTGTTAAATTATGTTACACTCTTTCTATTTGTCTATCTCTCGTTTGTAAATGTCACCTTTTGGGTTATCCGGAATGAACTAATGTCTTAAAATCTGCTCGGGCGCCAAATTATGTAACGGTGTTTTGCTCTGGGTAGCTGGAGTCGGAGATTAGTTCAGGATCCAGATTAGTTTAATAAGACAACCCAATCAAAATTAACAATTTTATTATCTTCAACAGGTAAAATATGCAGGTTTACATAATATACAATAGTTACAGGTTATCGGTTTTCAGGTCCGTATCTTTTACGGTTATTGGTAATCAGGTGACATTTAAATCGTATGAATGAGAGAGACGACGAGAGTGTAATGCAGTGATGCGACGAGTAGGGGTTTTGGCGGCGGAAACGGCGGCGGGCTAATAACCGTCGACCCGAGCAAGCTATCGGCTCAACTCGCCGGGTCACTCCTCTGTTAATTTATATTTGCTCCGTGTCGGTTTCGTCGGGACGACGGGACATCGCTGGACTAAATAACATTTGGTACAAGGTCCGTTCTTCGGTTCAACGCGCCGTAGAACTTTTCTAGGTCAAGATATATTCGCTCCGGAGAGTCACGTCACTTGGTGCATAAATCAGCAAAGTGTCTTCGGCTCAGCGCGCCATCGGCAGTTTACGGAGAGATGCACCCAGTGCTCTTCTCGATCCGCGGCTGGGCTTTTATACACGAAACTATCCCTCCTTTTTGAGACGGTCGGAGTCGGGCGGTGTGCAAATTTAGTATATCGAGTATGAATCGCCGTCGTGTGGCAAATGTGCACACGGCACTACACTGAAACTTCTTAGTAATGAGGTATGACTTTAGGATGCTTCATTACAAAACTATTAGCTTCTTCTAAAGTTCGGCACACTTCTCCAAGTTGATCAACTGAGGTTATATTTTGCAGAGCCAAATGCATATGATAGTCAGGTAGAAGATTTTGTGTGATCGTTTCTAATTTTTCAGCATGTGGTACACCTTTGACTAAGCGAGAAAAAAGATTTTCCATTGCCGCTATATAAATTACAACAGGTTCATTCTCACCCTGCTTTCGAGCGTTAATCTGTTCCATAAGTTCTTTGTCGTGTCTTGGGGACAGAAAATCTTTACGTAACAGTGATACCAAACCATCCCAATTATCAACTTTATTCCTTGCATGTCTATACCATATTAGAGCTTGACCTGTGAATAATTCTACTGATGACCTGAAAAGTTCCTCCTTTGAAACATTACGTGAGAAGCTTAACTCTTCGACTTGCTCCAGAAAAGAGTTAACAGAGAATTGTGCTGTTGTACCATCAAATTTCAATGACCATTTGTGGAGTGGATAGGACTTACTATTAGTATTATTCGAAGTAGAAGGTAATTGAGGTCCCTGTTGTGCCTGATTATGTCTCTCTAATATTTCCTCGATATCTCCTTCGAGTGATGCAACCAAAATTAAATTATCTCCCTGAAATCCACTAGCTTCCTTGCTAATATTGTCAGGAAATCGCCTGAGCCTACCGTTCAGATGTGTTAGTCGAGTACGGATCCTTTTGTAAATTTCATCATTCGTACCATCGAAGTTATCAACCAACTCGGTTACGGAATCTATGCTATCCTTGATTTCTTCACGCTCATCCTCAAATTTGAAATCCTGAACTTCATGTTGCACCGCTGGTCGAGCCAAATCTTTTTTTAGTTCCCTTCTCAAAAATTTTCTCTTTTGAGGTATATCTGCTGAAGACGTAGTTATCCCTCGTATCTTCAACTCGTAGTTTACTTCATGCACCCTCAAGTAATTTGGTTCCATATCATAACTGATATCCATATTTGCCAAAATTAGTAACCCAAAATGCAATTTTTTATAATGCCGAATGAATTAAATTACCAAGTAAAAACACCCCGTATAATAAACACCTATTATAACAATGTTATCTAAAATAACAACTGTTTATAATCCGCTAAACGCAATAAATAAAGTGCCTATTTCAGATTAAAATAGATTGTACCAAGTTCACTAGCTCTCTCAGATACACCCTGTACAACACACTATTACAACAATATATTGCAACAAACATGTGACATACACATAAATTTCAATAAATAAGGTGTGTAAATAATACTACACAGAAATGCACCCTCTGCTGCGCACCCTGTATAAACCAATACACTCTGGCAATGAGAGAAATACAAATAAACGTGTTACCACACACTAACAGAAAATAACTGTTAATATTTCTTGGTATTATAATATCAACTGCCCTATAATTTGTAACATTTACTATCAAATAAATGATGAAAATTTTGCCACAATTGTGTATTATTTACCGCCCTGTAAATTCAAAAACTGTAATATGGTAATATAGATCAGTTAGTACTATTCAGTAATACACCTATAGTAAAAATTATTATTTATGATATCTCATATACCAATATTCCTATATACCCCCTGTATATCTTATAATTTAGCAAAGTACTGAATTTTATATTTAAAAACTGCACAGCAAGCAACGTTATCTGACGACAAACTGAAAACTCGGTTACACACGGTTTCAGTGGCTTCTACACTTCTTTTACTGCTATTAAGTTAACCAATTTTGTTTGTTTTGTCTCTTAAGGAATAGGGAAAGGTAATTAAGGAAAACAAGCTTATAGCACCGGCTAAGATGAAAGAAATAATAATTTAACAACTTCTAACAAGGTCCCACGCTTGGTTGCGCCACTTTTGTGACGTAAAAGTCACCGTCGAGTCCCGATAGTCCAAAGTGACCAGCGAAAACTCGACTAACCCGGTTAACTTTGAAATGCGGTGAGAGCTGGGTTCGTAGGTAAGGTTAGAATTCAATGTGTCAAACTATTTTAATAGCTTTATGCAAATGCTTGGAAAGTTAATTATATACGAATTATATAAGCTTGGGGGGCGCCAGCCAAATAACTTGACAGAGAATGGGATAGAGAACAAAACAACAAGGTAGAAAGCCAACGTATATAAAGGTAAAGTTTAATAATTAATTATAAAATATATAAGGTAAATAAATTTTAAATATATGTAAAAAATAGGCTTATCTGCACTTTGCAGATATGAATATAGTATCCTTTTAAGAAGGTAGGTATAAACAGTGTAAATACACCCTTAAATTATAAACTATTAAATTTACAACAAGAGATCCATAAGATATTCATTTGTATTTTCATTTTTTAGCACCGAAAGCAGCTGCTCATGGTTTACAAATTGCATATAAAGAACTTACAACATATTACATATAAACACTAAACAAATAAGAACGTGTTATGTATAAAACGGTGGCAAGAAAATGAGTGGCGACAAACTACAAAAAATATATATATACGTTGGATTCAGTAGCGCTGGGGGCTGATGAGACTCCTCACAATTTTATGGTTGAACCAAATAAATCTCTCCAGTGGGATGAAAATAATTAATTGTGTCACTTATATTACGTACCCTCAGAATCGTACGTATTACCTGGGAAAAATGTACAGTGAACAATGCCCAGACGACAGCCCTGGACAACACGTCTGTTTCAAAGTTGCTAGTACCTGGTAACAGTTTCTTTTTTTAAAAAAATAAGGAAATACTGTGGTTCCAATAAATCCTTGAAAGGCCAACAAATTTCTGTATTTGTATCTAGGCAGTATTCAACAAAAATAGGGCAATAGGGCTCCAAAAGAAAAACCAAGACAAAGAAAAAAAAACCTAAAAAATGCCATACCTTAATTTTATTGCCCAGGTATGTATTTATACTAAATGTTAAATATTTAAAAGCAAAATTACTGACCTTAGATGTTCTGAGGTTTTATTTAATTAAATAACTAAGAGACCTGGAGAACCACTTTTCTCTTCTCTCCACAAATTCTAAAGATGGCCGTCCCTTTTTTGTTCTTTCACCGTAAAAAATTTAATCTTTTTCAATAATATCAAATTTGCTTATTAAAATTCCCTAGATTTATTTGACATCTGTCAATTTGAAACCAAAACAATTCTCGAAATTATTTCTATGAATGACTATGAAAAATAACCAGGTAGCTTACTAAATTTTGAAATTTGACTTAATGATTAGTTATAATAACATCCTAATTTAATACTATTACTTGTTTTAGGAGGCTAACGAAAGGAAACCAGCATAAACATAGACCATATAAGGATGAATAAATAGAGAAGTAGTTACGCTGGAGGATTCAACGTCTTGATAAATAACAAGCAGGTAGTCGAAACCAACTTCACCGATGTGAACCGTCCAGAATTTCAAGACACGAGTGCTTCTTTGTTTATCGCCGATAGGTTACATACTGTGCTTCTGTTGAAAGTATTTCATGTTTAAATTTTATCGGTACTTGCTAATTTTGACTTGCCACAATACTTTTGGCTATATTTTGGAATTTTTGCAGTTTTAACAATATTTCCATCGATTATCTTTTCTGATATTTCTAAATTTGGATGCAAGTTTCTATCTAGAATTAATTGAAAAGGTTTATTGTTTATAATATCATCTAAAATTGGTATTTCATTATTAACGGGTTCAGCTGAGGTGTGTACTGTTTCATCGGGTTCGTCTAAAATTTCGATTACGTCATTATTATCATTTTGATTGTCAATAGAATTTTCATCAAGTCGTATATCCTAGAGAATATTAATTCGTTGATTATTGTTGGGGTTTACGTTTGGTAAATCGTTATTATTAGGATTTATATCTGGTGAGTCATCTATTGGATTTGCTAATTTGCGTAGATAATCTAAAATGTGTTTATTTATTTCACCGGGTTGATTTATAATTGATTCCGTTTCGTGCGCGTTTAATTGAATGCGACTTAATGCATCGGCGTTAGTATTTCATTTTCCTTTTTTCTATATTATAGTATAGTCAAACTCTTCAAGTTTTAGTCTCCATCTTACTAATTTCGAACTTGGGTCTTTCATGTTAAATAACCATACGAGGGGTCTATGGTCGGTATATAGAGTAAATATACGGCCAAATAGATAAGGTCTAAACGTCTTGACAGCCCAGACAACTGATAAGCATTCTTTAAGTACCGTAGAATAATTAATCTCATGTTTATTTAATGTTCTAGAAATGTATGCTACTGGTTTGTCATTTAGGGGTGTTCCTTGAGTTAAAAAGGCTCCTAATGTGTAGTTTGAACTATCTGTTGTTAATACAAAAGATTTTGAGAAATCTGGATACTGTAGTATCGGTGCATTAATTAATACATTTTTTAATTGATTAAAAGACTAAAAATTCAGGTGAATGTACCATTTTTGATTCTTTTTTTAAACATTGTGTTAAAGGTTTCGATATTTTAGCAAAATCCTTTATACATTTTTGTTATTCCAAGGAATGACTTTATGTCCTTAGGGGTTTTAGGAATAGGAAAGTTTTTGACTGCAGATATTTTATCGGGTTTCGGTTTTATTCCGTCCGGTGTAATTATAGGTCCTAAATAATTTACGTTTTGTTTTAGAAATTCGGATTTATCTAATTGAATTTTAAAATTACTCTCGCGTAATCTTTGAAATATTTTTCTAAGTCGTTCTATATGTTCCTGTAAACTTGTCGAAAAAATAATAATGTCATCTAAATATACTGCGCAAATTTCATTTTATGATCCGCGAAGAATATTATTCATAACTCATTGGGATGTACTAGGTGCGTTTTTCAATCCAAAGGGCATCCTTTTAAATTCATAATGTCCAGAGTCTGTAGAAAATGCTGTTTTTGGTATGTCTTCGGGTCTCATTTCGATTTGATGAAATCCGTTAGCTAAGTCTAGTGTTGTAAAATAGTTACATTTTCCTAATTTGTCAAGTATGTCATAAATATTTGGTAGGGGAAATTTATCATCGATAGTCTTTCATTAAGTTTCCTAGTCTATAACCATTCGCCATTTTGTTTTACCTGATGCATCTAATTTCTTCGATACTATCCAAATTGGTTTCTAATTCGTCAAATTGTTTATAAGGCATAATCGCGTATCCTGAATTTTGATAAACTGGTAATGTTACAATTTGTTGTGTACGGGGTGGAATTACTATTGAATGTGGATTTTTAAAACTAATAAATTTTTGGTTGGAACTTGTTTTTTCATAAGAATTTAATGTATGAGTGAAATACATTGGAATGTTGACATTTGGTATTTCAAGTTGTTTTGTTCCTAAATTTATTTTTGCATTTAAATTTTCTAAAAAGTCTAATCCTATAATTCCTTCAAAGTTTGGTGAAAAATCAAAAAGATAAAATGTATGGCAATAATCTATATTAAAATCAGCTAGTAGTAAAAGATCAATTATTTCGTTGTGAAATGATATACCATGAGCTGTTCTGACTTCGAAATTTCTATTTTGTATTGAATCTGAAAAATAACAATGAGCTAATCTGGGGTGTATGAAACTGTTTGTGCTGCCTGTATCAATAAGAAATTTTGAATTTAAAGACGGTATGTAAATAATTGGAAGTTCTTGATTATGATTGTTTAAAAATATTATTTCGGGGTATTTGAGTTTGAGTCAATTGAAAATTTCGTTCTTGGAAACAATTACTAAAGTCATTGGTTTGTAAATTAGTAGACAAAGGTGTATTGTCATAATAGTTTGAATAGTCTATTGTTTTATCGTCATAACCTATTTCTGGATAATAAGGTGCTGTCGAGTCAGGGTGATAACTATCCTGTTGATAAGAATATGCGTTTTCAGATTGATTAATAAAATCTAGGTCTTGCTGACTGTTGTTTGTGTGCAATATGTTATCATTAGACATGGTTTCTGTAGACGTATAGTCTGGTTGATTAGAATTTCCTGTCACGCAATGATGGTGCAATTTTGTAAAATTACTATTATTTTTAGAAAATCGACTATTTCCAGATGAAAGATCCATAGGTGTTGGTTTAGGTAGGAATCGTGTGTCTTGCATGTGAGGTTTAAATGCGTTGACTGGTTGGGGTTTAAGTGGATTTTGGAAATTATTTTGCGAATAAAAATTTTGTGGTTTTTGAATTGGTTAACTATTATAGTTCGGATTATTTTGAGAATAATACATAGGGTTGATATTTCTTTGTAAAAATGGTCGTGGTAAAGGAAAATTTGTTGGTCTGTTAAAATTAGGATTTAAGGGTCTTTGAAAATTTACGGGTGGTCTTGGTATATTTGTCTGTTTGTTAGGAATATTATTTTGTACTGTCGAGTTACGATTTTTAAACTGAATGAAATTTTCTTCTTCTATAACAAAACTAATGGCTTGTTCTAAAGATGTCGGATTTCTTAATCTAACCACTAATTGCATATTATATGGTAAATTAGTTATAAAGGTTTTCAAAGTTAAAGTCTCATAATTTTCAATTTTAATAATTTTTGTTTCTCTACTTTCGTTTGACTGGTTTAATTTACCAAATAATAAACTTCTAACATTTTGTAACCTACTTCCATAATCAATTAATGTTTCTTGTATATTAGGTTTTAAAGATAAAAGATCCTAATCTAGGCAATCAATATTTCTTTGATAAGAAAATGTAGTTATTAATGTTTGTTTAACCAAATCCCAATTATTTAATTCATTTCTCGGGCATATTAAATCTGCTGCTCTACCTCTTAATTTAGAAAATATTGTGTCTAATAAGCATATATTAATCGGGGCATTAATGTTACTTCTGTCTTGAAAAGCCTTGAGGAGATTTTCAGACGAAGTAATGAATCTTTGTAAAAGTTTTGGATTTCCGTCAAACAAAGGGACATTGTTTGCTTGGTATCTTAATAATGAATAATTTGTTTCAGACGGTAATGAACTTGAACTTGTGCTAATTAAATCTGTTTGCAAATTTAAATTTAATTTAGTTAAGCTTGTTAAAATATCATCCATAAAATGTTAAATAGTTAATTTCTTTAGAATTTCCTCTTTTACTGTTATTATGTATTATATGTTTTAAAGTAAAATAGTTTTGTGACTTAAAATAAAATTATTTTAATACACCAAATTTGTATCGACAACGAGGGATCGGTGACTACAAAATTTGCAGGCGATGCTCTATCGAAAATACAGCGTGTTTTTGAATGCAATTAGTTACCATACTATTCTGTTTAAATTTTGTTTACAATTAAAAATTAAATTTCTTAAAATTAAAAGTTGAAATTTTGCGAACAGAGCTACGTGAAATTGTGACTGTTTAAGCGATTTCAAATTGTTTGAAAGTACAAATGAAATAACTTGCATTAATACAAGGGTGTAGAATCTGCTCATTCTTGTCGAATCTTCTTAAATCTAATCTTCCAGGGTCTTAGGAAGTCCTAAATCTATTCTTCCGGGGGTCTTCGGAGTTTGTGCCTATACCCACTAGGCTACGTGGGAGTTCTTGCTTGTCGTCCCAGGGTTTCCAATCGTTGAAGAGATTCGCAGGATAAATCTGCTCCAATCCTCGATGGACAAATCTTCTTCGTTGGCTTCTGTAAGCTATTCTGTTCACTTACTTGATGGGTAGGCTACTCAATTCACCTACAGATTCGTTTTCGTGATGCAGGTTTGAAAACCAAGTTATTCTAGGACTCAGGATAAATCTGATCCAACCTCAGAAGGGCATCACTAGTCTAACTTCACAAAATTCGTGCCGACTGCGCCAGAAATGGTTTTGGAATGAATGAGTCGCTTTTTAAAAACCAATTTTATTGTTCACACATGAGAGATCAAGACAAGACTGACTATCATTTACAATTTGCTTCTATTTATAACATTCAATATGCTTACTCTAACATTTATTTATAAAAGAACTACAATATACTTAGATATATAACTCGAGCTCAAGGTGCAAAGCTCTCGTGGACATACAGATGAAAAGACATAAATAAACCTTGCAAGACTTGGCACCGCGGTATCGATTCATTGTTACATAAAAAGGCCCCCGGAAATCAACACCTGTGTGTACGAAAGGTTTCACTTCGGAAACTCTAGAAGAAGGAAGATTACCCATGTATGGCTGAATTGTTTTGGGTTGTTCTTTCCAACAAATCAAACGTTATGAAAGAACAGACCTAATTTCTCTTCTTGGGGAAAGAATCCAAAAATGTTGAAACAGTAAATATTGAACGGTGCGTAAACCTGCATGACAGTATTTTCTGTGATAAAATTCAATTAGGAGATAAGTAAGCCTACTTTGACGAGGAAGTAGCAAGGGGTGTTTTGAATTAAAAGGCAAATTACTATTCTTTAAGCGGCCTCCCACTCTAATAACGCTATCATCGTCGAAAAAGGCGTTGAGTTTACGTAGAGGTTTAGAAATAATCTTTTCTTTCTCGAACTCATCAGAAAAATAAACTTGCTGTATGCGTTTTACCAAAATAAGTGTTGAATTATAAATTTCTCCCGAGGATAAAGAGCCCAAACGTCTATTATCCGGAGGTAGTCTTGCGTTGTGTACAAATCTCAACAAATATGCAACAATATGCTGCAATGTAGAAAAGGACGAAAAATTATCCATCAATTTGTCTAAAGGATGCTTTTCTTCAGCTAAGGTAACTAGGACGACTTTTCATTCCTCCGCTGGGAAAATAGACACGTCCCACTGTGGATTTTCAAAATTTTGAGAGTGATAATCTAAAAGAAAACTTGGCCCCTTAAACCAAAAACTTGCATTTAGCAATTTAGAAGGGGTGGTACCTCTACTCGCAATGTCCGCAGGATTATTCTCTGATGGAACATAAGACCAACTCGAGGGTGCAATCCTTTGTTGAATAAAGGCTACCGTATTAGACACAAACGTCGTCCATCTATGAGGTGAAGATTTAATCCATGCTAATGCTATGTCACTATCACCATACATTTCAATGTTCCAACTTTTCAGACTCGCTCATACGCTCTATTCTACTTACCTACGCCAAGAACAAATATATTAAAATCTTCTCCTATTCACAATATGTGCTCTAACTATTTAAGCTGTCAGTTGAACCTTGATATTTTTAATTGTAGTACTAATAATATAAAGCAATTATTTTAAATCAATCTTAACCTTTAGTTCCTACTACATCACCGTTTAGTTAAAGTACCTGCTCACATTACTTTGCATTTTCCATTATTAAATTGATAGTTATTATTCTTTGTAAAATATTTAGTTTTAAGTTTTTACTCTGTATTGTATACATACTTATTTGTATATTTCCTGCCCTGTAATTGGATGCACATCTGTCCGGGCAGCTGTATTCATAAAATAAATAAAATAAAATAAAATAAATTCACAAAAATATTACGAAATATTATTTTATTTTCATAAACATTCAAAATATAAGTGATAAGCTTAGTTAAAAGGACTGCGGCATAGAGTTCGAGGCAAGGAATGGTGATATTTTTAAGCGGTGTAACTTTTATTTTTGCACAAACAAAATAAACACGTGGAACCCCATTCTGAATACATCTAAATAAACAACCGCGGCTGATGCAATAGAGCTTGCGTCGGAAAATCCATGCAATTGAACATAATCACATGACCAAATTTGAACAATATCTAAACTTGGAGTAGCGTCCCAAGAAAGCCCTTGTGACCAAAGTCTTTGAATAAGGTGCTTAACATATATTCTTTATAGGATTTTGCAAACAGTGGAAAGAAAAGCTATCTATGAGAACTAAAGGAAAAACTATATATATAAATATTCATGAAATTTTTGCATTCTTTCGATAACCTGACTTCTGGTTATGCTACCAAGTGAAAATTCTTATCAGCCATTCTCATTTTAACACTAGCATCCAACCTAGTCCCCTACGGCTAAGCAGGCTAAACTAGTATCCACATGATCCCCTACGATATGTAAATTCAGTTAAAAATGAGAACAAAGGCCTGAAATTAATTTATTTACGTACCTTGTCTTTAAAAATTTTTTTTCATTCTAATGAATTACATTTTCATAAAATCTCAAAGACAAGGTACGTAAATAAATTAATTTCAGGCCTTTGTTCTCATTTTTAACTGAATTTACATATCGTAGGGGATCATGTGGATACTAGTTTAGCCTGCTTAGCCGTAGGGGACTAGGTTGGATGCTAGTGTTAAAATGAGAATGGCTGATAAGAATTTTCACTTGGTAGCATAACCAGAAGTCAGGTTATCGAAAGAATGCAAAGATTTCATTAATATTTATATATATAGTTTTTCCTTTAGTTCTCATAGATAGCTTTTCTTTCCACTGTTTGCAAAATCCTATAAAGAATATATGTTTCATTACTATAAGCAAACAAATAATAAATAATTCACTTTTAAGGTGCTTAGTAAAAAGTGTAATAGGGGCAAGAAAACCCAGCGGATCCAAAATGCGTGCCAGTTCTGACAACATCGAGCGTTTTGTACAAGGACGATCAAGGGCTTGGATTGCAAAGGAAAAACAATTAGAAAAATGATTCCACTGCAAACCTAAAATTTTTTGAGAACAATCAGCAGAATCTTGTTTAAAGAATAATGGTTTTTGACAAAGGTGCGATTCAGCAGGCAAATCCGACAAAATTGATGGTTCATTGCTGGACCATTTACGAAGTTCAAAACATCCTTTGCTAAGTAAACTAATTAACTCATTTTTAAGAACTTTTGCTACTTCGATTGAAGACCACCTTCTTTTTCAACAAGTTCTAAAATTGTTGGTAAACTTAGATTAGGTGCCACGGAAGTTCCGTGTGTCACGGTAAGTAACCTAAAATCTTGAACGACGCATTCATGAGGAGAAAATCGCCACACAATTCTTTGGTAATCGCAGAATTGTGGGTCAACAAGAATTTGCCGATACATCTGGCGAATATGAGCTGTTAGAACCACTGCGTGAATCCGAAAGTTTAATAAAATAGTAACTAAGTCCTTTTGGAGCTTAGGTTCTACTAATAAATGAATGTTTAATGAAAGTTGATTGGCCTGCTTGACAGACGCGTCGAAAACTACGCGAAGTTTTATTGAGATCGCTTCGGGCCGTATAACACAAAAATGCGGAATATAAAAGGAATGTTGAGTAATATTGCTAGACGAAACCAATTCCATATGCCCTAGTTCCCAATATTCCTTCATAAACTTACAATAATCATCGTATAGTGATTTATTTCAAAGAAGTCGTCGTTCGAGACAATAAAACCTTTGAAGTGTAATAGCTCGTGATTCCGGAAATACTGGCAAAATCTCTTCTTTGAAAGGAAGAGGAACAACAAACCTACCCTCTTTATTTCTAGAACAACCTTTTTGAAATATTTCCTCACAAAGAACATCCTCGGCTGAAACACAAACCGTTTCCGGAACAGACTACACTTCCCAAAATTGTTTTATTGTAGTGTCTAATTGTGAACACTCCGTAGACGAACAAAACAATACCAAAACTGCAGGCAATGTTACGGGTGATAGAGCTCCACCAATTTTTCCCATTAAAACATACCCAAAGTAAGTTTTTATAGCGACAGGTTTATCTACCTCACCTGTAATGCCACCATTCAAAAGAACGTGGGAAAATATATTAGCATCTAATAAAATGTCTATTGCGCTTGTACTATCAAACTGCGGATCTGCCAAAGAAATATTCTGAATATGCGACCATCTCTTAGAAAACACTGGAGAGGTAGGAAGGTCACCACATATTTTTGGCAGAACTGTTGCATTAACATGCAAAATTGGACTTGTTCGTCCCACTGGGAGTAAAGTTAAAGTCACACTACCATAACCCACTTTGGAATCAACACGACCAATTCCATTTATATTCAACGTCTGGTTTGACTTGCGTAAACCTAAACGACTAACAATTTTCTGAGAAATAAAGCTTGACATACTACATGTGTCCAATAGCCCACGAACTTTCTGAAAATTACCGAAGTTATCCAATACCTCCACTTGAACTGTAGATAGCAAAACATTAGAAATATTTTCAATAATAGACAATCGTACTGTTGATACCATTGCTGTAGACGGGTTGGACTGATTCGACAAGACCACCGAATCATCCCGAACATCATCACTACCTGAAGATGTAGCTTTCGAATTTATTGTTGAAGTTTTAGAAAAATTAAGAAGAGTGTGGTGTAACTGACCACACGTGCGACAGGTTGTCGATGACCTGCATTTTTTCATGAAAAGTTGAAAGACAATTAAAACAATAATGTATGCGCTTACAAAAATTAAATCTATCAAAAGGCGTTTTTTCTAGGAACTGTGGACAATGACTTAAATAATGATTGCTATGACATAATGCACATTTATTTGAGTTTGTTTGAGCAACACAAGAAACTCTATGATTTTGATTGGCTTGAGTACTAGGAGATCTTAATACATTTTCATTGAATTTTGTTTTATTTTTATTTTTACAAGCTATGGTTTCAAGTACTGAACACTGTCTAGTCAAAAATATTTTAAGTTCCACATAGCAAGGAATTTCATTAGAACCATGTTCCAATTCAAAGCGTCTAACTGTGTCATCACCTAAGCGTTGCAGTAACATATTCACTGAAATGAAATCCCAGCTTTTAACTGGAAGGTTAAAGGTTTCAAGAGCGGCGAGATTATCTGAAAAAGTGTCTAAAAGTTTTTGTAAAGCATGTAAATTGTCCCCATTTATTTTACGAGTATTTTCAATTTCTGACCAATGAGCAGTTGTGCAAACGCGATTATTACTATATCTTTCAGTTAATGTATTATATGCTTCTGTATAATTATTGTCTGTAATTGGTAAATGTTTAATCAAGGAATGAGCACTTCCCTCTAAATTCATAAGAAGATATTTAAATTTATTTAAATATACTTAAAGTTGGATCTGTGTGAACGGCCGAATTAAATATATCTATAAATGCGTTAAATTCCCTAATGTCCCCTCTAAATTTTCAATATAAATTGCTTTTACCTTATAGTACCCCTTATAGTACCCCTCTTAAAATTCTTCTCTTAATGTATTATCCTCCGTAAAATCTATATCTGATTCTGCAACAGAATAGTAAGAATATTTTGATGATGTTTATGAAAGTCGTTAAAAGTATTATCCATGTCGGCATATCTCACTTTAAAATAAGTGTGTTTTGATTTATCTTGCTTGGCTAGGTTTGCTAAATCAACCATATTGAACATATCACTAATACATATTTGTCTGTTATGTTTATAAAGTTTTAATTTGTCGGCCATATTTAAACTAATTTTAATGAACTATTCCCTGAAATATTGTGAGCAAAACAAACAACACCTGTTTTCAGGTTAAAATTGCCTTAAATTGAAATGCGTGTACTATCGCACTCAAAAATAATGCTCTGCGACAATTAATATTTAATTAATTGCAAAAAACAATGTAAACAATATACGAAAAGAAGCGAATCTATGAAACAAATAGATTAATATAAAGTAATAATGATAGGATATATTGTTACGCAATGAGAATAAAATAAATTCAAATAAACTCGGAGCACAACGTTTATATTCAACTGTATACACTTAGTGACACCGTCGCCTCAACTTGCAAAGAAACCAATCAACAGATTTCTACCAGAGCCTGCGTAATATTTCAAATGAACACGTGAATGCGTGAACGGTGGTGGTTAAACGAAATTGCTGCAGTGTAAGACAAACAACGGCTCAAAATGGCGTAAATTAGCAAACAATTTATAGAAAATTTTTAAATTACGAAGTACCTACGACTTACAATGCAAACAAATAGCGTATTGTTATTGAAATTTACTAAAACAAAGTTTAAAATAACAACAAATGAATAGTGAAACCGGACAAAATGAAATTTTATGAAATATTTTCGAACAAATCCAATGATACCAGACCTGACGAAGGGAGGGAACAACCGAGGAACAACCGAGGGAACAACCTTCGATAATTCTGAGTGGTAAAGCTTAAGAGGACAGTATGATTTCTGTTGCCTATTGTCAGGTATGATACCACGGGCTGGTGGTTGCTGAACTACTCAATTTAAAATAACAAATGAAATTACTAGGTACGAGATTGAGAGACAATTACTTGATGCTTGCTTCCGGTTTGGTCTAGAGGATCCTTGAGTTTTATCCATTCACAATAATAAAAAAAAAATGTATAACAATCTTCTAAAACTGCAGCAAAAATGGCAATCACACGACATGTGTTGCTCGAACGTGTTTTTTATCGCTATCTTGTAGTTCTGCGCGTTTTGCTTTCGGTCTCTCTCTCAACATGACTCGCGCAAAAGCATACATATATTATAAAAAATTTTAAGTAGGCAACCAAACACTACTTTCAGTGCATTGCAAGTCATAGACTCATTTAAGACCGAACAACGACCTAGCAACCCTTAAACTTGAACTAACAAAATTTGAACAGGAACTAGCAATAAAAACTTCGATCATCTCTAAATATTATCAGTTACCGTTATGCGCCTGCACATTTTCAAAGAACAAAATTACCATACATGTCAGAGTGCCTATTAGTTTCAGAAATGGGAATTGTTCGAACTAACAACGACACCGTTCGCGTGGAAGGACCAAACCTGTGTCATCCAACATGAGCCAGTGCTATTGGCGGTATCGAGGAACTCCCAAAGTTTTAAAATTCAGATACGGCAAATCTCAGGTACTGGTTTGCACCACTGCAAGACATATCATGACAGACTTTGTTATATCCCACGATTTTCGGCAGACACCATCCAAGGGCCAATTTGTGCCAAAAAACTGTACACCGGGGCAACGGTTGACGAACTTAACTACCATTGTCCCATGCACTGTCACAAGTCAACATCCATGACAATATCAGAAATCGATGAAGAAGTTTATGTCCTGGCACATCCCAGACCAATTACCAAAATTTTCTGTAATAACCAAACGACTCACCTCACTGACAATGCATACAACTTCCCTGGAGCCATCAAAATTGTAACTGTAACTGTAAACTTGTAACTGTAACTGTAAACTTGTCATGCAAAACGAAGACGTAATACCAAAAAGGTTTCCATGTCAAAATTTACCCCAAGAAGCATCTATTAGCCTCTGACAGGCTAATACAAAGTATTATTGAAGAGTGCAATACTCTCGCGCCTTTCAATTTGCTAAGTTTGCTTACAATTGGAACAAGGGAAATATATAAAAATATTATGATTTTTATTAAAGAAACTAATATTAAGCTATAGGTTAGTCTCGTAATCCCTGTGTTTTTCCGCGTGTTTTTTTTACCTCACTTACCGTGGTCTACCTTGTATTGTCTAAGCTATAAAAATGTCCTGATCGACCCCAGGATGAGAAGCGTATGTCCCCGTTTTCCCTCGACGTTTTCTTTTAATTGCCTCCCCCTGTCGATATAACTGGGTTTAGGCTCTTGTTTTAAATATAAACAAGTTCTTCCTTTTATTAATTTTGTTAGATTTAGGTTAGGACATTCTTAATTTTAAAACTTAGGTAACTGGCTGCATGGTCAATGACCTAATGCCATTATATGAAAAAAAAAAGCTTCTATTACCCACATTATTCCAGCTGCCTGGTTAAACTTAAAATAATTCGTTCTGAACCCAAAAACACAAAATCACCCACAATACATAAATTTGTCCGAATCACTCAATAGGAACTGGACACTTGACGTTCCACATTTAAACCTAACCTCTACGAATGACAACATACAGGAAGTGGTTGATAATGTGAAGGAGCATATTAAATATATATACGCAAATACGTACGGTTTCCATAGTGACACTATTTTTTACTATGGAACTCCATGCTCTCAATAGGCCTCGCCTTCCTTCTCCTCAGGGGGCAAAATCATTTGGCTGTACTTCCACATATTATCAACCCTGTGAACGGTGATAATGGTACTTCGTTTCAACACGATATATTTTTTGGCCTGTTGTGTGTGGCATTAGCCTTATTCATGCTTTACTTAAACATAAAGATTCTCCTAAAATGGTGCAGCTCCCTCAAAACCCGAGGAAACAAATCACAAACCACGCAAGCCGAAACTTCCCAAGGGACAATTCCAGCAGGACTGAGGACGTATATGCAGGAAATACCAAGTGGATCACTCGACATAGAGCAGGGTCAAATGATCCACTGAATTTTACACAAAGGTGAAAAAGAGGAAGAGGAGAATACTAAAACTCTTGGTCTCTTGTTCTATACCTACGAAATACCCGCATAAAAGAATAAGCAGTAAATATTATTTGAAAAGTAGGTAGGTTTTTCTTTTTTTAAGGGGCTACAAAGAGTTGTCAAACAGTAAGTATAAATAAATATATGGTCACCAGTAAAGGGCTATAGTGGCCTAAAAGTAAGTAGAAACACATGGTCATGAATAAAGTTAAGGGGAACAAGTCGGGGTGCAGATTTTCACATGCACACATATTTGTGGTTGTTTATTTGTAAACAAATTATCAAGCTGGCTGTACTTGAAGTCGAATAGGTAGGTCAGGCCAGTAGTCAGATGGTGCGCAACATCAACTACTCCGCCCGAACTACCATGTAGACAACGTTGCAGCACAGATTACAGCTTGACGATATATACCGAGAAAAGATTATGCATAATCAACTGAGGTGAAGCAACAAGGGTACCAATAATAATATATATATTTTTTTGACATGTGAAAGATTCCGAAGTTGAGGACAATTAAATAATATAGTATATGATGAATTAAAGTACTTAAAGGTAAAGACGAGGAATACGTGGAAGATGGCTCAAAAAACGAGCTGAACGTCAACCCCGTCGGATAAAAGTTTGCAATAGACATGCCCCACGTCAAGCAGAAAGAGACTAAATGATGAACCTATTCTCAGGGGCAGTAGTTGTTCAAGAAAGAGAATGTGTTTCACATATTAGAAAGCCTGCTGGACACTTAAAAGAATACTTGAAGGTATTATGAGTAAAAGAAACAATACCGTAGGCCTAGGTATAAAAGAAGTTAAAAGAACTCACAATAAATTTTTTTTCCACATATCCCCCCATGCAAAGTTAAAAACATTATCTAGTGACGAAAATTGTAAAGAATGTTTCTTCTTTTTTATTATTAGTTTACGAGAGGTGAAAACACTTAAAGTACTTTCGCAAACGATTTTAATTTATTTTACTGAGTGTCAAGGTCAATTTTACTATTAAACAATGCACCCATACAAAGCTTACGCTATTATTATAGAATGTCAAGACCATTAAACTGATAGTACAACTCAGCAATTTTGTAAACTAGCCTAAGTTCATATGTAACTGGCCACAGGTAGATTAGTTTGATAGGAATAGAAATGAAGCCTCAGCAAATTCTTTAGGTTAAATGTAAACAATGTTAGTAGACTGGGAATACAATTATAATTAGGAACAATTATTCAATTTTTTCTCTTCGCAAAAATAAGCATTTAGAATAATAATAAAAAATTAGAATAGATCATAAGGCCAAAATGTTCATTTATTTATAAATGGTTTTTTTACGTGTTTCACGGGAGTTCTTGGCACACTCCCATGGACACTCGTCGGCACTACCAGACGTCTCCCAGCAGTTGGCAGGGGCGCACCGTTCCAGAGGGATGGTACCCGAAATGGAAATACAGTCAACCAATCGGGGAGTTAATTCATACGTATATTCCAAACATCATATACAGCATCCTCCAAGTTGTACTAAGAGCAGGACTTTCAACTAATCCCGAACTATCTGGAAATTCAAGGGCGGGTGATACTACAGAAGCCTTCCACGCCATTCTATTAATTTATCGATTGCTTGTTTCATGTTAGGTGTGAGAAGAACGGGTACTTTAAAATTTGTTTTAGACTTTCCCGGAACTTCAATAATTGTTAATCTATTTCCCAAAGAAATTTCTAAGAGCGTCAAAGATTTTTTTAATTCCTCATTACCAATATCATTCCAATTAGGTCGACATGCATAGTGATTTAAAGTCATTCTCGATGCCTCACCAGAACGTCTTTTATTAAAAAGAATTATTCTTGATAGCAGAACACATGCCAATTTTGCGCAATTTTCCGGAAATAATTCTAGATTTAAGTTAGTTGTTAATTGGTTAATAGTTTCATCTAAATAGGTATTCAGTTTTATTATGTCATCAGTCAAGGGAAGAAGTAAGGTGGCATTCATTTTTTTGTCCCGCAATGTTCTCAAAGCAGCTGAAGAAATTCTGCAGTGCCATTCTAAATTAAGTAGATCTAAAAACCCTTTTATTTTCCGTTCAGTACACAAGTCTCCTTTCCTTAAAGCAACGCCCCTTACAATTTGGGCACATTTGCGAAGGCTGTGTCCTAATTTCAGGGCTAAGATGGTATACCATATTGTTGAGATTTGGCTTCATTTATTTCTGCGGCACACAATTTTCTAACAGCGTATATAAGTATATCGAAATTTTCGGGATATAACAAAATGCTTAACTCTTTCAAAATAGGGTTAATAGATAGTGTCATCAACATCAATCTTCCAAGTTGTTTCATGGTTTGCCTTATAAAGTCATATTGTTGATGGCTGTATTTTTCAAACAGTAAATGTCCTAGTCTTAAAATTGTTTCATCATTTTTGCAAAGTGACGAAATTTCGTCATTTCTTAATTTAGCGATAATGTGTTTATTAAAATCTTCAGAATTGGTTTCTTTCCACGAACTCAACAGTGCGTAGCTTTCACCTTTAATATCTCTTCTGGTTTTGTCAAGTTCTTTTTGATCAGCTGACTTTTTAACGGGACAATTATGTTTTGCATGATACCACATATTTTTGAGTAGAAAGAATCCCAAGCAATTTGGACACGGACCGTAGTCCTTTAGTAACACAATGGGCTTTTCATTTTTTGTCGGCGACTTAAGATGAGTTCCCCCTTCTTTGTCGAAAGAACCTCGCAGTTGTGATAATAATCACCTGCTCGCAGTAAGCATAAAAATCCTTCCTTACGGGCAGATGGTTCTAGTGCCAATAATTTAGCAACTTCTACTTCATTTTTATGAATGTTTTCTAAATGTCTTGTCACCTTTCCTACAAGTTTATTACAAAAATAGCAGACGTGCCTTTTGTCATAAACTCGACTTCCCGACAAAGATTTCTCTGAATAATTAATGTGAATATTTTCGGATTGGGCAACGTCATCAGACTCTTCAGATACTGAGGAGTTATCCTGATCGTGTGTGTTATATATGTTGTTTTTATTAACACGCGGTGAAAGAATTGTCTCACATCGTTCCTCACTTACGACGTTTACATTGTTATTAGGTGTCGATTTCACATTATCCTTATGCTCCGAGATTTTAATATTACTGTGAGTCTCATTACTAGGGATTAAACATTCAGTATATTCGACATCTACAAGATTCATATTCTCAGTTTCATTACTGTCAGTGCAAGAATCACTATTATTAGAAACACTTTTTATTTTACAGTCTATAGATGGGACATATTCTGATCCCGAAGATTGAAATGGCTCATCTGGAGAAGTAATAGGTTGATCTTGAGTGAATAACGAAGTTTCCAAATTATCTTCATGGATATTTTTTAAAATATGGCAAGACACAATATTAATTCTGTTTTTCTGTTTTGTTTTCAGTCTTGTTTGATAACTACAACCATTGCTTGGAATATTTTCCTTATTATCGAATAACGATAAATTGTAGGAGGTTGTATTTTCCTCATTTATACATTCATCTTTACCTGTTGTTGCTTTCTGTATACCTGATATTATATTTGTTTGCTCTTGTGCCAAAGTTGTAAGCCGTGCACTATTTTCATATATGGATTTGTCGGTCTCGTTAACTATTTCACTCGTGTTGACCGTAAGTGGCTGTACATCTAGTAAAATATGTATTTGTTCTTGTGTTAAAGTTATAGGCGGGCCATTACATATACTAACAGTTTACACAACATTAAAGTTGGGTAAATCAATAATATTTTCCGTATTTAAATTATTTATATTTATTGCAACTGAATTCACTTCAAGTTTATTATTAGTTTCAAAATAACTATTGGTTTTGTTCGTTTCTGACAGTTCAAACGAATTTTCCTCTTTAGGTACATTTGTTTTCAGTAAATCCAAAATTTGCCTTTCTTCGTTATATAACAATAACATTGTAAATCTTGTTTCTTTAATTATTTTTACTCCACATAAAATATCACTATCCAAGATCGTATCATTATGTCCATAAGTATACGAAATTCCCCTACTCTCTATCTTTTTTCTGTCCAACCATTTGATTTGAACAGCTTTAGGAGAAAAAATATTTGTCGTAATATGATCATTGCATTGGGCAAGCCAAAACGGTTCTGAAAAAAATTGTAGTTACTAATTATTTTTGCATTTTAACTAAGTGGTTAGTAGTTTCACATAATCAAAATATTACAAATAGTGAAAACTATTTTAATGAGAAAATGAACGCTCAATGCTTTTAAAGCATGGCCGTGTATTTACTATTTTAAAATATAATTATTATATATGCCATATAAAACAGTTATTGAAATAAAATAACTCAAAACAAAATTGCGATGATCCATTTTGTAAGTAATAAGTCCCCAGGGCAGGATAAATGAAAAGAAATATAAAACTCCTACTCAGTTTTTTTCATGAAACCTACATGCTAAATATTTACACCTATCTTCTCTATATTGGCTTTATGTATTTTATATCAGAGCCTAGTCTAATATATAGACTGGTTATTATAAAAAGAAAAAATATTTAGCTTAATATGCATGGAAGACAAAAACTGTTGCCACATGTGTTCTCCGTTTTTAGTAAGCTTCATGTTTATAAAAAAACTTTGATTCATTTTCGACTTTCTGAGATAGAAGACAAGAAAACTTTAATTAGAATTTCAAGACCAAGGTATGTTTTTATGAAATTGGCAACGCTATAATGAAGATGTTTTGTCGTAATAGATTTTCCGAATGTTCATAGGTTTCACTGCACCCTCTAGAGTATAAAAATGTCATTTTAATCAGGGTAGGCTACGACTACAAAGAATCGCACATGTCCACTACGGAGCACCGACACTCGCATCGACCGCGACCCTTGCACCAAGAATAGCACAACACTGGTGGTGCGCTAGACAGTGCGCCGTAGTGGCCACCATCATTGATAATACGGCCGATATAAATTTTGGTTCAGTGCGTAGGTCGATGCGAGGGTCGGTGCGAAGTCGGTGCTCCGTACTGGACATGCACTTAGTGCATGTCCATTACTGAGCACCGACCAAAAATTAACTGGGGGGGCTGAGGAAAAATTTTATACCCTGTATATTACCGCCCCTGTAGGTATGCTAGTGAAGTGGTTGTACTAGCCTGTGCTAGGTGCAAGCATTGTCTGCTAGCAAATTCAAGACAAAAAATAACTGGGGGGGTAGCGTCAACTTGTCCCCTCCCCCCGAAAACAACCCCTATTTATTATTTGCGCGGAACTGTGATAGCTTTAAAAATGGTTGTGCTAGGGTGTGCTAGGTCTAAGCATTGTGTGCTAGCAAATTGAAGAAGAAAAAATAGCTGGGGGGGGGGGCAAGTTGACTGAGTTGACAGTTCTTCTCGCCTACCCATATTAAGCGATATATTCTGATGTAGGCATTTTATAATAAACCGCATAAATTACACTTCTGGTGTTGCCCAGTGAATAAAGCTGACTTGTGCCACTTCAGCTAAGTTTACAACATGCCAAGGCCACAAAATCTAACAGTTTCTCACTCAGTAAAGACTTTTTGTATTAAAGTATGATCTGGTTCCGACATATAATCTTAAACGTATTTTTTTAGGAATTAATTTATGGCTTATAAACTTACCGATATCGGTCTTAATGGCTAAAAATGTTCCCTTTAGAAAAGTTGCTGTCTCCATTTTAGTACCTGCCACAGAGAATTACATGCATATTTAGTTCACGAAATAATAATATAATATATACATCATAAATTTATTTTAATAAAATAAAAAATGTAAAACAATTGATTAATATGAATTAATACATCACAAATACCCTATATACAGGGTGTAATCAGTTTCATGTCATTAAAAAACACTGGTAATGGCGACCGACTAGACAAACAAAAAACCTTTATGACTTTTCCCTCTAGGGACACTTTGAAAAAAACTGACCTAGGTCAACTTTTTTAATATATATATTTTTTAATATTAATGTAGAAAATAATTGAAAACCACTGCTTTTCTTCGTCAATGAACTTGTAGTTCCCAATTATACAACTTTTAAATTGTCATAAAAAAGTGCAAAGGCCTGGGACCATGGACCGCCTTTGATGGACAGCCAAACAACTGAGGCAACTATAAAGAGGTAAATAATTCGTTATCTTTTCCTGCACAACTGCAAGCAAATAATGGCCGTAGAAGTTTAAACAGAGCATTTCTTTACATGTGTGTCTTTTAATTTGGAACAAAATATTGGATTAATGTTTATAATTCAGAATGTTTAAATGTGATTTATTAACGTTTGTAACATAAATGGGTGTCCTGGGTTAAAAGCTTACCTAAGTAAACGTTGTCAAGAAAGAAAAATAAAAGAAAACTTGGCCCAAAATACAAAACGGAATACAAAAAGAACGAACAAGTAAGTTGTGTCTGTACGTAATAAAAACTTTAACGACTTGAACGGTAAAGTCAATAAAATAAATCTTCACTATAAATACACAGCGACCCGAAATTCAAAAATAACAAAAACAACGAACAGCGGGTTGGACGTGTGTACATAACGAAACACCCACAGAAACTAAAATATTGCACAAGGGAGAGTCAGAGTATAGTTTTCTTCAGATCAGATCTACTAAACACTCGGAAAACATCGACGTCTTTCATCTTATTTACCGCACCGCTAAAGACTGCCGACATTTTATAGTTATCTAAACAAATATTGAGTATCATAGGCAAAGCCACGCGCGACGATCTAAACCCAGGGTTCACAGTACATAAGTAAAAAAATATAGGGTACAATAGGGCACTTTTTTTGCAAAATAGGGCACTTATAGGGCACTATACTGGCAGCCCTTTCATGCGAGCAGAGAGCGAAACAACCTTAAAAAGGCAAGTCGCATGAAAATAATTTTGTTGGTAAAGAGGCGTAGCCAAAGTTTTTTTTATTAAGTGACCTTAACTCGAGCTGAGAGCAAAGCGACCTAAAGAAAGCCCCTTCAAAAAGGTTTTATAAAAAGGGACGTGGCCAGCTATTTTTTTATCAGGTATTTAGAGAAAAAAAATAATACTTAGTAAAACTCGTTATAAAAACAGTTTTATTAATAAAATTTAAATAATATATAAAATAAATAAACAAAATTATTTTAGGAAATACCTACACTCTAACCAACTACTTAAGTACTTATTTAATCAAAATAAATATTTAATTCTTAACATTTGGTACTTAGTTGTCTAAAATGAGAATTGTGTATTATCAGAAGTATAGTTTCCCAACTTTTGGTAATAGAAATAGGAACTTATATAATATAAATAAGAGAACACTAATATTATGTTCAAACATAAAATAAAACATAAACGTTGCTTATAAAAAAATTATAAAAGTATTATATTTAATTTAATTAGCTATTTTTTGTCTTTTTGACATTTTATATATGACATCATTTTTTCTTTTTTCAATTTTAGTTCTAAGTTTGTCTACTTCAGTTCTTTTATTTTTTTCTGCTTCCCTTAATCTTTGAAGACCACTAAACATTTCATTAGCAATAGTGGTCTTATTTATATCTTTTTTCTCTGCGGCATCTTTTAAGAGCTTGTTAACTTCGCCTTGCATTATGTTGGCAGTTTTTACAGCACTCGCATGAGCAGAAATTGCCATTTTCAAATTATTTTCCAAATTAGAAATGGTTTCTTTATCTTCTCTTATTGTCCGTAATAAAGATTCTTGTTCACGTTTAAGTTTGTCTCTTTCTGCCTCCTCCTCTAATCTTTTTTGTTCTGCTTGTTTTAATTCTTCTAAATACAAATTGTATGCGCTATGCGCATTTTTAGCAAGATTTAATAATTCTTTAGTAATTGGTACCAAATGAACTTTATTATTATATTGCTTTAAAGTGTCAACAACAGCTAATTTGCAGTTTAACATCTTTTCTGACATCCTGGACCTATCTTCAGTCATTAATCTACCTGACCTAGAGAAACCTCTTTCTACGTCAGCACTTCCATGTGAAAGGCATAAAATACCTACAACAACTTTTTTTATAAGTGGATATCTAGGCGTTTCATGATTTGCCAAAGATTTTAGTTCGAAAATGTTATTCCAAAAATGATCTATTCTTTGTTTACCACCCTCAAAAGTAATATCTTTATCGATTTGCAGTAATTTCCATTCTATTGATAGTTTGTCAAGATCAACTTCTATTGGTAATATATTTACGATTTTAGCCAAATATCTGAAGCTATGAGAACTTTTTATTACATTTGGTGCAACACAATCAAAATATTTTAAATACTTACAATTCAATGCTTTATTACAAATATGTTTGATGGCACAAATATAAAACTTTTTTACATTGGTCATGAAATATATTTTGTCTCTCTCTGTAAGCTTTTGTAATTCGTTTTTAGCCATTTCGCCAATATAAATATCGTTTATTGGTAAAAAAAATTGGTTTTATTGAAAAATTCTTCAATAGCACAGTAATCTATTTTAATATCTTTCAAATCTGCGGGTGTCAATATATTACCAAGCAAAATATTTACAACTTTTTCCAGCTGCTTATATAAAACATGTATAAGTGGTTCCTGCTTTTGCATTATTAATGAAAACTCGCTAGTGAAAATATCAGCTGTATATACCACAAACGCAAGTACCGCTTTGATCGTCGTTTTAGTTTTTAAGTACGAAACAATATCTTTATATGTTTGCTTAGTTAATGCAGAAGCTTCTTTTTTTGGAATATATTGTAGGAAATATTCCTCGATTGCAGGGAGCTGTTCCAAAATCCTGGCGGCTGCTGGGCCTATTGTGAGCCAACGGGTGGATACATGTTTAATAAATTTGTGCCCGGGCAAATTTTGTTTGAGTTGAATTTTTTCAAAGTTTTCAACCCTCAGATCTCTTTTATGAAAATAATAATATATTTTAATGATAAAATCAGACACGTCCACCTCTAAACATCCTAACCCTTTCAGGAATGCATTATGCACTGTATGCAAGGGACATGATCCGATGTCAACCATAGCTTTGTTATTTTGTTCTTTATTTTTCTCTTTAAATAATCTCAAAACTTTTTTATTTACATTAGGCCCATCACAAGCAACCATAAGAACATTTTTTAATAATAAATTATGAAAATCCAACGCTTTTATCAAGAAACCAAAGAGAGTATCACCATCTGCCTTACCAATGAAATAAGTTATTAAATGTTTATTGGTGACACATTTTTCAGTATTAGACCAATATATTACATTTATTTGCAATTCCTTTTTGCTTGCCACGTTACTTGTATCGTCATACTGAAGTGTAAAGTACGGACTACTTTTAAGATCATTCATTATTATATTTTTAAAATACGGGCCTAGAGCCTCTGTAATTAAATATCTCACTTTACTTGGCGATAAACTAAATGAATCTGGGACAGCTCCTGGAAACATAGCTACAAACAACTCTCGCACTCCCTCACATGAATTTACTGAACTATCACTTATTATATTTTTTATTACATACAGTAATTCTGCTTTCGATGCAATGTCCCTAGGGTTGAAAATTGATATGACGCTCTGGTGTTTTTGTTGGTTCCAGTCCTTATTAATCGGTGTTGGTGTTAATAATAGTTGATTGTTAAGTCTTGATAAATAATCCGCCTTCTTATGTTTTACTGTCCGGGAATGTTGCAAAAGACTTTGCAAGCCTTTACATGATGAAACAGTTGTATTACAAATGTGGCAAAGACAAGAATATTCATCATTTTGTTTTTTTATTGCCCATTCTTTTATTAAAATTTTGTTACTGTCTTCGCAGTCCAGCCACCTCTCTTGAAATTTTACTTTTTTTGACATTGTATTGCGATTTTACAAACAATCCAAGTAGGTATTTCGTATTCGGGATTCTGTAAAAATAAGAAAATAATTATATTATTTGGATCTTCTAAATAATACTTTACTTTTAAAGTTCCTACATATCTAGGTACCTACCTTAATTTTATTTACTTAAGTACTTATGTCACATTAACATTAGTTCAGTCACATTAGTCAGTTCAGGTAATAATATATATTTATTCCAATCAATCACAATTCAATTCGCAACTTAAACACTAAACACTAATAAACAATATGCCAATATGATTTGGATTTGAAGTTATAAAATGGTTAAAATAAAATGGAACCGGTATGCCAAATGCCAACTCAAAATAAATGTTTTAATGTTTGCTGTCTCATTTTAACCCTTACCTTTCTTTTATCAACAACATAGTTAATACGCATACAGGCTGTAGCAGGCGCACGTGTGATATTACCAACCGAAATGGAACACGCGGGCGATTTGAAATATGAGGAGAGGACCGCCGCGCGCCTAACTACTCAAGTATGCTTACATCATTGCGTCAGCTGAAATAGAGAAGCTCGCCCATGAAATACGCGGGTAATTTGAATTAATATTGTAATAAACTAGGGCACTTTAGGGCACTAATTTTAGTTTTAGGGTACTTTTAGGGCACCCATTTAAGAAAAGGGCACTATAGGGCACCGACTGTGAACCCTACAAACCTACCTTAATATTCCAGCAGTTCTCAAAAGATTTTATTGAAAATTTGAGAAATTTTTGTTTATTTTTTTTCTCCAAAACTATGAGCTTTAGACCCCATGTTACATAAGGTTTTTTTGTTTGTCTTGTCGTTCCCTACCACCAGTTTTTTTTAATGACATGAAACTAATTACACCCTGTATATATTTTGGATCATGTTTCATTTTATTTAAAAAAACAATAGACCAAGAGCCGTGTGATATTCAAGTCCATAAAACCCCACCTCCTTGGAGGAAGATCACGGAAGGAGGTGGTGAAAATGAACAATTTTAGGAGGGTCCGAGAGCCAGCAACAGGAGCCGCCTTCCTTAAAAAAAAAATTGGAATAATTTTTTGGAAACATTCAAGGAGGTTATTAATAATTCCAATTTTTTTTAAAGGACCCGTGAGGCCAGCAGCCCCTGTTGCTGTCTGTCGGACCCCCTTAAAACTTTATTTTTATCATCTCCTTCCGCCTTCTTTCTCCAAGGAGGTGGAGTTTCATGAACTTGAATGTCACACGACTCTTGGCCTACAACATCTATAAACTATTTGTGTGCTTCATTTTTAAAACAGTGTCACCAATAAAGTCGGTATCTTATGGGAAAAAGTTTTATAAACCAATTTAAGTAAATTTTGATTTTGTCTATAGTTTTACTTCCACATCCACTTAGTGGAGTGGAAGTGGAAGTATAGTAATCGTAAAAAAAACGTCAATTTATTTTGTTAAAATAGGTTTAGAATGTCACGAAACGTCGAGATTTTAAATTTGAGAGAGAAAAATCTGTCTGTCTGTCGGTCTGTAACTCTTTTTGTGCGTATTATTTCTCTGGTACGGTTTAAGATATTGACTTGAAATTTTATACACGTATATACTATAACGTGAGCTGGAGCTGGTTTGTTTTTTGAACGTATCCCGTGAAGGGCTGGGGGGTAAATAGAGGTACATAGTTTATTGATGACACCATAAATCAAAATTTCGATTAATTAAAATTTTAAATATCATTATGAAATTTTATATTTGATTATATCAATACAGAAAGTCTGTTTTTTATTTTATTTAAACACATTAGTTTTTTGGAATGCTGATACTTTAAATTTTCATTTTTATGTGAAGTGAATCTTAATATTAGTGGAGGTCAGGAGTCGGAAGGACATACAAATATCTGCTACTGGGCCAATCTAGTTTCTCACCTCCGTTTTCGAGGGAGCTGAAACCAATGCCGGAGTTCTTGACCACGGCAACCCCCCGAAATCGTCCCAAAACCACCCCTTTAAAATTCAATTTTCTTCCGCCGTCAAGAAAAATAAAAGGTGCCATTTAAAAAAATTGACTTTTTGACAACTTTGGATTGCGACATTTAGAAATCACCTACACCCATATGATACATAATGGAACCACCGATGGAACATCATGAGTTAGCCTGGACTTCCAGCTAACTGCTCCACAAATTTGGTTTCTTAATTTTGAATGGTTTGCGAGATACAAATTTGTTCGTAAACTACTACGCGAATTAGTTTTTTCAAAAAGATTAGCATACGTCAAAGACTGTAATAGATAAATTAACACAATTTAGGTTACCTATACTCGTAATTAGAAGGCCAATGGGATCGTGTGAAAAACAAATATAAGAAGAAAGTTGGTACCGACTTTTGGCACACCCTGAATTAAAAATATTTTTAATTTTAAAACTTCAAAATCAAAATTTTAAATTTTTCATAAAAAATAGCACATCACTTTACATATCATAACAAATTTTGTTGTGACAACTTTAGTCACGTCCCAGAAGCAGTGTGCAGACTGACCAGATTACAATTTCTCAGATGCATCAAGAATCGAACAATGCAATACTTGCACGTTAGGTTTCAGACATTAGTTAAATAATTTTAAAATTAAAATATAAACTTGAGTCAGGACGCAAGCCTGCGTTTGAAATGAGACACACTGAGAAATATCTAAATAAAATAAACATAAACGGTAACGATAAGTTTCACCGCAGATGTGTAATGTACCAATTTTGTGATAAAGACAGTTTAAATAAGGTAGTTAGGAGAGCATGCAAACAAACCTCATGACTGTACCCGTTACTTCTGAAAATGTTTTAATTGTTAATATATTGGAAAATGTATTAGGATAAGTGTTTGAGACATTAATTTGTCCATTATTATTAGATAATCAATCTGCAAAACAATGTTAATAGTTTTAGTTGGATTCAAGATGAATTTTATGTAAAATTAAGCGTGGCTAGAAGAATTTTTAATAGTAACAAAACCTAAAGTATTGATTATATATGAAATTAGGAATAGGTCTAAAATAAGAAAAGAAAATCAATTTTAACACGTATCAAATAATAGGAGAAAAATATGAATAAAAATGCTTAAATAATTCAAAAATGAAATCTAGCAATATAACAATGACAGCTTGTCAGTGGGAGATAGCGGAAAAATAGTTTTTGTTTTGGTATCTGTTTATGAAAATTGGAAATGAAGGGACGTCAAATTTGAGAATAAAATTCGGATTAATTATCGAAAAATATAATTAAAATTGCAAAACCTGAGATTTCTAAGTAAGAAAACAAACCCAAGTAGATTGTGGATTCATTGTGGCGCTGATTTAAAAATTAATATACAAAATATGATAAAAGGAAACGTGGAGATTTGGTATCAAGTAATAGAAAGTAAGTTCGAAACCATAGACGAGTTTGAGAATTTACTTATGAGACAGTTTTGGGGTGAAAATGAACAAAGAAAAGTTAGGTTAAATCTTTTCAATGGTAAATATAATGAACGTAGTGGGATTACTAGGGAAAACTATGTTTTTAAAAAAATCTACAATATTATGCATTTAGAACCAAAATTTACAGAAGGGGAAATGGTGAGATACTTAGCGCGGCATTTCACTAATGACATTCAAAACGTCATAATTACGCAAAGGATAGGAACATTAGATGATTTAATAGAATATCTTAGAGAAATAGACGACTACAGGCCAATAAATAATCAAAATAATAACCAGTCTAATCAAAATTATAACAACCGATTTAATAATAATGGGGGAACTCAAAATAGGAATTTTAGTGGGGAAAACAAGGAAAATCAACATAGGTATAACGGAAATAATAACCAAAACTGGTATAATTAAAATAATTATGGAAGTAGGAGAGATGGGAACAATGTGGGATACAGGTATTATTCTAATTCAGAAAATAATGAGAACAGAACAAACAATAACAGAAATTACTATGGGAAAAGCGATAATAGGGAACAAAGATCATATAACGGGGGTAATTATAATAAAAATCAGGAAAGTACTAAAACAGGGGAGAATAATTATAATCAAAATGTGGACAGGAAACAGGTTAGGTGGGAAGACAGGAGAAATTCATATGACGATTCAAAAAGAAATGATAGGACATACCCACAAATTGCCAATACAAACATAAGCAGGGAAGACATAGATAGAGAGAAAACTCGATCTAATTACGATAAAATAGAGACAATTGCGCAAATTAATACAAGGACAGGGGAACAGGATTTTTAAATAATAAAATTTTAACAATTAATAGTAAATACGAACACATGCGAGAATTCATTGACAACGAGAATGGTAATGAATCACTAAACAAAAAAATAAGTCAACTGCCGATTATAAAATTAAAAATAAGCAACATAAAATTGAAGGCACTGGTCGACGCAGGGTCTGAAATCAGTCTAATTGATGAAAAGGTTTATAATAATCAGTTAAGTAATAATAATAATAATAATAAATGTATAAGGGTATCAAAGATCAAACTAGTAAATGCAAACGGAAAAAAATTCGCGGAAGGTAATAAAATCTTAAATACAACTTTTGAGATAAAAGGTCAGTTATTTATAGGTGATTTTGTAGTGGTATCAAACATGAACTATGAAGTGATAATTGGGGAAGACATACTATCAGACTTACGGGCTAAAATTGATTTAGAAGATAAAATATTAGTATTAGAGGGTGAAAAAATACCCATTTTTAATATGAGTAATATAAATGGCCAAGGTGCCGAGGTAAAGAATGAATTAAATGTCGATAAATCCGAAAGTATGAATGTTAATTATATTGATCATACAGCGGAAATGACCACATATGTAATAAACACGAATTTCAAGGGGCCCGAAGAAGTTAGGATAAGTTGTACAACCAAATATGATAGAATAGTGCAAAGGTTATTACAAAAATATATTTCACTAATAAATTTTGAACCTAGAGTAGCGAAAGGTTATATGCATAAGTTAGAAGTAGACCAAGATAAACCGTTTAAGTGTAAAAGATACCTAATTCCTTATAAGCATAAAGAAAAAGTACAGAATGAAATTACTAATATGATAAACGTTAACATTATAGAATCAGCAAGGACAAATTATATTAATCCGATAGTTGTAGTTAAAAAAAAAGGACCATACATGGTGGAAAACGTACTAACAGAAAACACGTATGAATTAAAAGATTTGGTGAATAACTTAAAAAAGGGAAAATTTCACATTGAGCTAATGTATCATTACGAGCCTGAGCCAAGGGTAGGTAACTGGGAATAAAATATTGATTATTAGTTGTCACATCGTTATAGCTAACAGAAAATTTTAAAAATTTTCTGATAGCTGAAGGGGATTTGTTGTGACAACTTTAGTCACGTCCCAGAAGCAGTGTGCAGACTGACCAGATTACACTTTCACAATGATACATCATGCATCGAACAATGCAATACTTGCACGTTAGGTGTCAGACATTAGTTAAATAATTTTAAAATTAAAATATAAACTTGAGTCAGGACGCAAGCCTGCGTTTGAAATGGGACACACTGAGAAATATCTAAATAAAATAAACATAAAAGGTAACGATAAGTTTCACCGCAGATGTGTAATGTACCAATTTTGTGATAAAGACAGTTTAAATAAGGTAGTTAGGACAGCATGCAAACAAACATCATGACTGTACTCGTTATACCCGAAAATGTTTTAATTGTTAGTATATTGGAAAATGTATTAGGATAAGTGTTTGAGACATTAAATTGTTCATTATTATTAGATAATCAATCTGCAAGAGAATGTTAATAGTTTTAGTTGGATTCAAGATGAATTTTATGTAAAAATAAGCGTGGCTAGAAGAATTTTTAATAGTAACAAAACTTAAAGTATTGATTATATATGAAATTAGGTATTTGTCTAAAATAAGAAGAGAAAATCAATTTTAACATGTATCTAATAATAGGAGAAAAATATGAATAAAAATGTTTCAATAATTCAAAAATAAAATCTAGCAATATAACAATGACAGCTTGTCAGTGGGAGATAGCTGAAAAATAGTTTTTGTTTTGGTATCTGTTTATGAAAATTGAAAAGGAAGGGACAAAAAATTTGAGAATAAAATTTGGATTAATTATTGAAAAATATAATTAAAATTGCAAAACTTGAGGTTTCTAAGTAAGAAATCATACCCAAGTGGATAGCTCCAGTTTTCAAATGTCTTCAGGACTAGATAAGTAAAAGTTATATGATTAAAAATTGTTCCAGCCAAGTTAATAATAAATAGAAATATTGTACATTGACGCCAAGTTTGTAACAAGGAAATTTGTGCGACGAAAATTATTTAAAATTACAAAGGAAGGTAAAGTACTTACTTTCTTTTAAAACAATAAACTACTGAAACCTAAAATAAAGTGTAAGAAAACCAGAAAATACAGGAAAGTATATATTTTCCTGAAATTATTTGCAAGACAGCCAATTTCGTAGAAGGGGAGCACTGGATCGGTGGTTGAAAAGTAGCGCGCAAGAAGAAAGTATCAATTGATAATAGAACTTCAAATTACAAGGTAAAAAGATCTTTTTACTCCACAGGATTCATAGGTACCAAAATTTGAAAATAATAAAGGCCAATTTATTGCGTATTAATTTAGTTTTAAGATTTCTTTGTTGTTATATATATTTTTATGTTATATCCTAAAATTTTTACAAGGTTGATTATCTAGACTAATAAAGGTTATTGTATATTAAAATTTCAAGGTGTGTTTCATTTGAAATCCTAGTTTGCTGAATAGAGAGCGCACTGAGCAAGGAAACCACTATCATCCCTGAAAGAGAACAATCTCATGTTTAATTTGTATGTGTGTAAGTGTGTGTTTTTTTTATAAAAGATAAACTGGTAGTGTTTGTGACTCCTGGCGCCCGACGTAAGAACTTCTTTAAAATTAATAGTATTTTTAAATTTAAAACTTCAAAATCAAAATTTTAAATTTTTCATAAAAAAAAATAGTACATCACTTTACATATCATAACAATACATACATACACACATACATACATACATACATACATACATACATACATACATACGTACGTACGTACGTACGTACGTACGTACGTACGTACGTACGTACGTACTTACATACATACATACATACATACATACATACATACATACATACATACATACATACATACATACATACATACATACATACATACATACATACATACATACATACATACATACATACATACATACATACATACATACATACATACATACATACATACATACATACATACATACATACATACATACATACATACATACATACATACATACATACATACATACATACATACATACATACATACATACATACATACATACATACATACATACATACATACATACATACATACATACATACATACATACATACATACATACATACATACATACATACATACATACATACATACATACATACATACATACATACATACATACATACATACATACATACATACATACATACATACATACATACATACATACATACATACATACATACATACATACATACATACATACATACATACATACATACATACATACATACATACATACATACATACATACATACATACATACATACATACATACATACATACATACATACATACATACATACATACATACATACATACATACATACATACATACATACATACATACATACATACATACATACATACATACATACATACATACATACATACATACATACATACATACATACATGGTGGTGGTATGAAATTAAAAATAAAATACATTGCACTAATTAAGCAGTCATCTTGAAGCTAGTCAGACATCCACGGTGCGAATCGCCTTGGCAATATAAGGAGTGGATTTAGAGAAGCCACATCATATTAAAAAGAAATTGAATCGTAGAAAAGGATGGGTGAATTAAAAGTAATGAATAAAACACGTAAACAGTGTAATTAATATCGACATTATGCAATGAAAACCAGCGTAAAAAATATTACAGATATATTGCATATGGTTGGTTTCCACAGAAAAAATTGCTTGCCAAAAAGCACGTTCCAAGCAGTCTAGCAACAGCGAGTGGTTATGCCAGGCGATACGCAATGTTGGAAAATATTTAAAGGTATTTAATTTGAGGCCATTTTGGCGCGTTCTGCTTTGATCTAGTGTCTCTTTATTGAACGTGCTTATTATACTCTTCGCAAATTCAAAACGAAGAGTATACTGCATTCGATCGGCACATTTCTAAAATCGATAAGGTTGCTCGTAGAGAAAAAAAATTCATGTCACTATGTTGATCGAATTCTGAAGAACATTCAGTCCGTCCGGACGTCTGTCTGTCTGTCCGCCCGTCCATCTGTCCGTCCGTCATGTTTCTCGTAATCACCATAACATAAGAACGAAGAGTCGGATTGTATCAAAATTTGGACAGTAAGTTACTGTTCGAAAGGAAGAACTCCTTTGTTTTAAAAAAAATATATTAAGTAGGTATTTAGAAAATAATAAAAAATAAAATGTTTTGTAATTAAATAAAAAATATTCTAAAACAAATGTTAACAAAAAACTGCAAAGAGTATCCTATAGAATGTGCAACAGTTATATAAAAAGTGCAGTAAGTCGGCGAAGAGTATAATGCTTCTCTTGTTTTTTATTTACAACAAAAATAAGGAGAGTATTCTATAGAATGTGCAACTATTATATAAAAGTGCAGAAAATCGTCGAAGAGTATAACGATTAGCTTGCTTATCCTTTATTATGCTCAGTAAGATGCATCGTACCAGCTCACCGCCGCATGTGTTAGAGCGGTTGGGAAGCAAGTGCGTTGCCTCTAAACCAGAGTATCAGTTAGTTATGAACTTTAGCTTTCGATCGTTAGAATAATTTTGTTTCGCATTTGTTCAACTGATTCGCTTGCTTATTTGAATATTCCTATATTTATTTAATATAGTTTCAGAATATTCGAATTTTCAACTGTTTTTATTATTTGAATACAATTTCCAGTCTTAAAATAGTAAATATTAAATTTGTTTTTGGAAGAAGGAATGGAGGTGATATTTTAATATTATTGTAACATATGCATTCAGCAATTTATAAATCACAACTATCGCTCTGATTATGGATAAAATATAATATTTCATTCATAAACTTGACCACACAATTCGTTTGATGATGTACACATAATTATTCCTTGTCCGCACAACTCATTTAATGATACACAGACTGTGTTATACAGAAATTAGAAGCGGTGTAAAATAATTCCAATATAGATATAGGTGGCATCACCATACAGGGCCACACAAGGTGGGTTTCATTCTGACTGAATCACACAGAACATGACAAATGTGGCCATCTTCAAAAAAACACTTTTTAGGGGTAAAGAGAGCCCGTACAGTCGGCTAAAGTAGGTTAGAATTGTGGGGCGATGTGTATGGCCACACTTTTCCTTGGGGCCACACGATGTAAGTTATGGTGAGGTGTGTGACCCCACAACAATGGAAACACCTACGCATCCATACACACACGCGCACACTCATACACACACACACACACACACACACGTACAGGTTAGCCAACGCTTGTGCGGCCACCCGTATTTCACCGACAAATGTGGCCATGGAATTATAATACTATATACAAAACGGAATTCAACTCAAAATACATTTTTGTTGTTATTTAGAATATTTTAAAAAACTTTCCGCAGATGCATTTATACGATAAATAACAAAGAATATCTATATTCTTTGTTTTATATTGTCTACAATATTTGTTCCCAATAGAAACAGTTTGTAGGTCGGGGGTCAAATTTGGGGTCTCCAGCTTGGGAGGTGGTATCAAACTAAAAATAAAATACATTGCACTAATTAAGCAGTCATCTTGAAGCCAGTCAGACATCCACGGTGCGAATCGCCTTGGCAATATAAGGACTAGATTTAGAGAGGCCACATCTGATTAAAAAGAGATTGAATCATAGAAAAGGATGGGTGAATTAAATTTAATGGATAAAACAAGTAAACAGCAGATAAAGTAATTAATATCGACAGTATACAATGAGCACTAGCGTAAAAAATATTACAGATATATTGCATATGGTTGGTTTCCACAGAAAAATTACTAGCCAAAAAGCTCGTTCCAAGCAGTCTAGCAAGAGCGAGTGGTTATGCCAGGCGATACGCAATGGAAAATATTTAAAGGTATTTATTTTGACGCCATTTTGGCGCGTTCTGCTTTGATCGAGTGTCCCTTTATTGAACGTGCTTATTATACTCTTCGCAAATTCAAAACGAAGAGTATACTGCATTCGATCGCCACATTTCTAAAACTGAAAAGGTTGCTCGTAGAGAAAAAAATTTCATATCACTATGTTGATCGAATTCTGAAGAACATTCAGTCCGTCTGTGCGTCCGGACGTCTGTCTGTCCGTCCCGACGTCTGTCTGTCCGCCCGTCTATCTGTCCGTCCGTCATGTTGTAATGACCATAACTTAAGAACGAAGAGTCCGATTGTATTAAAATTTGGACAGTAAGTCACTGTTGACCAAAGAAAGAACTCCATTGTTAAAAAAAAAAACAAATAACAAACAACAAAATTTACAACAAAAATGAGGAGAGTATTCTATAGAATGTGCAACTATTATATAAAAGTGCAGATAATCGGCGAAGAGTATACCGATTAGCTTGCTTATCATTTCTTATGCTCAGTAAGATGCATCAGACCAGCTAATAAGCAAGTGCGTTGCCTCTAAACCAGAGTCGGTATATCAGTTAGTTATGAACTTTAGCTTTCGATCATTACAATAATTTTGTTTTAACTATTCGCATTTGTTCAACTAATTTGCTTGCTTATTTAAATATTCCTATATTTATTTACTATAGTTTCAGATTATTCGAATTTTCAGCTGTTTTTCTTATTTGAATACTATTTCCAGTCTTAAAATAGTAAATATTACATTTGTCTCTGGAAGAAGGAATAAAGGTGATATTTTAATATTATTGTAACATATGCATTCAGCATATTAATATTCATTTAAGATCTTGTGATTCAAAATTAATATGTTAAGTGACATTTAAATACTTACTTACTAGATTAGAATAGATTATTTCCATTTAAGAGTGTGATATAATTTTTCTAACATGACATTGTGAAAGAGAAATACTCAGTAACCGTGCATAGTAAGCCTTTTTTAAATATCCATGAAGCTAGTAACATGGCTCGGAACAGAATTTAACCGAATTTTTGACTCAGGGCTGTGTTTGAAGGACTTAGGAGGTAAACATGCTAAAAGTCCCCGAATCTACGAGGTGAGCGGGGGGCACATTGAAGGTCACTCTTCTTGGGTTTTCGCTGATATCTCGAAAATAGCGCATCGTAGCTAAAATGTTAATATATTCAAAATTAAAGCCGATAAAATTTACTATAAGATTGTCCCTATTCATTATTCTTCTATTTCATATGGTTTTCGAGATATCCGCTACCGAAAATCACAGATTTTCGAAAAACGCTTTTTTGCCTTACGTTTCTCGACAAACTTTGTCTTCTAGCACCTCAGCCTTTAGTTTCACGGCAATGTCTTTATAGATATTAGTTGTAGAGCATTCATTTTTTTTAAGTGAGTTATTAATAACACTCCTCTATTAGCTGGACCAGTAACATTTAAAAAAAATCTTACAATTAATTTTTCACCCACTTTCAAATGTCAAAAATTCAAGATGGTGGTGTCAATATGGTGGATAGGTCTTATCATTTATCGTCTGATTTGACTGAAAATCGATATCTGAGGATTATCGAGGATGCAGAGTACAATTGTCTAGTCCGAATTTAATAATTTAAAATGGCGGCGTCAAAATTGCGGATCAGCTTTGTAATATATGGTCTGATTCATATCAAAATCGGTATCTGTGGATTTCCAAGGTCGCAGATTATAAATATTTGGTCGAAATTCAAAAATTCAAAATTGGGGCTTCATGATGACGAATAGGTTTTGTCATTTATAGGGAAGAAGTAATCGAACCAAACACACTATTCCAATTGGAACAGAACTAAGAAGAAGATAATACATAAATAAATTAAAAACTTTCAAATGTCAAAAATTCAAGATGGTGGTGTCAATATGGTGGATAGGTCTTATCATTTATCGTCTGATTTGACTGAAAATCGATATCTGAGGATTATCGAGGATGCAGAGTACAATTATCTAGTTCGAATTTAATAATTCAAAATGGCGGCGTCAAAATTGCGGATTAGCTTTGTAATATATGGTCTGATTCGTATGAAAATCGGTATCTGTGGATTTCCAAGGTCGCAGATTATAAATATTTGGTCGAAATTCAAAAATTCAAAATTGGGGCTTCATGATGACGAATAGGTTTTGTCATTTATAGGGAAGAAGTAATCGAACCAAACACACTATTCCAATTGGAACAGAACTAAGAAGAAGATAATACATAAATAAATTAAAAACTTAACAAAACACGCTTTTAAACACACTGCAATGCACTAAAAAGAAGAAACTAATGCTAATAATAATAGTAATTATATTAATAAACATAAGAGCGTGGGGCGTTCAAAGGATCTAAATGAACAGAAAATTTTACGCATTATTACGTTTATTAACATAATTATTGTTATTATTAACATTATTATGTTCCTTTTAGGGCGCTTTTTATGTGTCATGGTAGATGTATATAGGTGTTTTGGAAATTATTAATTTATTTGCTATTTTATCTTCAAATGATTATAAGTTATAGCAATTTAAAATTTTCTGGAAAATTCCGCAGCTAAATTTCTATTTGCTTAATTAGCATCAATGGGAACTTAAAAAGAAATATTCCAAGTCATAATGTTCCAAATTAAAGAGCCTGTTCAAACTTTAAAATACCCGGCCGATCTCCTATTGGCAAAACTCCAACTGTCCGAGACATTTTACTTGTGAAACCTGCCCCAGGAAAAGTCAGATGTATACTCCACTGAACAGGTGCAGCAGCTGAGATTGTAGAATATTCTTTTCCTACATGCATTCACAAGCTTTGACACAACGTCTGCAGCATTTCGGAAAAGTAAAGTTGGTTTCATCAAACTTTACCGGAAAAACCTATCAGTCGTTTGTCAAACCTATAGCAAACATCAAACCTGACATCTCTTCTCTCCCACCAACTGAGGGGGCAGCGAAGGATCACTCCTTCAGAATATATCACCAGGTCCAGCTCTGACGAGCTCCCCCCTGAATTGTGGTGCTGGAAGCGCAAGGCAGATAACCAGCTCGCTCCTGTGCATACTAAAGACCTCGCAGCACCAGAATGCAGTGGCAAATGTGAGTGCAGGAAAGAGTCAATGAATTGTACCCCTCTGTGTAAAAATTGACACCTGGTAGGTTTTTCCCGTAAAGTTTGATAACACCGAAATGCTGCAGACGTTGTGTCACAGCCTGTCAAGGCATGTAGGAACAGAATATCCTAGAGTTCCAGCTGTTGCATCTGTTTAGTGGAGTATACATTAGTTTGGACTTTACCTCGACGAGGTTTTATAAGTAAAATGTCTCAGACAATTCGAGTTTTTGCCATTAGGAGAACGACCAAGCATTTTAAAGTTTTAGTAGGCTCTTAAATTTGGAACGCTATGACTTGGAATATTTCCTTTTAAGTTCTTATTAATGCTAATTAAACAAATAGAAATTTATCTGTGGAATTTGACAGAAAATTTTAAATTGCTATAACTTCTATTTATTTGAAGATAAAATGGCAAAGAAATTAATAATTTCAAAAACGCCTATTTACATCCACTCTAAAACTTAAAAAAGGCCCTAAAAGAAACAAAATAATGTTAATAATAACAATAATTAAGTATGTCAATGGCGTCCTCTCCAGGTTTTATAGTGAAAATACACTTGTGTAGCTTATATGGAAAGATGCAACTCTTAAATAAAAAGAAAGTGCAAAGTACAGTTTTCTTTCGGAATCTCGGAACTTACTGGATAATTTCAAATTGCTATAAATTTTGGTCGCTTGAAGATAAAATTACAAATTATTACTGATTTTAAAGGAAATTAGCATTAAGCTCTACTGTGAACACATTGCTATAAAACTAGATGCTGAGGGGCTAGAAGGCAAAGTTTGTCAAGAATCGTGAGGTAACAAAGCGTTTTTCGAAAAGGACCACGCACAAAATACACAGTAAAAGTTATACAGTCGTTTGAGCTAAAACCAGTGAAGTGTATTCGTTGGACCATTCCAAACAAAAGTTCTTATGTGCAGTAAGTCCAAAAAGTCTATAGATTTCAAGGTACGGACACTTGAAGGTCAAATAATGATTATTCATACACTTGCAGGTATTTAACTTTCCAAGTGCTATAGTAACTCAGTGTTGAGATTTCAGAGGACTTGACCACAACAAGAGTTGTAGGAATATGAATAAACTAACTTATAATAGCCTTGACTTTGACCTCTAGCAATACTTTCAAAACCGTTTGATCGTGAACTCTTTTTTTTTCAATAAAACCCATATTTTGCACCTCGGATTCAGAAAAAACTCATAATCTCTTTAAAATATATATCTTTCAAGAGAAAGTTATGTAGATGGGAAGGATATTTACCAATGAAGGTCCCTTAACCTCATAAATTCTGGTTCGTCATTCCTTTGGTCGATCTCAATGAGTTGATTTTCTTCGTCGTCATTTTTATGACCAGCTCTTAAAGAGCTTCTTGGATGTATAGTGGAGAAATGTCAACTTGGTAAGTTCCTATAGTGAATTCATATAAATATTCCAATGTCAATACAGGAGACAGTGGCAAACGATTGCCAGTCTACCGAACCCATCATGCTCGCTGTTGTCTAAGGTTCTCAGCTTCTACTCTAGATTGAACTACGTTAACGTCTTGATACCTGTTCAACATCTCTTCGGCTAAACGTTCATCTGCATCTGGTCTTATTACTCTGACTCTGGGTAACGCTATGAAAGGGTTCTACTTAGCAAAATGAAATAATTCATATCACAATGTATAATCTTAAAACTGTATGTTAGTTTATTTGACTTCCTAAAACTTTTATCTGAGTAAGTTCTTACTAAATCAGAATCTCCAAGCTATTTTGTAACAATAACTTTTCCGACTTTCAGATGACTTTCATTGGTAAATATCCTCCCCTTCTAAATAACTCTTTCTTGAAAGATTCATGTCTTAAAGTGAGATTATGAGATTTTTCCGAATCCAAGGTGCAAAATATGAGTTTTATTGAAAAGAATTTACGTTCAAATGATTTTGAAAATATTACCAGAGGTCAAAGTCAAGGCTTTCACAAGACTTACTCGTATTCCTACAACTTTTGTTCTGGTCAATTCCTCTGAAATCTCAACACTGAGTTACTACATCACTTGGAAAGTTAAAAACCTGCAAGTATATGAATAATCATTATTTGACATTCAAGTATCCGTAACTTGAAATATATGGACTTATTGGACTTTTTGCACATAAGATCTCTGGTTCGGAATGGCCCAACGAATACATTTCAGCTGGTTTAGCTCAAACGCCTGTATAACTTTTACCGTATGTTTTGTGCGTGGTCCTTTATGATTTTTGCCAGCGAATATCTCGAAAGCTGTTGAGAACAGAAGAATAATGAACAGTAACAATCTTGCAGGAAATTCTCTCAGTTTTAATTCTGAATAGAACAACCTGTTCACTACGACGCACTATTTTTGAGGTATAAATGACAACCTATTCGTCATCCTAAAGCCGCCATTTAGAATTTTTGAATTTCTACTAAATACTTATAATCTATAACCTTGGAAATTCACAAATACCGATTCTCGTACGAATCAGATCATAGATTTTTGTAATATTGCGGATAAGCTTTGTGCTTATCCACAATTTTCACGCGAGCGTTTTGAATTATTAAATTCAGACTAGATAATTGTACTCTGCATCCTCGATAGTCCGCAGGTATCGATTTTCAGTCGAGTCAGACGATAAATGATAAAACCTATTCACCACATTGGCGCCGCCATCTTGAATTATTGGGTTTTGATCACATGTTTATAATCTGCGACATCATGAATCCCCAAATACTAATTTTCAGTAGGGTCGGATATTAAATGACAATAGACTACCCGCCATCTTTGAAGCGCCATCTTGGATCTTTTTATTTTATTGTACATGAGCCACATATACATCCCAAATTTAAAGTCAATGCGACATCTGGAAGTTGGTGAAAGGTGAGTTCTAAGATTTGCTTAAAATGTTACAGGTCAAGCTAATAAAGGAGTGTTAATAATAACTCACTTAAAAAAAATTGAATACTTTACTAATGCTCTACTATGAAGATATTACCGTGATACTAAAGGCTGAGGCTCTAGAAGGCAAAGTTTGTCGAGAAGTGAGGCAGAAAAGCGATTTTCGAAAATCTTTGATTTTCGCTAGCGGATATCTCGAAAGCTATGGGGAATAGAAGAATAATGAATAGTGACAATCTATAGTAAATTTTGTTAGCTTTAATTTTGTATAGATTAACATTTTAGCTACGATACGTCGTTTTCGAGATATCAGCGAAAACCCAAAGAAGTGACCTTCAATGTGCCCCCTGTCCCCCGCTCACCTCGTAGATTCGGGGACCTTTAGTATGTTTAGCTCCTAAGTACTCCAGATCCAGCCCTGAAGTTAACAATTCTGTTCTCGACCATGTACTCTACACCCCACTTTTGAGCGTTCACTAACTGGACTATAAGCAATTTGATATAATTATAGAATCTGCGTTTTAAAAGATATATTAAAATTTTACATTTGATAGTTTTCAAAAATGTTTAAATTATGAATTAATTAAAACACATTGTATTTGATACCATTAAAAAGAAGACATAATTTATAATATAAGCAACGATTAATTCATTATCAGGATATATTGTAGAAAAGACTGAATTCGATATAAAAAAATGTTAGGTTAGGAAATTTGCAAGTCAAGTAGGTAAACTTGGATAAAAGTCACTAGTTTTGGTAGTAAAGTTTATATTTAAGAGGTTCAGTTGATTTTATACTACTGAAGTTTAGACATCATTTTGGAGAACAAATTAACCTAAAATATTTGACAGAACTGGAAAAATTTGACAAACGTCAAAAGAAGTAATTAAATTATATGAACTGTCGTGAGCAAAAAAAAAATAGGACAACTGTTGTTTTCTAATGTAAATCTGTCTCTATTTGAATATGTAATGAGTAGTCGAAATAAAACAGTTAGCACTTTTATTATAATTTTTACTGTAATGCTATAATTATTGCTAAACCAGAAGATGGATTGTCAATGAGACACTGCGTTATAACATTAACAAAAATTCTGTGTTTAATATTTTTTAAAAGTCCAGAATAAACGGTACGATTAGTAGAAATACTGGATCAGGGCAACAAAGGGTATCCAACTTAACAAGAAACTAGCTATTAATATTTTGTTATTGCACCATTTCTATTTATAACTTCTTTAATTCTGTTTGGCATGGAATTAAACAAACTTATACAATAATCATTAGTAATAATATTTTCCCATGCATTATTTACTACTTCCAGTAATTCTTGGGCATTCCGTTGTCAAACATTTCGTTTTTCATTTACTTCTTACGAGTAGTCCCCATACGTCTTCCACAGGGTTAAGATCTGGACTATGGCAGTTAAGAACATTAATGTTATTAACTTGAAATCAGTTAGTCACGGTATGGGCAGTATGAACTGAACAATTATCTTGTTGAAATATGAATTCGTTATTAGGAAATAATTGTGACACAGAAGGGAGCATATTGTCTAAAATCCTAATATACGTTTCATTAAATCATTCCTCAATATGCCACAAAGCACCAGGACCACGTGCCGATATCCAAGCCCACATGTTAACGGAGAATCTACCACTTTTGTCATTGTTAGATATATACTTCTCAACGAATCGAGTATTCGGAGGTCGGTAAACATGAATTCGACCGCTGTGTGTAGACTGGAAAGTTTTTTCATCTGTAGAGATTACATTGTTCAAAGAATTTACATCATGCACTAAAAATTCAATCGCAAATCCCAGTCAAGCTTCTTTATGTTCAGCTTTAAGTAGGTATTTCTGTGCTGCTGGATGACAATGTTGCTCCGGTTCTCTTACTCGCTGGCGACCAGTACTACTCGATCCAGGAAAATTCATTTCTTTAGTAGCCTGAATTACTGAGTGAAATGGATTTTCTGATTTATTTACCAATTGCAAATCTTTCTGCTGAGTTGACATCCTTCGTCGCCCTGATCCAGGATTTCTACTAATCGTACCGTTTATTCTCCACTATTTCAAAATGTTAAACACAGTTTTTTGTTAATATTATAACGCAGTGCAATTTGTCTTATCGACCATACTTCTTCTGCTTTAGCTTAACTAAATCACTTATTAGTTATAGCACACTTGCAATGAATTTTGACAACTGATTATGTCACAAAGATTAAAATTAGATGTATACAACTAGATTTTAGAAGAAATACGTTATAAGACTTGTCCTATTTTTTTTGTGCTCACGACACACAGTGGGACCAAATTCACAAACCTCGCTAATAAATAATATTTGACAAGAAAGCGTGTCATGAATATGATAATAATTACTTTTAAGCTTCGGTTAAAACCAGAAACCATATATTCCGAGTATTACCAAACCGATGGAGTTGCAATTTAAAACATGATAAATTAACCGCTAAATATGGTAAAAGTCAAATCCATTAAAAAATAATTCTAGTGCCTATTATTTTTTAAACAAAATGCATAAGTGTACCTATAACGTTCTTAAGTTGACCATAAAAATCAGTAAATGATATAACAAGATCTTATATTTCCTTTGTCTCGAATCCCGGATTACACTTTATTTTTAATCCTTCCTCGAGTCAGTTCCAGGCAAAGTTTCTGTCTCATATTCTTCATCAGTTTCGGTATCATCTTCATAAGTATCTATATCATCTTCTTTATTTAAGATTTTTTACGTCACACTCCTTTGTTTTGTTCTTGATATTTGGAGGTATCCGCAATTTACGGGCTTCCGAAGAAAAATTGATAATCTTTCTTTTTGGCAAATTCCGGAGGGAAGAAACATAGAGATCCGATGATGTTAGAAGCATATTCAGTATATCCTCTTTTGTTTTAATTCTAGAAGATTTTCTTGAGTAGCCCATACGAAATATTTTGTTATATTGTCTTTATTTTTAGCCTCCTGAGCCTCTTCTGAAAGTTCTCTGGTCTATAACAATGCTGATTCGATAACTTCAGACCCATGAAAAGTAGTTTATGAACAGTGGGAGCATTTCTATACCAAGGATATAATTAATGAATAGCGTGTTTGTTTCTAAGGCGTATGATCTAAATTTATCCACCTCAATTTGATGTCCCCTTGATGTTGTTTGAAGAATTATGTCCTTTCTTCTTCTGGCTTGATTTCTCTGGAGGCGTATAATATTGAAACACAATTTGATGGTCCAACTATTCCTTATTATTTTCCAAGAATTTTTTGGCAACGCTATGACTAGCTGTCAATATTTTTTTAAATTCCGATGTAAATCGTGAAAGTATGCGATTTAATGTTGATACATAACCTTGAGGTCAATTAATGCGCTCCTGCATTACTTGTCGCAAATAACTGCATTGGTCTTCAAAATTAGAACTATTCAATTATTTCACTATATCATACAACTCTCTTCTAGATATACTTATAGTTAAAGTATTCGAACCTGCAAGTATAAAATAAATTCAGTCAGTATAAAATACATAAACTCAGTTCTAGTGAAAATATGCGTAGTAATCAAAAATATATTATTATTATTATTATGTTTTCAAGTTGCATGAGGTAGCAGTTGATTTTTATAGGTTGATTAGTAGACATTTTGAGAAGTGTGTAAAAGAAATATCGATAATCGATCAGGACCGGAAGTATACCATAAATCCATGAGAAAAAAAAGTTTTTATAAAAATACATTATCGTCAGGTTTTAATTAACGCATGTATTTATTATTATTTAAGTATAAAAAATACCTACCACTCGGTTCGCTAGGATCCATTATAAGTTTCAGTAAAGAAATTTACTGCAAAATAATAATAATAATAATAATAATAATCAAGTTGCCAAAATTGTTCATCAAGGCTTGGCACGGCGACATGGTTTACTGAATGAAGAGGTGCCTTACTACCAGTACACTCCAAGTCCAGTGTTGGAGAATGACACCCACAAGCTGTACTGGGACCGTTCCGTGTTGACGGACCGAACAGTTGTCCACAATAGACCGGATATCATCTTGTTGGAGAAACTCAAAAAGGAAGCTTGCCTGATAGATGTAGGAATCCCTAATGACCACAACATCCAAAACTACTTTGCTGAAAAGGAAGGCAAATACCAGCGACTCGGACAAGAAATTCAACAAATGTGGCATCAAGAGAGTGTGGCGATAATCCCCTTAATAATCTCGACGACCGGAGTAGTTCCCAAAACACTTGTCGCCAATCTAACAAAGCTTGGAATCGCCGATAAGATTGCAGCCATCCAAAAAGCCGTAATCCTGTCGACTACCTCAATCGTCCGCTCATTCCTTAATTCAACGCCATAATCAAAAGTATCTTGCTGCGGCCGATACTTGTCTGTGTACCCACCATTACTTAGTGGAGATTGAATTTGAATAATAATAATAATAATAATAATAATAATAATTGTTTATTAGCTACTAAGTATTTGTACAGAGAACAGAATATTACACAACAAATTCAATTAACAAGCAAATAAACTAAGGTAACCCGCAAAGCCAGGGCTGTCCGCGGTTGAATTACCAATAATTTTTTACATTATTGAAATATTGTAAAATACATTTATATTTAAATACATGTACTTATAATATAACTATACTTCTATGCAAGCAGTACATTACATATACGTACGATATACTCTTACACATATAATTAAATAGGTAATATAATAGGTATATAATGAAATAGGTAACTATGTAATTTTTCCTACAGCTAAACATATTAACATTCCATAACGTTAAAAAAATAATTAGACATGTATGTATTATAAAATAGATGACCTACGACTATAAAATGCGATTTCTAACTGAAAAAATAGTAGCGTCTCGGTAGCGTATATTCAGGGTCTCATTTCTATTAATTTCTGTAATTCGGTTCTATTAAAGTTCAATACAAATTTTTAGTTTTTTTTTAAAGCCGAATGGGGAGCGACATGCTTTTAATTCATTCGGTAATATATTATATAGTCTCGGACCAAGATAAGCGGCATGACGTTGGCCTATTGACTTAGAGGAGAACGGCGTTCTATAAGATGTGAGTTTATGTCGAGTGTGATAGTTATGATCTATTTCTACTAAATTGTCCTTATTATTGTGTTGTAAATTGATTATTGCTGTAAAATACAATTGACGCAAATCAAAAATTTTGGATTCTTTATAAATATTATCTGAGGGGTAAGTACTTGGTTTACCAAAGATTATTTTCAGGAATCTTTTTTGAATAAAATTTAGTTTCTTTAAATATTCGTTGACGACTCCTCCCCATCCTATAATACCATAGCGGAGTCGAGATTCAATCAAGGCATAATAAATGGTTTTTAAATTTTCCACGTCTAATGTGTTTTTCAGATATTTAAATCTATATAGTAGACCTCTCAGTGTTTGGGTAACATTTTGTATATGATGATTCCATCTAAGATGCTGGGCCATAGTAACACCTAAATATTTTATTGTGTCCGTTTGCGATATTTGTGTGTTTTCATCGATATTTAAGGACGTGTATAATGGTATATTCCTATTGTAGCATGTAAATGGTAGGTATTTTGTTTTTTGAAAGTTAATTGTAAGTAATTTATGGTCCATCCAATTTTTTATATTTTTTAGATCACTTTCAGAGGTGTCTTTTAAGTCCTGCCAATTTTCGCCTTGGTATATTATTGCCGTATCATCCGCGAAACTAATGATTGTGCCTTTGGATTCTAGTGTGAATAGACTGTTTATGTATATAATGTATAATAAGCGGCCCAAGACGGTTCCTTGTGGCACTCCATGAGTTATTGTACATTCGCTACTCATTGTTTTATCTATTTCAACGAGTTGTTTACGCTCTAATAAATAACTCTCCATGAGATTTAGGGTAATTCCCCGAAAACCAATATCCTCCAATGCATCTAACAGCTGTGTATGACTCACAGTGTCAAATGCCTTTGCTAGATCTAGAAATACACCCAGAGTTGGTCTGCCTGAATCTAATGCTTTATACATTTTTGAGGTAATAAATGAAATGGCATCTTGAGTGGATTTTTGTTCTTGAAAACCGAATTGTCTGTCCGAAATTATTTTATGTTTTTTTGGATATTCATTAATTCTGAGTTTCATTAATTTTTCAAATATTTTCGTAAAATTTGTTATTATTGAGATCGGTCTGTAGTTCGACAATTCGGTTTTATTGCCGCTCTTTAATAATGGTTTTACAATTGTAGTCTTGAATGCAGAAGGACATATGCCGGTTTCTAATATTTTCTTTTCCGTATGTATTTAAGTAATCTTTTAAAGCATTTAAGAATTCTATGGTACTTCTTGATGGTGGTTTATATACTGATGTTATTAGAAAACTTTTATTATGATATTTAAATTTCAATTGAATCACTTTACATTCATTAATATTCACAATTTTATATGAGTAATTTATATCTTTTTTTATAAATACCATAACTCCATCATTTTGATTAATATCTCCCTCGTTATATATTGTGTCAAAATTATTTATGTGATATTGTCCCGGATCTTGTACGCGCCAAGTCTCTGATAACACAATGCATGGAAACTGAGTTTTGTATTGACTTAAAAAAATATTTAATTCATCAATATTTTTTGTTACACTACGTATATTTGTATGTAGTATTTTAAAACTTTTCTCAGAACTGCCTTGCATGAGGTCGTCGAGATTTTCTGGATCTATTTCGATTGTTTGAATTGGTATGTGATTATAGTCCCTAATATATTGATTCATTTTTCGCGTCCTAAATTCGTTACTATATTTTAGATTACTAGCAAGTATACACTATTATTATTCTAAAATTAGATGATTCTTAATTAATAACTATAAATTACAAAAAAAAAATATGTGTGATAATAACTAAGTTGCTAAAAATATTGATTTAGTAATAAAGTTCTACAATTACCCAAATGATATTACTTCTGTTTGGTTATGCCTGAAGTAGTCGCTCCCCTTGTGTTTTTCGAATTGTTAATCACACTACGTAATCCGTAATTGATTTTACTTTTTTGGCTATATGTCTTGCCAGGAGTTGTGTTTACTTCTTTGGCTTGGCTGTTTCCTTTTTGTTGGTGCATGAATTTCTGTGTGTTCTTTGTATTTGGTGTGTTCGGAGCTGTTTTTTGTGTTTGGGTTTTCATCTGCGTTTGATTGATGTTTTGAGTTTTAAAATCGTCTTCCGCCAAATTGTTGGTTTCAGCTTCCTTTTCGAGCCTTTTTAAGTCTTCAATAGTATATTCGACGTTGTCTATAGTGAGTTTGTTGCAACAAACCAAATAACAACACACCGCTTAGTACAGAGGTGCAACACGACTGAAGTATACTAACGAATAAATGACATAATCGCACCCTTCTCGCTCCTCGCCACGGCTACAATTGATGATTCTGATTGCATGCTTACATGCTCCGTCTGTCATTCTATTAATAAGCACAAACTAAATTAATTATAGAAGAACTTTAAATTTCGATTTTTTAGCACATTTTCTTTGTTTTGCCCCACTGTGCGATAGTACAGAAAGTGGAATAACCTGGCAACGTAGCAGTGTAAGTCCAAAAATGAAATATACCCGAATAGAGAATTAATAGTTAAATGTACATATTTTTTAAATTGGGTGTTCTCTCTAAAAAAATCCTGGTACTAGCTTGCTACAGCTATTTGAAACATCATATAGATTTAAAAATAATATTAAAATATGTCACTCTTGATCTTCTTCCATTTTTACCTAAAATACTTCTTCAAATTTCAGCTGGTTGAGGAGATACTGACCATCCACGCATTACTGATTCCCCTGTATATATTTGCATTCGGTAGCGACCGACTGAAACTTTTATTTATTTTCAAAAAGTGTTAATAAAAACATCTCAATGAGATTTTAAGTCAAATTGAGTTTTCTTAATCTAAACTAAAACTCTTTCGAACGTGAGAGACTATATTATACGGTTTCGATATATTTTACATCTATGTAATTTTAAATGATTAATCATAAACCTTAGTAACATTTTGCTCTAAAATTATAATATAGCACATTATATATAAAACTTTATCTGTAGTTTACATGCCCATCGCGATCGTCCGTATGGAGGCTATGGCCCAACTTCAATAGGAAGGAGGATTCTACCATGTCAATTTAAACGTGAGCCAAATTTGAAACAATAATATGAAGTTTTAACAGAAGTTCGTGATTACAAGAAACGGTCTACAAACACACAAGCATACATACACACACGGACAACATTTTTTATTATTCGATATTTGAGTTAAGCCTAAAATGACACTGATTTCTGTTTTTTCTACGACGTTTGTTAAAAATTTCAGTTCTGTTATAAGATACATATTTGATTAAATCAAATATAGTGCTGTAAAGTTTATCTCCACACTGTAAGCCTTTTAACTTAATTAATTTGTTAAAATAAATTATTTATTACGTTACAAGGTTATAGATGTTTCTATTTTTGTACAGTGTAGGACCTCATTTAAATTAAATTTAACTTTTGCATAATCTCTAACAAGAACAATTAAAAAGGTCAAAATAAAATTAATGTATTACGAGCTTGTTGAACATCGCTTTAAGCATCCAATACAAAACAGAAAATCGCGATGCCCGAGTAAGTTAAGTAGGTAATTAATTTGCATCCAGTATTTTATATTCGGTATTTTCTTTATTGTAGATTGTTTTCTAAAAAAAGCAACAGAAAAAAATTATGGAATATATGGATAGTGTTAGTGTTATTTCTCATGTTGTTGGCAGGTATTTCTGTAGGAGTTTATCTTTTATATCCTAGTATGGCTGAAAATGAAGGTATGTACATACCTAATACAACTTTTCATAATATTGATTGTAGAAAATATATTACATATTAAAGAATGTACTATATAAACCATTTTTTTATGTTGTGTATACAAAATAAAATATGAACTAAATTTGATGTTACTGAAAATTCCGCCTTTCTAACAAATCGTTGCTTTATTATACTCTGCGCAAATACAAAACTAAGAGTATATTGCATTCGATCGGCACATTTCTAAAACCGGTAATATTGCTCGTAGAGAGAAAATTTTCATATCACTGTGTTGGTGATCGAATTCTGAACAACTTTCAAAATGTCCGTCCGTCCGTCCGTCCGTCCGTCTGTCTGTCCGTCACGTTTTTTGTAAGCACGATAAGAAAAGTCCGATTGTATTGAAATGTATACAGTAAGTTAGTGTTATCTAGAGGAAGAACCCCATTGTTTTTGAGCAAGATTGATCGATAAATAAAAAAGTTATAAATTTTTTTTAAATAAAAAAAAAATTACATGTTTTTTTATGTTTTGTAATTAAACTAAAAATGTCTAAAACTAATATTATTTACAAAAAAACTGCGAAGAGTGTCCTATAGAATGTGCAACAGTTATATAAAAAGTGCAGTAAATCGGCGAAGTGTATAACGGTTAGCTTGTTAAAGTCCTTAACATGGCTTAAAAACATCAGAAAATTGAGGCTTTAACAGTAACTGAAGTAAGTCGTTAATTACTTCCACATCCATGTAGTGGAGTGGAAGTAAAGTAATCGTAAAAAAAAATATATTTTTTTTTTGTTGAAATAGGAAATGTCATGAAACGTGGAGATTTTAAATTTGAGTGAAAACAATTTTTTGTCTGTCGGTCTGTAACTTTTTCTTTGTCCGCACGTTTTCTCTGGAACGATTTGAGATATTGACTTGAAATTTTATACGCGTAGGTATTATTACGAGATCTGGAATTAGATTGTTTTTTGAACTTATCTGGTAAAGGGTTGGGCCTTAATAGGGGTACATATGGAAAAATTATTAAAGCAAGCTGGTAAAACTACAAAAATGTGGGGTTTGGTGTATATATAGTGCAGTAAAAAAGACTACAAAAATGAAGAGATAAGTATAGTCTGTATACAGCAACATTTTGATTTTATCCTGTTTGGGGTATCACCGGGAGTATATTCCTAAGTTTTCGACCTCGAACACTTTGTGCTACTTTTTTTTATAAACAATTAATTTTTTTACTGCGTTTTTCGAGCTTAAAATGTGAATAACTCCGGTTCTATAAGTCGTATCCGGGAACACGAAAAACCAGTCTCTTTGTAATAAAATTACCAATAAATCGTCGTTGGTTTCAATTCTCTGAAGTACGTACATAACCTACAAAACTGAAAAAACAAGAAAAAACAGTGTTTTTTAAATTTTAGTGCCCAAGACCGGCAACTACACCAATTTCCATCAAACTTTCAGGAAAGATAATTTTGTTGTAATAAAAAGGCTATGAAAAGTTGGTGTCAAAATGTTGAACCCATTGGCCAAAATTGCATTGGTTATCTATAATTTGAAATGCCCGCCATTTTATGCCATTAAGTCTAAAATGAAAAATTCTTATTTCAAAATGTAGATCTCGATGCCAGCTTTCTAATGCAATTAAGAAGAAATATTTTTATTGTAATTTTCGTTACTTTTTTTACATTTGTTTATAACTCAAATAACAACAATTCTCCGAAGCGTTTGATAGACTTGATCACCAGTTGTTACTTAATAAATTAGAAAAAATGGGCTTCTCATATTCCTTTTCCTCTTGTTTAAATCTTATTTAATGAATAGGAGTCAGTACGTTGCATTAAATGGGTTCAGATCGATCGAATTTGCTGCCACATCTGGAGTTCCCCAGGGATCTATTCTGGGGCCCTTGTTTTTTAACATATTTATTAACGACATAGTGAACGAAATTAATTTGCCCCACCTTTTATATGCCGACGATCTAAAAATATTCACAGTAATTGATGAAATTGATGACTGCTTTCAACTTCAGACTTCTCTTGACAAAATAAACACCTGGTGAGTAGTAAATAAATTATTCATGAATCCTAGTAAATATAACGTAATGTCCTTTTCTTTAAAAACATCACCTTTTATTTTTGATTACAGGTTAGATAATGTCATACCTCAAAGACTTATAACATTTCGCGACCTCGGCGTAACTTTTGATAGTAAATTATCCTTCACTGATCATATCGATACTATTGTGTCGAAAGCCTCCAAAGCCCTTGGATTCATCGTTCATACTAGTCGAGAGTTCACTAATACTGATACTCTGAAAATTATCTTTATCAATCCTTCGTCAGATCGAAACTTGAATACGCATCGCTAATTTGGACTTCCAGTTATGATGTTCACAAGAATAACTTGGAGGAAGTTCAACGTAGATTTCTTAAATTACTGTGGTTCAAATCCGACAGTACCTATCCAGTGATTGGTTTTCCGCAAAGTAACTTGCTTGAAAGATATTCTGTGACTACTCTTGAGGATAGGCGTACGCACTTTTCTCAAGTATTTTTGTTTAAATTACTACACAATGATTTTGACGCACCCGAAATAATTAGTAAGCTTAATTTTAACGTTCCCAGATTAACCTCTCGTAATCGCCAAGTTTTCTATTTACCTACGCCGCGTACCAACGTACTAAATAATTCTCCTTTATATACGATTTGCAGTACTTATAACAAATTATGTAGCGACTTCGATATTTTTAATTGCAGCCTTAGTGACATAAAACAAAATGTTCTAAATTAAATAACCAGTGAGTGTCTTTGTTTTTCTTAATTTACTTTAAATCACATATGTGTATATATGTACATATAATTTTTATATTTAAGCATTTCCCATGTTATTGTTTTCTCTCTCTTCGTATCATTAGTTATTCATAGTTCGTACATTTAAGTAAATGTTTTCTTCATTTTACTTTCTTTCTATGTTGTTGTATATTATGTAATTAATGCTTTGTATGCCTTTATTCCTGTTCTGTAATTGGGTATCTTACCTGTTGAACAGTGTATGCAACAAATAAATAAATAAATAAATAAATAAATAAAAATATATATATACCGGGTGAGTCACGAATTGCGCTCGCCCCGATATTTCCTAAAATATTTGGAATAGAAAATTGAAATTTGGAGGCCTTATTACACGACTAAAATGCCATCTTTTCAATAAAAAATCAAGTTTGGTGCACATTCGGTTTGACCGGAAATGCCCACAACTTTCGATTTTTAAATGGAACACCCTATATATTTTTACATTTTTGGAATCTAGAGGAAATTTTGAATACAATACATTTTGGTCACTTTTTTGAAAAATTTTATTAAAAAATCTATTTCTGAATCCAGAGTGCTGTGGTGCCCAAATATATTTTAGTTTGTGTGCTACGTTACTATAAAAATAAAAAGGGCAATATGATTGCGTTGCTTAATTCTCTAGAGGCGTTTAAAATTTTTAAATGTGATTTTTACCCACTAACTCGGTTTTTTTGAATGGGAATTTAATCGTTCACCAACATTTTTAAATACCTCATTTTCATACGAATCTAATGATACCAAAATTTTGAAAATCCGCTCAGAAATATTTGAGATTTCAGCCAAAATACAATGCAACCAAGCTTTTAGAAACATGCGGCTAATAGATAATAGATTAGTGGGCTTTGGAAACTAAAATGGCACATTTCTGTGTAAATCTGGTAACCTAATAACATTGGAAAAATCATAGTAGCCATTGAATGTAATAAAATAACATCAGCTGTCAGACAGACTCGTGTAGTTATAGACAATCTTGAGCTATCAAACATTTAATAATTGTGAGCGCAAAGAACGTTACAGTTAAGTTTAGCATAGGTATGTGGAGGTAGTTAAACACAATTACATCCACAAGGACATTTGCAATAGAATGCGACATCAGTTCGGTTTTCAGAGTTTTATTTAAATGAACATAAATAGCGGGCCTATAAATAAATAAAATTCAATTCCGTTTGAACAATTAAACTTAAACTAGGTAACAGTAGGTATCTTTAAAATAATTAATATAATTAAACCATAAATTGACATTTATAGATATTGTTCAAAATGTCCACCATTTTTTTCTATACACAATCCGGCTCTGCGTACAGTTGCTTGAATGGCTCTACGCAATTCAGCTGGCGTTATTTCATTAAGAGCCCGTACAACTTTATTTTGCAGCTCTTCACGGGTATTTCAAGAAGTTTTATAAACTTTATTTTTGAGAGTGCCCCATACATAATAGTCGAGGGGTGTTAAGTCAGGTGACCTAGGAGGCCACCTGATATGACCTTGATTTGCGATAAGGCGTTCACCATGCAAGTTGTTTAAATATTCCATCACTCTTCTGGAATTATGTGGGGGAGCACCATCTTGTTGGAAAAACAGATTTTGTAAATAGGCAAGAGGAAGTAAGTCAAGAAATTCTGCTGTCTGGTTTTGTAAAAAGAATAAATATTGTTCGCCAGTAAGTGTTCCATCAAAAAATATGGGTCCAATTATTCGATCTCCAAGTACTCCAAGCCAACAGTTAAATCCAAATCTTTCCTGAATATTCCCCCGCCCTACCAACCTCGGATTTTCTTGAGTCCAGTACCTAGTATTATTTCTGTTAAACATACCTTGGTTCGTAAATCTACTTTCATCTGAATATAAAATATGAAAAGGAAAACCTGGGTTTTGTTGTACTGCATTTAAGAACCAGTTGCAATATACTAGCCTCCTGTCGTTCTCATCTCCATAAAGATGTTGGTGTATTTGGTATTATAAGACCGAAACTTATGTTTCTTTAAAATTCTGCAAACCGAAGACTGACTAATGTCGCATTCCATTGACAATTCCCTTGTTGATGTTGTTGGGTGTACCATTACAAATCCTAATACATCAATTTCTTTGTCCTCACAATAAATGTTTGATGGTCATCTTGTTGATTGGGTTCGTTTCTTAATTCTTGTTCCACTCTGGCAAACAAGTGTCTGCTTGGATGACGTCTGTTAAGATATCGTTGCTAATACAGTTCTGCAGCTGCAGTTGAATTTTTGAGACGCTCTCCATATATCAGTAACATATCGACCTTTTCATTTCTACTAAAATTATTCATTTTCTTTAATTTTTACTCAAAGAGATTTCCGCAACGCTTTATTTTGTATCTGTTAATTATCCAAACCTATACTGTAGGAGACATGTACATGCATTTACTGCTGTTGAGTATTGACATTGGCGTGCAAGGAGTGTTGTTTCCCTCATCTGTAATACAAATTTAAAACATCTGAATATCACTAGCACTGATTGTGCGTATACAAATGACATAATATTTACCCCCCTAAAATATTAGAATTTTGTTCCTAAAAGAGAATTTTGATTTTTTTTAAACAATTGGAATGGCATTCGTAAAGTAATAGCTATTCAAAAGTACGTTTTTATTTCTACTATTCTGTAACATATGGGTACATCTCGATGTGAAACTTTCCCCTGATGTGTTCATCATCGATATATTTCAGTTCATAGGTATTATCGTTTAATACCTTGTTAACAACATAAGGTCCTTCATATGGTAAAAGAAGTTTCCCGCAAATATTTCTTCTTAAATTGGATACTCTTAATCGTTTAACTACCACAAAATCTCCTTTTCTGAAATTTGCTTTATTTTTTATCCATTTGTTGGCCCTTGCCAAATATCTCTTGGTACTTCTTTCTTGGCGCGTCCTTACTAGTTGGTGAATGCTTCGTAGATTTAAAGTATTGTTGTCTGTTTATGGTCTCGTCGGTAATTGTCCAAACATCGAGACAACCGGAGAAACAAGCGTTACGGTATGTGGTACATTGTTGATAGATTCTTCAACTTCTCCTACAGCTGAAGGCCATATGGAATGATCGTATTGTACAATCGATCTTAAGAACTTAATACATTCTTGAACGTATCTCTCAGCGATATTCGCCTGAGGATGTCGAATCGTGGTAAATACTACTCGAATATTTTGTTTTTCGATGGACTTTATGAATCGTTCATTATTAAAATATGTAGCATTATCAGCTAATATCTTCAAAGGTTTCCCTACTGTTTCGTAATATTGTTTAAGTTTTGCTAACGTTGTTTTTGTGTTACAACGTTTAGTTGGGTACAGTTTGACAAACTTAGTAAAAACATCAACAAGTATTAAAATATGTCGGTATCCGTGATCGTCCATAATTAGATTGCTTATATAATCAATCGCGATTAATTCTAGTGATAATTTAGTAATAAAACTACAAACTGTGTTCCGGTTTATGTAGTTCTTTGTTTTGTCCAGAATACATTTACGACAACCTGATTTTAAATCTTTAGCTAAATTCAAATCCTCTGTATAAAAAGTTTCCCTAAAGACGAGCCACGTTTTCCTTACTCCGATATGTCCATATCGATCATGTAGATCTATTATAACTTTTGCTGCATACTGTTCGTCAACTACATATTTTTGTTCTGTTGCAGTGGTTTTAGTGATGAAATTTCCCTTAATAGTGGTACCTTTAAACGGATGTAGTGTGATTTTGTTTTTGAGCTTGTGTAAGCGTGTTTCACTATGTAGGATTTGTTTATTTGAGTATAACTCGTTTTCATGTTCAAATGAGTTCAATGCTATTATGAAGGTGTTTGCGTTGTCTGTGTTAATTTGACGATTTCGTGTAAGTGCATCAGCTGTTATATTATCTTTGCCGGGTTTGGTCTTATCGTAAATGAATATTCTTGTATTAGATATATCCTGTTGTTTGCGAAGCGGTTTTTCATTAAAAAAGCAAAGTGCTGAGTGATCGGTTTCCAGTATTAAATGATTAGAAGTTAAGAAAAATGTTAATATAGTTACAGCAGATACAACCGATGCCATTTCTTTCTCAGATACAGAATATCGTATTTCATAAGGTTTCAAAATTCTTGAAACAAAGCAAATCGGGGTCTCTACACCCTCCTGAACTTGTGTTAGTTCAGCACTAATAATATAATCTGATGCATCAGTACGTAGTATAAAAGACAGAGCAATGTCCGGACTGTGTAACAACAGGTTATCGTGAAAGTTATTTTTCACCTCAATGAATGCTCGTTCTCTTCTTTCATCCCATTCCTACTTGATGTTTTTTCTCAATAGTTCGATCAAAGGAATCTCGAGTTCTGATAGTCTCGGAATAAATTTATTGTAATAATTTAGGACTTCCAAAAACCACGTAACATTTTTAAATTAATAGGACGCGGATAGTCTTCAATTTCCCTCGCTCTTTCCTGCCGATACTTATTCCTTCCTGTTTAATTTTATATCCTAAATATTTGACATGTGTCTTGTAAAATTCACATTTTTCGATGTTTAATTGTAACCCAGCTTCATTCAATGCATTTAAAATTACATTTAGGTGTTGAGAATGTTCTTTTTCTGATGCAGAAAACACCAGAATGTCATCAATGTAATGTAGACAGTATGAATCATATTTATCAAGAATACTCTGCATCGCCCGTACCAGAGCTGAAGATGCGCTTTGCAAACCGAAAGGAACTACCATAAACTGGAATATATGTTCATCCACGCTAAAGCCAGTAAATTTGCGGAATTCCGGATGCAACGGAATGAGTCAAAAAGACATTTTTAAGTCTAATTTAGTAAAGAGAGTATTTTTACCTATTCTTGATAATAAAGTATCATTTGTTTGTGGCGCATCAAACTGTGCTTTGGTTATAGTATTTAGATTTCTGGCATCTAGACAGCCTAATGGAATTGTCTCTCTTTTTCACTACAACTAGCGGGTTTATATAATTTCTGTTATTGCAGAACTTGTCATATTTTGTAACTCTATTTTACTAAATCTCGATGTTTGAAAGGAATTGGGTATGTTTTGCTTTTAATCGGTTTACTTTCATCTACTTGAAGCCTATGTACGTAGCCCATCGCTACTCTGGCTTCGAAATTAATTAGTAACACATATTTTTGTAGAAGTTCATTCACTACCTCCTTATGTTTGTCCTGACAGTTTATTTCTAATTCTCTGAGTTCTCTTATAAATAAACTCTTTATTGTCCAAACAGGTAAGTACCCAATTACAGGACAAAATATGAGGTACATTAGTAAGTAAAAACAATTAATATAAAAATGACAAACAGTAGAAGATAATATGAGAAACTAACAATTACGATTAAGATTGAAATTAATACTGGAATTAATTAATACAGGCATGCTTGTGTAAAATACCTAACCAAGACTAGATTGCTAACTTATTTTTTATGGTCTTCTTAAATGTACTGACTGGTTGATGGAAAATATCTGTAGAGCTACAAAATTTATTGAAATTATTGCATATAGTGTAAACTGGGGATTTTGCCATTATGTTGGTTCTTGGTGTGGGAAGATAAAAGCAGGCTTCATTTCTGATGTTAGGTCTAGGAATGTGAAAATTTAACTGTGCTAAAAGCTCAGGGCAGTCCGTTAGATTGTTGGTAAGCTTGTATGCAAATAAACAAGAGTAATATATTCTGCGGTTTTCAAGGGATAGAAGACTGAATCTTGTCAGTAATATATCGTTATCAATACCTTGATTTGGGTAAATTCCGTCTAATTTATATGCAACGTATTTCATGAAGACCCGCTGCACTGATTCTAACTGTTGTATATGTATATTGTAGCAAGGTGACCATATTAATGAACCATATTCAAGTTGTGACCGAACATAGGCTGTATATAAATTTATATAGCAATCTTCGCTTCTGAATTCTTTGCAATTCCTAAATATGAGACCCAACATTCTTTTGGCAGATGATGTTATTTTGTTAATGTGTGGTGAGAAACTGAATTTATGGTCAAACTCAATGCCAAGGTCTTTGATTTGCTCTTGCCGATTCAAAGGTGAGTCATCTATTGAATAATTGAATTCAATGAAGTTTATTTTTAATGTGAAAGATATATATTTACATTTTTGTATGTTTAGTGGTAATTTGTTTGTTAGGCACCAACGGTTTAAGTTATTCAGATCTTTTTGTAGCATCCGACAGTCATTCATAGTTTCGATTGATTTATATATTTTTAAATCATCTGCAAACAAAAGTACGTTACTCTCGACGTCGTCACCGATATCGTTAATAAAAATAGAAAACAGAAGCGGAGCCAGATTACTGCCTTGGGGTGCACCACTGGTTGCTATAAATTCATATGATTTGTGACCCCTGTATTCTACATACTGAGAGCGATTGCTTAAGTAAGATTGGAAAAAACTTACTAAATTATTATCAAAACCAATATAGCTCAGTTTCGTTAACAATAATGAGTGATCTAATCTATCGAAAGCCTTCGAAAAGTCTGTATAAATAGTATCTATCTGAGAGTGATTGTCTATGGCATTGCTGACTTAAATCTTTTATTTTGACTTTCGTCTTGTATTTATAGGCGAGTCTGCCTGGGGTAAAAAAGAGATGATTTTACAAATTTTGTATACCATTTGAGTTAGCAACGGATTCTTATAGGAAATTTTCCGTTGAACAAGATTTTCTTATGAAAAATTTTCCTAAACCGCGAGCTTCATGGTCGAATAATTGTTTAAACTAAATTTTTTTCATTTTTATTATTTAACAAAATAAAAACGGTTTGACGGATCCGAAAAAATCTTAATCCAATAGAAATGTATTTTCAATCCGCGTCGTTTGGCGTCAGGCACAACTCATTTTTTCAACCCGTTCATTTGTTATAGCCAAAATAAATTTCATAATTAACAAATTGATTACTCCGAAACTATTGAGGTCAGGATATTGTTTTCTTCAAAATATATGCCGTTTATACCAAAGAATATACCATATTTTTTTTGGCCCGATATCTTCAATACTTTTTGATTGTTTAAACAATTGGCATAATTTGTTAATTTGCAAATAACTTTTTTTTCAAAAATTTGATCGACTTCAAACCAACTTTAAACGATAAATATTGATGTCGGGCATAACACCCATAGAAGTCTGACGAATGCAACTTTTTGTTTTTGTTTAGTTAAAGTTTAAATAAATTTTGCAAGTTACCAAATGGATATCTCGACTCTGGGTAAGCGTATCGAAATGGGGTTTTGTGCATATAAAAGTGCTTGCAAGAAGGAAAGTTTTGAGACCAGAAACACCTTGATCGGATAACCGTAACCGGAAATAAAAGTGACATTGCGTGAGAGGTTCTAATTTGTTTATTAACAACTTTTTGGACAAGAGGTTCGGTGCAAATGAAAGCTAACAAGTTTTTTCCATCAACCACAAAAAGTTCTACAAAAAATATTCAATCCCTGAAGAGTTATACCCATTTTTGACCCTTAAAAAATCTCTCCCGCAGTGTGAAGATAGTAAACTATGACGCGCAATGGGGTGGCGGCTTCGATCCTCGGTGTGGGCAAATTTTTTTTGTTGTCAAGTTCACTTTTTCTTCGTGCAATAAAATATTTCCTATAATAAAATAATTTTTAAATTGTAAAAAATGCTATAAATAATTATTATACTCTTCGCAAATACAAAACGAAGAGTATATTGTGTTCGATCGGCACATTTCTAAAACTGATAATATTGCTCGTAGTGAACAAATTTTCATATCATTGTGTTGGTGATCAAATTCTGAACAACTTTCAAAATGTCCGCCCGTCTGTCCGTTTGTCTGTCTGTCTGGCTGTCTGTCCTTCCGTCTGTCTGTACGTCCGTCACGTTTCTTGTAAGCACGATAGCTAACTAAGAACGAAAAGTCCGATAGTATTGAAATTTGGACAGCAAGTTAGTGTTAGAGGAAGAACCCTATTGTCTTTTAACACAATAGATCAATAAATAAAAAAGCTGTAAATATTTGAAATTTATAGAAAGTATTTTGTAATTAAACAAAAAAATGTTTGGAAGTAATATCATTTACAAAAAAAACTGCGAAGAGTATCCTATAGAATGTGCAACAATTATATAACAAGTGTAGTAAATCGGCGAAGAGTATAATGGTTAGCTTGTTTATTCTTAAGAACTTCATTAAATCCGTAACTATCGAGCTGATGCTGTGCACCTGCTTTGTATGCTCTACATTTCTTATAGTCGAAATCATAGAACGGTGGAATACTCTAATAGTTATCAGCGTTAATAGTTATTAATTGTATATATTTGTAATTAAAACAATAAAATAATAATGCCACTAAAATAGTTAAATCTTTTGATTATTTCCCATTTACAAATAACAAAGTGTGTGTTTTTTCCATGAGACGTGATTTTTTTTCATTATAAGAAAAAAGTGAAAGAAAAAATTGTTTCTTTTTTATTTTTGGTCTTTTCTCGACAAGCAGCCCCCTCAAATAAACTAAAACAAGCCCTCTCTTTCAGAAGAAGTAGTAAAAAAAAAACTAAAATTACCGACAAAAACTCAATCATATACTCGTTGCAAGATTGCCATTTATTTAATGAAAATTGCAAAAAAAAAATGTACGTTTTTAAAAATTTCTTAGAAAGTAAAGACATTTATTATCATAAAAAATACTTGGTTACATGAAAAAAATGCAAATTGGACGAAAAAAAAATTATCCACTTCGAGGATCGAACCCGCCACCCCATTGCACGTCAAATATTACTATTTTTACGTTACGGAAGAGATCTTATTAAGGGTCAAAAACGCGTATAACTTTTCGCAGATTGAATATATTTTGTAGAACTTTTTGTGGTTGAGGGAAAAACTTATTTGTTTTCATTTGCACCGAACCTCCTGTCCAAAAAGTTGTTAATAAACAAATTGGAGTCTCTGACGCAATTTCACTTCTATTTCCGGTTCCGGTTATCCGATCGAAGTCTTTCTGGTCTCAAAATATTCCTTTTTGCAAGCACTTTCATATACACGAAACCCCATTTCGATACGCTTACCCAGAGCCGAGATATTCTATTTGGTAATTTGCTAAATTGATTTCAACTTTAACTTAACGAAAGCCAAAAGTTGCATTCGTGCAGACTTCTATGGGGGTTATGCCCGACATCAATATTTATCGTTTAAAGTTGGTTTGAAGTCGATCAAACTATCAAAAAAATTATTTGCTAATTTACAAATTATGCCAATAGTTTAAACAATTAGAAAGATATCGGACCAAAAAAAATATGCTATATTCTTTGGTATAAATGGCATATATTTTGAAAAAAACAATATCCTGACCTCATTAGTTTCGGAGTAATCAATTTGTTAATTATGAAATTTATTTTAGCTATAACAAATGAACACGTTGAAATAATGAGTTGTACCTGACGCCAAACGATGAGCATTGAAAATATCTTTCGATTGCATCAAAATTTTTTCGGATCCGTCAAACCGTTTTCATTTTATTAAATAAAAACGAAAAAAATTTTGTTTAAACAATTTTTTGACCATGAAGCTCGTGGTTTAGGAAAATTTTTCATAAGAAAATCTTGTTCAGTGGAATTTTTCCTATAATAATCCGTGGCTAACTCAAATGATATAGAAAAATTTTGGGAAAAATCCCAGGCAGACTCGCCTATTATCAATTTCTTTTATTTCTGATATTTTAGCCTCAATTACGTTATGTATTTTGTAAATAATATTGATTTCTTGTTTATTTTTACCTATTTTAGGCTTAAGAGTGTTTTGTATTTTACTTATTATATTTGTTAGTTTATCTTCTACTAGTTTGGCTTTAATTACTTCTATCGTTTTATTTTCAGACTTTGACACATTGTTTTCTTTTTTATTTTTAATCGTCTCTGGCATTATATGTTTAATCTTTCTTTTGTCTAGACTACGGCTTTTGCATATGTAACCCCTTATTAATCTTGTCGCTTTATTTCCTAATTGATCTACTAGTAACCATTCATGCACAACTTCATCTTTCTTGTCAGGTATCTCATCCACAACTATACGGCTATCCTATAATTTTTATCGTCCCCATTATTAATTTCCTCGGCTCCTTGGCCATATTTTTCGATTTCATTGTCGACCTCAATATTATTAATATCGGCTTGTTCGCCATTATCATTTTTACCCCTCACCTTTCCTAAATTATATGTGGATACTGTATTACCTTTTAAATCAATATCCCTTTTACCTAGGTCTATTTTTGCCTTGAGTTGCGATAAGATATCCTCACCGAGAATGACTTCAGAATTCATGTCGACTACCGCAATAAAACTGCCCTCAAATTCATAATAATCAACAAAAAACTTTGTATTTATAACCTGGTTGCATTGTGTAAATTTCTTTCCGCAAGCTAACTAAATGTATTTTAGATATTTTAATGCAATCTTTTTTCTTCTATTTTTAACACATTGGTTCATTACTTTATCATTAATTAGACTGATCTCCGAGCCTGTGTTAATCAAAGCCTTAAAATTAGAAGAATTTATTTTAAAATGGGTCACACTGTATATTGTTTAAAATTCAATAAATTACACGACATCGGTTTTGTCAATCCAAGAGTTGCGTTCTTTACAAATTCCAAGCCACTTGACAAAAATCTTATTTACTTTCTTTTTTAAAACCTTCTGCACTAGATATACATGGGAATATTTCGTTTTTTGCAACTCTATTTCATAGAAACTTCCTTTAATTGGTTATGTTTATTATCATAATCTTAAGAAGTTCAGTTGAAAAATTGACTTTAAAATCTTTTTCAAATACTCCTTTGCATGCACTTATTCGAACTACGTCACCAACCTAAAATTTAGGTTTTAAAGCAATCCTAATCTGATTATACGCATTTAAACATGTGGTTGGTTTAACGTCAGCAGGTTTCATACCAATAGTTCGATGTACTTTATTGTTGTACGTTTTTGTAATGTTGGATAGAATATCAAACCATTTGTATTTACCTCTGGCTGAGAATTCTTCATACAACCTATGTCTTAATGTCCGTATCACTCTTTCCACAATTGCTGATTTTTCAGTGCTATATGTGCAGTAATGATTAATGGCATATTTCTCATTAAAGTGGAAAAGTTTTTGTTGTAAAATTCTGATGCTTTGTTCTTAGGCGAGTATTTTGATTTTTGCAAAATGCTTCTCATACCCTTCGTAATTTCTACACCCGTTTTATTTCTTAAGGGTCTTGTCCACACATATTTTGAATAGCAGTCGAGCACTACGAGGATATATCGATAACCTTATTCAGGTTCACATATGGCTAAATTTCAGTCAAATTCATTTGCCATAAATCACCATAACCCTTGATAATTGTTCTTCTACGAAAATTATTTCGGGGTAACCTGTGCAGTTCTTGCACAATAGTCCTCTTTGTAGCACTAATTTACATGTTACCTTATTGGCTTAAATGGGGGTGCTGTGAATACTCTCAACTGGCAGATGTTTGCCAATAGTTTTGCTAATTTCTAGTTGCCTAAGTAGCTAATTTCTAATAAGCTAATTCTTCTAATTTAGTAATTTTCTCAACTAAATTATGAATCTCTTTAGTGTACTGAGAAATTGAATTTTCTACTGATTTATGTTCCTTATCAATATTCACTTGTATTTCTTCATTAATATACTCTTTCGTTTCTGTAATAACCTGTTCATTTCGTATATCAACGTTTTCTTACATTTGCTCATTTACATACGGTTTTAAAGCTACAATATGTAACTCAACTTGACCATTAACATACTTTCTCATTGCTGTAATAATTAAGTCAGTGATCTGATCCATAGCCTTGCGGACGTCTACAAAGAATCCACATCGGTTTTCAACATAGTTATGTGATACACCGTCCTGACTATCTACTGGTTCTCCAATATTTTTTAAATGTTTATTCTGAATATCGAAGTGATTATCTGTAGGGAGCTTAAAGCCAAAACCTGGTGAACCCCGTACGACTAATGATTTATTAGCGTCGCCTCTTCCACGTCCAAACTTGTCAATAGTGGTCTTTACAGTAGTCAGTACTGGTTACATATGATTCGATTTAAGCATCTCAGAATGTCTTATAATGGCATGGGGTCTGGTAGTTATTGTTAATAGATTATTTTCTTCCCTCAGTTCCTCCAACAAACTATTTCATTATAAACACCGTTGTTACCAGCCATTTTTGAGGTGTATGGCAGACGTAGACGATCTACCAGTTCCTTCGGTTTATTCCAATAGATATAATCTTTACTGTTGTAAAATTTCTGAAGAAGCATGTGTGAAAAGCCCAATCCAGTTCTGGATCTCGTCATTACTGTAGAAGATGTTAATGGTTTCATAATATTATCAATTTTTCTCCATCTTTTGTTATTCAAACCCTTTTTGACATCATAATTTTTATATGCCGCCTTTATCTTTTGTAATATTTCCCCATATATTTGATACTTTTCTTCATCAATAGTGGCTTCATCACTACGTAGTATTGAAGGATACTTCATGAATATTACATCATGCAATTTACGACTACCAGAATACGTTGCCAGATTCTTATTACCATACCATAATGTGATATTTCCATTAGAGAACCGTAATTCGGCGTTACCCATTAGTAGCTTGTGATCTAAATGTACACCGTATACAGTATCATATTTACTGTCACCGGACTTTAAATTTTCTAGATGTCGTTTAATCATATCACATTCACTTTCAGCAATGTCAAGGAATCTTTCTTGAGTGCTCATTAAAGACGATCTTGGCGGAGTATCTAATAAATATGCTTCAGCCCCACTATTCTCACCATCTTCGCTACTATCTTCAGGAGCTGCTTTAAACGTACTTGCTTTTAATAACTGAACGTAAAATAAAACAATGCTTGCTAAGCGAAGACAATATCACAACTACTTTATTTCACCTTTTTACAGAACACACAGTAATCCAAGAACATGCGCATTATACATAATGCAATTCCATTAAATTAGTTTAGTTTAATCACCTGTACATAGATGGCGCAACCATTATTACCTTGAATACATCAAGTAATTTTTGTAGTTCTTTTGCTCAATTTCAACGCCCCCACTCAAAATAACTTCAAAAATTACGCACATGTGTCTAATTTTCGCAAATGTATATAGTGTTTCTCACAACTCAATTGCTTAGTCAACAAATCTGCTGGCATTTCGTCTGTTCGCAAATATCCTACTTTAATTAAATTATTTGAAATTGCATCTCGCACAAAGTGATGACGTATATCAATATGTTTAGATCGTTTGTGATACGTAGCATTTTCGGACAGACATAATGCACTTTGGTTATCATTAAAAATCTGAATATATTCATTTTTATCTGTCAACTCATGAATCAAATTCTTTAAATAAATTGTCTCCTTAGCGGCTTCTGACAGAGCCATGTATTCAGCCTCCATACTTGATAACGCGACTGTTTTCTGTTTGACACTTTCAAAAGAAATGACTGAACTATTTAATTTAAGTATATATCCAGTGTATGATTTCCTATCTAAGGCATTGACGGCCCAATCGGCATCTACAAAACCCTGTATATCTAAATTTTCCTTTAGAAATTGCAAACTGTACCCTTTTGTACCTGCAAGATATTTTAGAACTCTCTTAGCGCACTTCCAATGTGTCTCATTGAAGCAATTATTAAACTGACTCAAATAGCGTACGCTGTAAGCTATATCGGGCCTTGTAAGTACAGCCAGCTACATCAGACTACCTATCAACTATTGATAAGGTACATCTATCTTTTTACCTTCTATTGACAGATCTAACTTATTATCTAAAGGTGTTTTCACAGATTTACACTCACTCATATTGAACTTATTTAACAATTGGTCAATGTACATTTCTTGACTTAATCTGACAACATTTTTTGATCGGTCAATTTCAACCTGCATGCCTAAGCATTGCTCTACAACTCCTAAATCTTTTACCTCAAACTTGGAGCTTAAGTGGTTCTTTAAAAATCCACTTTCTTGCTTGTTATTTGAAAAAATAAAGAAATCGTCTACATAAAGCGCTACCACTGTCAACAATGTATTGTTTCTCTTTATAAATAGCCAAGGTTCTAATAAAACATCATTAACCCTAGCATTCGAGGCTCGTGATGCCTGTTTAAGTCCGTAAATGGCCTTATTCAGCTTTAAAACCTTATTCTTGTTTACATCAGAACAATCAAAACATTCAGGTTGTTGCATATAAACAGTATTTCGTAAAATTCCATTTAGAAAATCTGTTTTTACATCTAAATGAAAAATATCCAAATCTAGGCTAACACACAATGAAAAAAGTAACCGTAGCGTTGAATGGCGCACTACTGGAGAAAAAGTCTCCTCATAGTCTATCCCAGGCTTCTGAGTAAAACCTTTCGCCACTAAACGTGCACGATATTTGACATTTTCCGCACTGTCAAATTTTTTCTTGAATATCCACTTACTTTTGACACTTGTTGCGCCCTCTGGAAGATTTGTTACGGTCCAAGCTTCATTTTGTTCAAGCGATTGAAACTCTTCGTTGATGGCACGTTTCCACTGCTCTGAATCGCCACCAGACGATGCATCGTTAATTGTAGTAAGTTCGCCTAACCCGCTTTGATTCACACACAAGAAAGTTACAAAATCTTCATAAATCTTTCTCTGCGGCACTCTGCTTGATCTCCTGATCCCTGTACTTTCTTGCTGAATATTGCTATTCACATAATCTTCATCACTTGTTTCTGTTTCTTCTTCTTCACAAGAACTTTAGATGAAAGAGAACTCTTGACTCTCACTTTCGTCCCCCACTGAAGTTTGCATTGCTGGTTTTTCAGATTCCTTTTTCCGTCCAGGGTAAATATTCAGTGTTATCTCTTTTCTCTCTTCCTCAAAAACATTAACGTCCCGGCTAATTTGAACATTTCGAGTTTTTGGGTTATATAATCTGTACCCTTTGGTATTTTCACTATATCCCACTAAAATCATTTTCTGCGATTTTCTGTCCCATTTATTTCTGATCTCCTTTGGAACATGTACCATTGTGTCACTTCCGAAAATTCTGAGATGTTTGAGATTAGGCTTCTTGCCTGTCCATATCTCAAAAGGCGTCTTGTTTTGCAAACCAGTTGCTATGGAACGGTTACGTAAATATACAGTTGTATTCATGGCTTCTCCCCAGAACTCTTTACCCAACTTGCTATCAAACAAAAGACATCTAGCCCTCTCAACCACTGTTCGGTTCATCCGTTCTGAACAACCATTTTGTTGTGGAGTATAGGCATTTGTAATTTGATGCAAAACTTTTTAGGTAATTACAAAATTCATTGGAGCAGAACTCTCCACCTCCATCTGACCTTAAAATCTTAATGTGAGCGTCTTGCAGGTTCTCTACCATAACCTTGAATTCCTTGAATTTGCTAAAGGTTTAACTTTTATTCTTTAAAAAATATACGAAAGCCATTTTGCTGAAGTCATCTTCAAAATTTAAAAAATATCGCGAACCTTCAATAGAGGTAACCTCCATCGGTCCACACAGATCAGTATGAATAAGTTCAAGCAAGGTACTTGCCCTTGAACCTTCATTCGGAAAAGGAAGTCTTGATTGTTTACCCTCGTTGCATACTTCGCAGTTTAATTTACTGATGTCAACTTCTCCTGGATATGTCAAACCATAAACAGAACCCTTTTTCATTTTATTCAAATCTCCTGAATTCAAATGACCTAATCGTCTATGCCAAGTCTCCCCTGTAGCTACTTTGGCACTTAAAGAACACTGAGGCAATTTTTGCGTCTTCAACTTATACACATTATTTTCTAAGTTAGCTACGCCTATTAACTCACGTTGTTTGTTGAAAATCTTGCAGCCATTTCCATTAAAAACAACTTCATTTCCTTTTTTAATCAGCTGACTTACTGACAATAAGTTTGTTGTTAACTCAGGGACACATAAAACCTCTTTGATTGTCACATCAAAAGTTTAATTGTCTACTTCAGTCTTGATAAGCATTTCACCTGATCCCTCAACCGAAATCATTGTTTTGTTTGCTACTTCAATTTCGGAAATTTCATGTCCTTCAACATTTACTAACCAGTCCTTGTTTGGTGTCATGTGCATGCTTGCACCCGAATCGATGTAAAAATCCTCAGCGCTAAATTTCCCATTCGTAAAAACTGCACTGAAAATATTCATTTGTTTACTTTCATCCGAATTTTTGTTCTTTTTAGGACAGCTGCTTGCATAATGACCCTTTTGTTTACACTTGAAACAGGTTATATTTTCTTTCTTAACGTTTGACTGTCGACTATTTCCAGTATTGCCAACTCGACCCTCTCTGGTGTTACTGCTGAACTTCTTTGGAAATCTTCCATTACTGTTACTGTCAGACTTTCCGGCAAACACGTGACCTGCTTTATCGCCTTCAAACCCAATGTCTAGAAGTTTCGATTTTATGGCGTCTGTAGTAATTTTTATACCACTGTGTTCAATTGTCATAATCATTAGAAGGTATTTCTCGGATAAAACAGCCAAAAGCAATGAACCAACCCATTCATCATCAATCTTGAAACCCGTACTTTGCAATCTCTGCGATGTTTCCACCACTTGGTTCACATAGGCGGCCATGTTTGAACAATCCTCTAGCCTCGTGGAAAAGAGTAATCTTAATAAACTGATTCTCCTCGCAATTCCGTTGTCTGCGAACAAGGATTTCAATTTTTTCCACAGCTCATTTGCTGTTTTTGTTTCTTTTATGTGAATGTAAAGCGACGTGTCGATTGTAAGAATGAGTCTAGCTTTTGCCTGACTAACTTTGTCAGCATCCGTTTCCGTGCCATCCACACACTTGTGCAAACCTTCTAGCAACAGAAAATTCTCGGCTGCAAAAGCCCATTCTTCGTAATTTTCACGACCACGCAATTTTGGAACACTTGCGATTAATCCACCCGAAGACATTTTTCGTTTTTGAAAGGGACTGGGCCCATATCCTAACAACTTTGAACGTAAAATAAAACAATGCTTGCTAAGCGAAGACAATATCACAACTACTTTATTTCACCTTTTTACAGAACACACAGTAATCCAAGAACATGCGCATTATACATAATGCAATTCCGTTAAATTAGTTTAGTTTAACCACCTGTACATAGATGGTGCAACCATTATTATCTTAAATACATCAAGTAATTTTTGTAGTTCTTTTGCTCAATTTCAGCAGCTTTCACACTTTCTTGCGATTATGTTGATATCTGTGTTGAAGCCTGATTATATGATTTTACCTGCGAAGCTAATGATATTACTTTCAAAGGTTTCGTTATGGGCTCATACATCTTTTCGAGTGGTAATTTAGACTCCACATTTTCACTTTTAAGAGAGTTAAATTTTTTACGTACAGAATCAGTAGCATCAACTAGTTGACGTTTTAGATTTATGTTTTTTTTATGAGTTATGTTTTTTACATTGATACTACCGTCACGTTTAAACACCACTTCCGATGTCTCACCGAAGTAATCCTTACGCTGTCTACAGATCGATTAAAATTTTAATTGTAATGCTTTATGGATATATGAAACTATCAAGACCTGCCCTGTATCTTCCCTCATTTACTTCTCTATCCTTGTCAATCACAAGAAACCCACATTTATGTTTCCAGCATTCCGCACACATTTCTTGAAATTGTCTAAAGGTACGTCTGGCGAGACATCGTCGAAGAAAATGTGATGTAAATTCATATCGACCTGTCTGAATATTGCTAAGAAATTACTGTCTCTAATTATTTATTTGGGCATGCGAGAATATGTTTGTGCGAGATAAAAACAGTCTACATTTCTATGGCGGCCCATTGAGAAAAATGCACGAACTACGTCTTGCTTTTCAAATATAACGTCATCGAATATAAAAAGAGAATAGGGTTTGGCATCAGACGGTTGAATTATTTTCGCATTATTGCTAAAGATATAAAACCCTAATTTTATAATCGGTGGCAGTATGACGCGTTAGAACTCATACTTGGGTTGATATAAAGACTGAATATAAGTATGCATTTGCAAGATGTAATCCAATGGGGTGTGTAAGCAGATATATTAAATTCGTCTTGCCACAGTTACTCGGAACGATAAGAAGTCCACGAACAGTTGATGGAAATGGTCCATGACGCGATTCAATTTGTAACCCATATCCAACTTTTTCATGTAAAGTTTCTATAGCGAACTTGTGGCACTGCTCCACAAAATGCATCGTAGCATTGTTGAAGGCTATATAAATAGATGTATGCATTGCAATTGTTATTTAAATGTTGTCGGTCAAGTAAAACACAAGTAAAACCCGCCGTTATTTAAAGGTCGGTAAGGGGGTAGTAAATTCTTTAATAAATAAGCTTCCATTTGAACTGCATTTTACCAGTATTGTGATCCAGACACTAAATTACAAAATAGCGCGAAGAGATCCAGGCATAAACAAACTTGACGCTGATTGCTAGATTGTGATCAAATTAAACGTTTAAAAAAAATCATTCAAAGAAATATACTTCAGATTTCTTAACGTGAAACATGAGATTATATTATTCAAAGTGGCTTAATAACCTGTAAGGGGTTGTTTTACTATAGTATAGGTATTGAGGGTAAAAAATCTTATTTACAGTTTCCGGGTTGCTGGGCAATTTTTTTCTGTACTTTGACAAATTCTTAGAAACTTGCATTTTTGACTCACTTCTGGACTATTTTCGATCCATTAAAAAAACTGGTGGGTGGAGGCACAATTCTGCCAGATTTGGATTGTAACGGTTCGGTATCCACTGATAGGGGAACCGTTATTTATTTGTGAGTGTTCGATTAAACACAGGCTGTCGTGTTTATGTGGTTGCCTACTCGACTCTGAAGTCGTTCTCAAAACATCTGACAGTAAATAAATAAGTCACTTTTAATTTTAATAGTCGTTTAATTAAACCTGGCGTAACGTACAATATTTTTTTATTCTAAATATAAATATTTAGCCACCTGTCGCATACCTTATTTATGTGTGGTATTTTGTACAGAGTAGACCAGCTTTCCACGTTGCACAATTCCTTGTCTGTGTCCTACAGAATAGCTTAGTGTTGTATATAGTTGGGTACATGTTTTCTGTTTTTACTAACCTGTTTGTTATTATCCTTTGGTTGTGTTTGTCAATGTTAGGTTTCACAATGTTGCAGTAGCCAAGACAGAAACAGATTTGGGTCAGGTTATGTTAAGTTAATTATGTTAATGCGAAGCAAGCCTTCGTGTACATAGTGTCATAAAATTATTCTTGAAAGTTCGGGATTCGCAATTGGCTTTACCTGGTGTGATTTGACTTAAATAGACCATGACTTATTAAGCTGCCACTGGGTTTGATTACTATTCTTGATTTGACAGTTTAAGTGGGGAATTTAGAAATGTCAGGAGATAAGAGGGGAGTTTTTTTGAGAGTAGAGAAAAAGGTGAAAGAGGAAAGAGGTTGTCATCTTGGCAAATGAAATTGCTGGCATTTCTCTCCTAATTTCCATGGCGAAAAGAACCTAATAATATCTAGGGTGAGTACCTCATTAAGCCTACTCAATTAAATTACTCATCCTTGACTGGAAAATGTTCATTCCAGGTTCTTCCCGTACTTTTTATTTCTGGGGCTTTGTCATTCTGTATTTTACGGAAATATACTCTTTTATGGAGGTCTGACCTGCACCTACACAAAAAGTAAAGCCACTTGTAGAGCCAAGCGAACCACAATATTGCGAGAGCGATTACCGGGATCTCCCAGGAGAGTCTCCAGAGGGGCGAGTCGTCGATCGTCCGGACCCTCATCTGGGCAACCAAATCTGTTTTCCGGCTACGTTTATATGTGGGATGTCATCTGCCTTTACCCGCTTCCAAACAAGCCTTCTAGAGTTATTGCAGTAAGCCTCGCCAGTAAGAAAGTAAGTCTATCCTTTTCATTTACGTTGTGGGACAACCGTGGAGAGCACATCGCACGTGTTGCTTAATTAGAACTTCGGGAACCGGAGGAAGTTTATCTCAGAAAAATCGTGACTGAACAGCTGCCAGCCTGCTCTTTATTTTGTCTTTAAATATTTCACAAATTCATAACAACTGTAAACTCATATAACAGCTGTTGATTGAGTAACTAGGCTCATATGTATATTTGATTTACCAGCAAAAAGTAGAAGTTAGTTTCGGTGTTTTGGCTCACGTACGTGAATTTACTTATAATATACTTATTAACAAGTACTCCATTTGTTTGACGTTCGCTCGACACTTGTTATAATAATTGAAGTAAAGTACTTACTGTTAAGTGGGCAGTTTAGTGTGCCACGAGATAAGTTATTTCCATCTGATCTTGTTGTCAATTGTAAAGTTAGGTTACTGCAATACTGCAGACTGCAAGGGGAATGCACTGATGGAGCTGTCAAAATTTCAAATTGCTGGCACCAGGGGTACGTTCCTTGCGCGCTAGGCGTAGGTGCATTCGCGGTGTTTGGTTGTAGGTTGATCTTTGTTTACGTCATAAGCATTTGTTTATCAGGTCGCCGTGCATTTATTGTCAATTGATCCATACATGCTATTTGAATTGTTCACACGTTTTATATGTTTGTAATCTAGTTTATTGTACCATATTTCAATAGTCATTAAATATTTTTGTTAGCATTTATTTTCGGTATTTACAATCATTTGTACGTTTTGTCATCCCCTGTCCCTCGTCGATTGTTTATCGACTGGCGCCCGCAACAATAACTCCAACTTTTTGGGTTAACTAACATATCTTAACCTAAATAATTACGCCAACAGCGAAACCCAAAGTCGGACCCACGCCTCGCCCCGACAATAAGAGCTGCCGCGCGTGGTGGCTATTCCGGCTGTTCAGATTGGCCGATGGTCGCCACACAAATGGCGCCCAACGTGGGGCTCTTGTAACTGAATTTTAGGGCTTATATGCAACTTGGGTATTTCGTAACTTTATTGTTTTATTAAAAGTTGTTATTTTTTTGTTCCAAACTTTATAGGTAGTTATAAAGAGAGTATAATAATTTTCTAATACTTGGGAACATTTGAATTAAAATAATTTTTAGTGGTTCTAAATTTGGTGTAATTATTTTAGCCGGTGTTTTCATTGAGCTATTTTTTATTCCCATTTCCCATCCTCATCCTAGAGATAAGACATACAAATTAGTTCTGATGAACAAGTGCAATTTTTTGTGATTTTTTCTTTGGAGGCTTGTGACAGATGGCAAGATGAGCTATTACATTTTATTATAAAGCGGATTCTTAACACTTTTTTTAATTACACAGAGATATTTTGAATAAATATTCGTCATTTTAATGATTAAATTTTGTTTACTAAATGTACAGGGTGGACAAATAAATACAAATCAGGAGAGAAACTGTTTGTCTATTGAAAATTTTTGTTGTCATTTATACGGGTGCACTTGAAAGCGTGGTTTATTTTATAAAAGTGCATTATTTATTTATTGTTTGTATGCAGTGATATTTATTTATACAGGGTGTGTCTTTATGTTTGCATTTTTGCAAGTACATTGTCTGGAATAGTATACGAGGTGTATTGTCGTATACGGGGTGTGTCACAGTGCACACGAAATATATACAGGGTGTACATAGGAAAGTGACATTTTTATATATGCATTTTTGGTGTTTAGTACACAGGTGTATTAGTTATTGTCGTGTTTTTGATACGAGAGGTGGTTATATAAAATCTGTAACACTGAATTTATGAATTTATACAGGTGTAGTCAAAAGTGTAGACTTTTGAAATTATTTTATGCGATTGTGTTCATTAAAATATTGTTATCCTTTATAGTGTCTATATACAGGGTGAGCCTTTAAAGTGAGTTGGTGTTATTTATTTATACAGGGTGCGTTCAAAAATCGTATTTGTATACAGTGTGCTTGCGTGAACTTAGCGGTACTGATAGTTACATTTTAAGCTTCTGGAGTTACTGTTCATTATAATATTTCATCATGGCCGATTATAACATGGATCCACTTCATCTAAGGACACATGAAATAAATTATGAATTGAAAATTCGCAGTATTGCTACTACTAATGCGGACATGCCTCAGAAGAGAAGATTCTTGCGAAGAGAATTGCAAAGGGATATTGCTAGACCTGGTCTGGTCTACGGAAAATTGTTTAGAAGTAGCAAGCGCGACAGAAACAACCCTATTTCACCCTGTGTTGCATGGACAGCTAGGAAGAATCTTTCTATTGGGAAGACCTCTGTTAAAGAATGGAAAGCTTGGAAAAATTTGGTAAAGGATTTTTACATTCGACCTTCAAGTGCGAAGATTTTTAGAACCTCATATGACGTCATAAAATCTAGTGCTGATGAGGGATTTGTTGGAAATTCGCAAGATAGTTTCGTCGGAATTGCTGAAGAAAATATGTCCTTTGTGCAGCGGAAACATGATAACAGACTTTATATCTGTCAAAATTTTTGACAAGAGAGTGACAGCTCTGTTAGACACGGGCGCAAATCTCTCGGTTATTGGAGCAAAAGGCCTGAACCTGCTGGACAAGTTTAAGTTGGAAATTTGGCGTTACGTGGAACCCAGCCTCACAACAGCTGATGGTGCGCCTCAGAAAATACTTGGTTATGTGGACTTACCCATACAAATTAGTGGCCATTTAAAAATTCTTAAGGTGTTGGTAGTGCCTTCTATATCGCATGGTTTACTATTGGGAATGGATTTTTGCAAGCTGTTTAAGGTGAGCTTTGACTGACCGGAATTCCCATTCTATTGGTGATGAAAGGGAGCGGTTGAGGTGTTCAAATGAGTACTCTGCCGTACACGAGGTCAATGTAGTTGATGCGGTGCAATCAAGGGATGAGTTGACCGGACAACAGAAAGTTAAGTTAGAGTCTGTGGTGGACGAATTTAAGGAGCTATCGTGGTTGGCAGGCACGAAGTTAGGCCGCACCAGTGTTATTGTCCATAAGATTGACATCGGCGATACAGAACCAGTCAAGCAACGCCACCATAACATGTCACCTTACATGTTGCAACATTTGCATAAAGAGCTGGACAATATATTGAAGCTTGGAGTGGTTCGACCTTTCTCTATTCCCTGGGCATCACCGGTACTTTTAGTGAAGAAATCCAACGGAGAAATGCGATTTTGTTTCGATGGCAGGAAACTTAACAGCTTAACGAAGAAGGATGCGTATCCTCTTCCACGTGTGGACAATATTCTGAGTAAGCTCACGGGAGCACGTTATCTGTCTAGCATTGATTTGAAGTGTACTTACTGGCAAATCCCATTGGAGAAGAACTCTTGCGAAAAAACAGCGTTTGTCATACCATCGCGCGGTTTATTCGAATTTGTGGTGATGCCTTTTGGTCTCAATAATGCTTCCCAAACTCAACAGAGGTTAATGGATACTATACTAGGTTACTCGTTGGAGCCATATGTTTTCGTCTATTTGGACGATATTATTGTCGCCACCCCTACTTTCGAAAAACACCTCGAAGTTCTCAGAGAAGTGGCGAAACGCTTAAAGGATGCGCGGCTTACCATCAACCTAGACAAATGCGAATTCTGTCTGCCATCGTTGCGATATTTGGGATTTTTGTTAGATGGTGAGGGTCTAAGGACTGATCCTGAGAAGGTCACGGCTATGTTAAACTACCCTCGTCCAGAAACTGTAACCGAGTTGAAAAGATTTATTGGATTGGTCGGATGGTATCGAAGGTTCCTACCTTTCTTTTCACATCTGACAGCACCCATGACTTCACTTATGAAGGGGAAACGAAAATCTCAGAAACTTGTGTGGACAGACGAGGCTAACGAGTCGTTCAGAAAGGTTAAAGAATCCTTGGTGTCCGCTCCCATTCTCGTTGCACGAGGTTTTTCCAAGACGTTCACGATACAGTGTGATGCCTCAGATCTGGGAGTCGGTTACTCAGTTAAATGACGAAGGTCATGAAGTGGTGATAGCTTTTGCTAGTCGCACACTTACGCAGGCGGAGAGAAAGTACACGATTACCGAGAAAGAACTTTTGGCTCTTTTGTTCGGCACGGAAAAATTCCGATGCTACGTGGAAGGAATGACCTTCAAGGTCATCACTGACCACTATAGTTTGCTGTGGTTGAATCGCCTCAAGGACCCCTCTGGTCGACTTGCCAGGTGGGCGGTCAAGCTGCAACAATATGACATGATCATTGAGCACCGCAAAGGATCCCTGAACGTTGTCCCTGACGCACTCTCCAGAGCACCTGTGGTGGAAGTGTCAATGTTGACATTAGTTGCGGAGGAATGTGTCAAGGACAAATGGTATCAGAAAATGGTTGAGAAAGTAAGCACCACACCTAACAAATATCCTAACTGGATGCTGAATAATGGATTGTTGTATAAGCACCTAACCGTGAACAGAGAAGTAAATTGAATGAGCCTGAGTGGAAAATGGTTGTTCCCAAGATGTATCGTAAGGAAGTCTTACGAGAGTGCCATGATGATCCCACATCTGCACATCTTGGACGTTTCAAAACGAGCTCTAGGGTGAAAAGTTTGTATTACTGGCCTAAGATGCGGACCTACATTAATAATTATGTAAAGCACTGCCAAGTCTGCGGCGCAAAAGTCCAGTAATGTGGCTCGACCTGGTTTCATGGGTCAGCGTAAGCAAGTTTCCTATCCCTGGCAGGCCATATCCGTGGATATATAGGGGCCACTACCTAGATCTACGCGTGGTTTTGTTTATTTGTTGGCGGTGTCCGACTACTTTTCTAAATTTGTGTTGCTGCACCCCATGCGAGCAGCTAAAGCAAGCACGATAGTGAAGTTCATCGAGAACGATGTCTTCTTAATGTTTGGAGCGCCGCAGGTAGTTATGTGTGACAATGGTACACAATTTACAAGTAAAGAGTTTAAGGATTTGTGTTCGAATTATGGAGCGAGAATATGGTACAATGCAAAGTATCATGCGCAGGTCAATCCAGTTGAGCGAGTAAATCGAGTCATTGGTTCTGCTGTGCGTTCCTATATCGAAGGTGATAACCACAAAAATTGGGATTTGGAGATTGCGAAGATTGGTTATGCGCTAAGAACAGCGGTACATGAGTCAACGGGGTTTAGTCCTGTGTCGAGGATTATAACCTTAATCCCTTCGATCGGGAACGGTATGCCCAAGAAGTCGGGAAGTTACCTCAAATTTTTGTGGACGTGCAGAAAGAATTGCAAAAGGCTTATAATAAAGATGCTCACACCTATAATTTGAGGAAGCGACCGTCAGAAAAGTACGCTGTGGGAGATCGCGTCTGGAAGAAAAACTATGTGTTGTCCAGTGCTGCTCAGAATTTTTCTGCTAAATTGGCACCCAAATATGTACTTTGTCGCGTGCAAAAGGTTCCTTGGTCTATGAACTTGTAGACGATGCCGATGGTAACAACTTAGGACGATGGCATGTAAAGGACTTAAAACCATTCCTGGATGGTGTTGAAGAATCCTAGAGTGTAAGTCGTATGAATGGGAACGAATGATGATGAATGTGGGATTCTAAGTATAATTGTTTTGTCAAGGTGACGACCTTGTCTCTCGGATTGGATATTATTTCTCGGATTGAACACTGTTTCTCGGATTTGACATTACTGCTCGGATTTAATTTTTTAGGCTAGCTAGCTTACCAATTTTGCTAATTAGTTAGGTTTAGTTTTATTATGCATGAAGTTTTAGGTATTGTTAGTATTGTAAGGAAAAATATTTTAGCTACGTAAAATATTTTTAGCCCAGCGAAGGGGGGTGTGTAACGGTTCGGTATCCACTGATAGGGGAACCGTTATTTATTTGTGAGTGTTCTATTAAACACACGCTGTTGTGTTTATGTGGTTGCCTACTCGACTCTGAAGTCGTTCTCAAAACATCTGACAGTAAATAAATAAGTCACTAATTTAATAGTCGTTTAATTAAACCTGGCGTAACGTACAATATTTTTTTATTCTAAATATAAATATTTAGCCACCTGTCGCATACCTTATTTATGTGTGGTATTTTGTACAGAGTAGACCAGCTTTCCCCGTTGCACAATTCCTTGTCTGTGTCCTACAGAATAGCTTAGTGTTGTATATAGTTGGGTACATGTTTTCTGTTTTTACTAACCTGTTTGTTATTATCCTTTGGTTGTGTTTGTCAATGTTAGGTTTCACAATGTTGCAGTGGCCAAGACAGAAACAAATTTGGGTCAGGTTATGTTAACTTAATTATCTTAATGCGAAGCAAGCCTTCGTGTACATAGTGTCATAAAATTATTCTTGAAAGTTCGGGATTCGCAATTGGCTTTACCTGGTGTGATTTGACTTAAATAGACCATGACTTATTAAGCTGCCACTGGGTTTGTTTACTATTCTTGATTTGACAGTTTAAGTGGGGAATTTAGAAATGTCAGGAGATAAGAGGGGAGTTTTTTTGAGAGTAGAGAAAAAGGTGAAAGAGGAAAGAGGTTGCCATCTTGGCAAATGAAATTGCTGGCATTTCTCTCCTAATTTCCATGGCGAAAAGAACCTAATAATATCTAGGGTGAGTACCTCATTAAGCCTACTCAATTAAATTACTCATCCTTGACTGGAAAATGTTCATTCCAGGTTCTTCCCGTTCTTTTTATTTCTGGGGCTTTGTCATTCTGTATTTTACGGAAATATACTCTTTTATGGAGGTCTGACCTGCACCTACACAAAAAGTAAAGCCACTTGTAGAGCCAAGCGAACCACAATATTGCGAGAGCGATTACCGGGATCTCCCAGGAGAGTCTCCAGAGGGGCGAGTCGTCGATCGTCCGGACCCTCATCTGGGCAACCAAATCTGTTTTCCGGCTACGTTTATATGTGGGATGTCATCTGCCTTCGCCCGCTTCCAAACAAGCCTTCTAGAGTTATTGCAGTAAGCCTCGCCAGTAAGAAAGTAAGTCTATCCTTTTCATTTACGTTGTGGGACAACCGTGGAGAGCACATCGCACGTGTTGCTTAATTAGAACTTCGGGAACCGGAGGAAGTTTATCTCAGAAAAATCGTGACTGAACAGCTGCCAGCCTGCTCTTTATTTTGTCTTTAAATATTTCACAAATTCATAACAACTGTAAACTCATATAACAGCTGTTGATTGAGTAACTAGGCTCATATGTATATTTGATTTACCAGCAAAAAGTAGAGGTTAGTTTCGGTGTTTTGGCTCACGTACGTGAATTTACTTATAACATACTTATTAACAAGTACTCCATTTGTTTGACGTTCGCTCGACACTTGTTATAATAATTGAAGTAAAATACTTACTGTTAAGTGGGCAGTTTAGTGTGCCACGAGATAAGTTATTTCCATCTGATTTTGTTGTCAATTGTAAAGTTAGGTTACTGCAATAATGCAGACTGCAAGGGGAATGCACTGATGGAGCTGTCAATATTTCAAATTGCTGGCACCAGGGGTACGTTCCTTGCGCGCTAGGCGTAGGTGCATTCGCGGTGTTTGGTTGTAGGTTGATCTTTGTTTACGTCATAAGCATTTGTTTATCAGGTCGCCGTGCATTTATTGTCAATTGATCCATACATGCTATTTGAATTGTTCACACGTTTTATATGTTTGTAATCTAGTTTATTGTACCATATTTCAATATTCATTAAATATTTTTGTTAGCATTTATTTTCGGAATTTACAATCATTTGTACGTTTTGTCATCCCCTGTCCCTCGTCGATTGTTTATCGACTGGCGCCCGCAACAATAGCTCCAACTTTTTGGGTTAACTAACATATCTTAACCTAAATAATTACGCCAACAGCGAAACCCAAAGTCGGACCCACGCCTCGCCCCGACAATAAGCTGCCACGCGTGGTGGCTATTCCGGCTGTTCAGATTGGCCGATGGTCGCCACAGGATTCAGCGACTCAAAATACATAAGGGTAGAGTGGTCTGGTGAAAGGCTTAGATTTTTTTTTGCGAGGAGTATAAATTCTTCGCAAATACAAAACGAAGAATTTATTGCATTCCATCGAAACATTTCTAAAACCGGTAGTATTGCTCGTAGAGAAAAGGATTTCAAATCACAGTGTTGGTGATCGAATTCTGAACATCTATTAAAATATCCGTCCGTCTGCCTGTCTGTCTATTTGTCCCTCTGTCTGTCTGTCTGTCTGTCCATCCGATAATATTGATCAATAAATGAAAAAGTCATTAATTATTTAAATTAAAAAAAAAAGAAATTGTATGTCTTGTAATTAAACAAAAATGTCTAAAACCAATATTATTAAAAAAAAAACTGTGAAGAGTATCCTATATAATGTTTAACAATTATATAAAAAGTGCAGTAGATCGGCGAAGAGTATGATGGTTAGCTTGTTTATGTACTGTACTTTTCGATGATAAGTTTTTAGTAAGGGTTGAAATAGTTACTAGCATTTTTTGCTGATAATATATTTATTTAATTAGATTCTGTTTTAGAGAACTCTTATGTTGTAAAGATTTTGCATTTGCATTTAATTGTATTTTATGATTATGTCTATATTGGTAATTTTCCGAAATTCAATTTTAATTATGTTCGGTAATGTGATGAATAATAACTGCGGATGTATTTTCCTGAGAAATGATCCTTCAGTACCAAACTTTGGAAGAAGTCACACTGATGATGTGTACTATATTTTTCTTTTTAGTTGTTTTTGGTTTTATTGAGCAGCATTTTCTACACTTAAAAATAATATTATTATGACGGTCATGCAGTATGTAATGTGCATATTTCTCTCTTATAATCCAATGTTCACAGTGACATTTAGCAAGCAAAGTATATTGTTTAGATAGATATATGTTTCTGTACATATATATCTATGATAAGTTTTTAGTAGGGGTAAAAATAATTACTAATATTTATTTCCTTAGATTCTATCTTAAAGATACTGGCCTTTGACCAGATAATGGTTCAAAATATCTGCATTATCAAAATATTCGCATTGTCTATTAATCTTAATGGCTCAAAGTTGCAAGTGTTCATTTTAAGACTAGTTCTTCCCATTAAAAATAATTATTATTAAGTATTACTGTTTTCAAATCTACTTTGTACAGTATCGAAACAAAAATCAGTTACTCGTCTCATAACCTGCATTAATACTAGATCAAGCATTACCATGTGAAGTAAATTGTAATATTATATTTCAGATATGGGATGTTCAACTGAAAGTTGTTTAGAATCAGCCCTAGAAATTATGTCATCATTAGATCCTACTGTACATCCATGCGAGGACTTCTACCAATTCGCTTGTGGTAATTTCATGAATAAGACCGACGAAGGCAATACTCCATCACCATATTTTGCGCAAAATATAAAAAATATTAATAAACTAAATGCTATAATTACGGAACCAATCAGAGGGGATGAAGTAAAAGCTGCTTTACTGCAAAAAACATTTTACCAAGCTTGTATGAACTTAGCGAAAATTAATGAGGATGAGGATAAAACTTTTAAGGAACTATTGGAAGAACTTGGTGGATGGCCAGTAATAGGTGGTCACACGTGGATGGACGAGAATTTTCATTTAGATGAAATAATAACAAAATGCAAGAATCTTGGATTACCTTTTCAATGGTTCTTTCAATTTTCTTTCGATGAAGACTTTTATGAGATACATGTAAGTTACATAATTAAATTTAAATAAAATAATTCATAATTTAGAACTAACTTATAATTGGTGAATGAGTCTCCAAGGAGTTTTGAGCTAGGTATCGTGTCAGGGAACAGCTGCTCGTTTCACCTAACCTCAATGGCTCGAATATACACTCTTCAACAAAAATGAGACTTTTATAGTCGTGATAATATAGATTACTTATAAACAAAACTAATGGTGAGGGAGCTAAGCGGCTTTTTTGGAAGCTCATCGTTACAACTTTGTGTAAGTTAATTAATTCTGTCGAATTATCTAGTTTTAAGTACATATAAGAATTATGTTGATTGGAATTTAGTAATGAGATACATATTTTTTTTCTGGGAAACTTATACTTAGCAAAGTAAGTTGAAATTCAACTTAGCGGAAAATATTAAATTGCTCTGCAGTTAAGGGCATGTAGTAATTTTGTTAACAACCATTACTTTCTGGGAAGGTTATTTGTTGTTAACGTAAAGCGACCGTTCGTCCCCATTTTGATGGAGTTGTCCCTTAATGTGAGTGCCCCCAAAATGTCCCCATTTCCGTAGTTTTACCGACAAAAATACTGTAAAATTATTACATTTGGCACCTGCGGAGTAAACGAGGCTTTTATAAACCTAACATATATTTTCATACATTTACTTTTAGTCCAATAATTATAAAGATTTCCATAACAAAAATGTTTTCTGAGATTTTCCTTCAGTAACTGTTAGTGGAGGGATTATACATCACAAAACCACAAAAATCTATTCTGGAGGTACCGCGCAACCCCCCAAAAAACCACGCCTTCGGTGAAAATAGCCTTATTTTGCTGATAACTCGTTAACCGTTGAAGATATAAAAAAATTGCTCGTTATAAAAAAGAAAGCTTGACCAATTGCCTAAAAAAAGTCGTCTTTTAATTTTCTTGCATATGCCATGGTTTTCGAGAAAATCGATATTGAAAAAAATGCAAAATTTGGATTTTTAATGCTCACGAATTTTCGTTTATTTGAAATTTTTTGTGCGCGGCAAAAAATTGAATTGCTCGAAAACCAAACATGCTAGGAAGAAAAATCAAAATGGGTTTTAAAGGGGATATAAAATACTCTTTTGTGTTTCCATTTTTTATGGCTGTTGATATCTATTAATATATAAAATAACAATATAATATAGTTACCTCTTGATTTTTTGTACCTATAACTATTCACAGGCCCATGAAAAATAACTGACTTTAATATAAGTTATAAATGCATTATATTTTAGTTCAAGAGTACTTCAATGCAGAAAAAGGATAGGAAAAAAAATATTCACATTTACAAATTTACTAGCATGTTGAAGTTAGCCAAATGTTGGCCAATTTTTTATTGTTTCTTAAAAACCAAAAAGGGTCTCTTGAAAATTTAGCTCAAATTTTTTTTTGAGTTTATATATCATATAACTATTGTTTCTAATCATTTAATAGTTAAAAAATTGCGCTAAAAAAATGTCATCAAAAATTGAATATGCAGCTCTTTTTGGATTTTTTTTGGCTAACTTTAACATACTGCTTAATTTGTAAATATGAATATTCTTATTCCTAACTTTTACTGCATTGAAGTACTACCTTGAACTAAAAGATAATGCATTTAGCACTTATATTATAGTCAGTTATTTTTTATGGACCTGTGAATAGTTAGATGTACAAAAAATTAAGAGATAACTATATTATCTCGTTATTTTTATATACTAATAAATATCAATAACCTTCAAAAAAAGCAACACAAGAGAGTATTTTATATCCCCTTTAAAACCCATTTTGATTTTTCTTCCTAGCTTGTTTGATTTTCGAACAATTCAAATTTCAAATAAACGAAAATTCACGCGCATTAGAAATACAAATTTTGCAATTTTTGTCAATATTGATTTTCTCGAAAACCATGGCATACACAAGTAAATTACAAGAGGATTTTTTTTAGGCAATTAGTCATTTCTTTCTTATGATAAGCGATTTTTTATATTTTCAACGGTTAACGAGTTATCAGTAAAATAAGGTTTTATTCAACGAAGGGGTGGTTTTTTTGGAGGTTGCGCGGCACCCCCAGAACTGATTGTTGTGGCTTTGTGATGTTTAATTCTCGCACTAACAGTTATGGAAGGATCTCAGATAACATTTTTTTGCGATCTTCTGGTGTGTTTTTTACTTTAGCGATTGGACTATATTGTTTGTTTGGTTTTTAAGTTTTAGGTATCAATTTTAGTTTATGAAAAAATGTAAATAATACATATTTTTTATTTTAGAAGTGTTTATTTTATACCGCATATTTTAATATGGTTTTGTTATTCCCTCCCAGAATATGGTCAGTTTATGTTAAGGGAGCATATATTTACGTTTTAAAAAAGAAGATCTTGTAACGATGAGGTTAGAATTCTGAGATAAAATATACAATAGAAATCTGATTTCCTCTTGGAAACATTTTTCTTTCTGACTAATGAATTGACAGGAGTTTCTTTTTGGGAAAAATGCTCTATACTCAGAACGTTTAAATAAATATTCTCGATACTTGAAGAGTGGTGCCCCACCAGAGGGCGATTTTGTGAATCGTTACCATCTTAAAAATTACCGAAATATCTGATTGAGCATAAAAAACTGGTAACGTTGCCAGAATGCACAAAAATAATTGTACAAGGTGACGACCCCAGAGTTAAACAGCCAAAAGTTCAGGCTCGATTTTTCAGATTAAAGTGAGACTTATTTCATATTCCAAATATGTATCCCCTCCGAGTTAGAGGAAACAGGAAAAAGACAGAAAAATGCATCTCGTTTCATGGCATTTATTACAAAACGGTGAAACCTTTAAAAAGAAAATTGCTTGGCATGTCTGACATCATTTTTAATGCAAAGCTCACACCTATGGATGACAGACTGAGCAGCTGCACGACTCTGATGGTGTGATTTCCCGAACTGCTTGAACAAATCCTTTCCTGGAGGGCAGCTTCATCGTTGATTACAATTTTTCATGAAACACATGCTCTCATTTTTTATGTTTTTTTTGTGGATGTCAAACTTTAACAGCCTTTGACATTTGAAAAACAAGTGCATTTTTTCAACAAAAAAATCCCATCTTATAGAGGATGACTTCCCCCCACTTCCCTGATACTTTCATATCCGAGATCTAGGTGGTGGGGGGAGATGGGGGGGGCTGTTAAACATATGGAAAATCGGTTTTTCTCAGTTTGCGCACGATCGGGGAGACGGACAAAAAATATTTCGGACAGGTAAGAAAGGTCTCCTCGAGCCGCGTAAACTGGTTTTTGATGTTTTAAAATCGTCCAATTAGGGCCGGAGATATGGCGGTCTGAAGAAATTGAGTTTCAGGGTAGTAAAAGAAGGTATCAGGGGTGTTTAAGAGTTAAGGGATGGGGTTAGGATGGTATTTTTTTTTCTGTTATGGGTGGGAATAGGAAGAGGTCAAAGTCGCGGGGGGAGCTCTCTAGGGCAATTAGGGAAGGAGAGTGAGGGGGGAACATGCAAAGAAGGAAGACGGCCATATCTTCGATTCTAATAGGGCGATTTTAAAAAATAAAAATAGCGTTTCTTCCTTTTTTGATCAGCTGTAATGTTGGATAGGTAGGAAATAATTTTCGCCGAAATTTAAAAATGGGGGGCAAAACAAAAAATGTATTTTTTTTCAAAACGATTTTTTTATTAAGAAAAAATGTCAAACTTACCTTTCTGCCTTCGATTTCCCTTTTTGTGTGTGTGAGTGAGAGCAGCGAGTGAGTAGAGAGGGTAGAGGCCACGCCTACTCTCCCGCCGCTGCAGCTGCTGAATGAAAAGAAATAAATTTATAAGTCTAACTCGCGCGCGTACTTCAAGTTGCTGTCCGATCGATTTTTTTTTTTTATTAAAAAGAGAAATTTGTTCTCTTTAAAATGAGCCCTGGCAGAAGGGCGTAAGACTTTCCTTTGCCCTTCTGCAGGGCTTAAACTTCAAGTTGTCACCCTCCTGTCGTAATGAAGGAATTTGAAACACATCTGATATGTGTCAGGCAGAATTACCTCGTATCAGAAAATAAATGGTAAGACTGGTCCTTCATGTTTAGGCCATGAATTTGAATTTGAGAGTTTCGATGTCACATTTATTTAGTCCTCAATTACCTTCAGATACTTATTTTCAAACAAATCCGACAAAAAATTATACATTCTTAGTTATGTTGAAGCCGCCATTTTGAATTTTTAAGCATCGGTCACATACTCGTAGTCTGTGACCTCGAGAACCCTCACACACCGATTCTCAATCGAATCGGACCATACATGATATAATTTGCGCACCGTATTGTGCCGTCGTCTGAATCTTTCAATGTTGATTTCATATTCGTAACCTACTACGTCGGTTACCCCTACAAGTCTATTTTCAGCATAACTTCACGGTACATGAGGAAATGATTATTGAGCAACGGACACATATTCATAATCTGTGACATCGATAACCACTCACCTACCGATTGTCAGACGAATTGGACCATGAATGGTAAAATGTAATGGCCAATGCGTGCCCTCATTTTGAATTTTTCAATTTCGATTTCATATTCGTAATCAGCGATCTCAAAAACCTCCAGGTACCAATATTCAGTGGAATCGTGCCATAAATGATAAAAGTCATTCGCCAATTTGGCGTCGCTCTTTTAAATTTTGCAAATTCGTCTCGCCAAGAGCGTAAGCCTTCTTTAAAAGTGTTGAAACCTGACCTAAGAAATTCAGAAACATCAAATCTTTAAACGCTCATATCTAAGTTAATACTTGGAGCACAAAATCGACCTTGGTCTCTGACGAAAGAAGAAGATTGGCGTTTATCGACCGTAAATTTCACAGTGGAAATTTTCTTTTTCGGCTCGGCCTTTGCGAAAGAAAAATGGCGTATAAATGGAAACCGTCCGTGCTTTAAAAACTCATAACTAAATAAATACTTAGATAAGTTTCTGGGGAAATATGAAGGTTTACGTTTTATGCCCATATTAAGTCGTACGAGTAAAATCGAACATTCGGGCTCGGCGCGAGTGAGAGAAAAGTGAGACCTTTCCAATTTAACCTAAAAGTTCGAAAACATGGAATTTTCGTAACTAAATAAATACGTCGATTGGAAGCTCGTTGTCTCTATGGAAAGAGAATGATCGGCGATGTATCGTAATCGTGAATTGCAGGGTCAAAATCGGAAATTCGGTCCGACAGGAGCGAGAGAAAAACGTCATCTTTTGATATTTCGCCGGCGTACTCTCTGGAATTTCACCGCCGTACTCCCCTACAATTTACTCGTTCGGAATTTTGTGTTCTGTCAAAAAAAATCTCATTAAAGAGGAATAATAAAAGAAGCTACGATTAATTAGGGCCCCGTATATACGGCGTAACGTCGGTCGTTATCCTACATCGGACCCGATCTGCGAGAGCTCGCATTACTGGAGCCTTGATCCGGTTTAGATCCATGGTGCGGGGTATACAGCCTCGTAAGATTTTAATATATACTATAGGACGTGTGGAATTCAGTGTCAATTATATTTGAGCTCCTTGTATTTTAATTTTTCAATTTTTCAGTTTTTAGTTTTTTAGTTTTCAGTTTTTCAGCTTCTAAGTTTTAGGATTTTCAATCTTCAGTTTTCTGTATTTCAGTTTTTCAGTTTTCCTATCACATTTTTGTAATTTGTGACCTTGCCTGATTGCCTTCAAATACCGATTTTCATTTGAATCAGAAGATAAATGTTAAGACAGGTCCGCCATGTTTATGCCGCCAAATTGATTTTAGAGTTTCGATGTCACATTTGTAATCTGAGAGCTGAATTGCCTCCAGATTCAATCCAATCCGACAATAAATGATACATTCTCAGCTATGTTGACACCGCCATTTTGAATTTTTAATTTCATATTCGTAACCTGCTATATAACTATTCTCCATATGCCGATTTTCTGTGCAATTAAACGACAAATAAGAAAATGGTAACCATTCAGCTGTGGTGACGAGAAACATCAAATTTTTGGATGCTCATATCTCAGTTAATACTTGGAGTGGGGGATCGATCTTGGCCTCTATAGAAAAAGTAAGGTTGGTATTTTATTGACGTTGTAAGTGTTATAGTGGAAATAGGAAATTCAGTTAAGTCTCTGTGAAAGAAAATAGCTCTTTTTGTAAAAATTCATAACTAAATAAATACTTGGAGTGAAGGGGCACGCGATGTTTCCGTGGAAAGGGGAAGGTTTACGTTTTAGGCCCATACCAAGCGATAATGAGAGAATAGTTGCTTTCTGAGACCTCTCAAATTTAACCTAAAAGGTCTGAAAACATGGAATTTTCAAACGCTCGTAACTAAATAAATACGTCGATTAGAACCTCGTTCTATGTCCCTATGGAAAGAGAAAGATCTGCGATGTATTGCAATCGTAAATTGCAGGGTCAAAATCGAACATTCTGCATGACAGGAGCTAGAGATAAACGTAATTTTTTGACATTTCACTGGCGTACTCTTTGTCATTTCGCCGGTGTACTCCCCTGCGATTTAATCTCTCGATATTTTCTGTATTCTGTCAATAAACTTATTGTGCCGTCGTCTTGAATCTTTCAATGTTGATTTCATATTCGTAACCTACTACGTCGGTTACCCCTACAAGTCTATTTTCAGCATAACTTCACGGTACATGAGGAAATGATTATTGAGCAACGACACATATTCATAATCTGTGACATCGATAACCACTCACCTACCGATTGTCAGACGAATTGGACCATGAATGGTAAAATGTAATGGCCAATGCGTGCCCTCATTTTGAATTTTTCAATTTCGATTTCATATTCGTAATCAGCGATCTCAAAAACCTCCAGGTACCAATATTCAGTGGAATCGTGCCATAAATGATAAAAGTCATTCGCCAATTTGGCGTCGCTCTTTTAAATTTTGCAAATTCGTCTCGCCAAGAGCGTAAGCCTTCTTTAAAAGTGTTGAAACCTGACCTAAGAAATTCAGAAACATCAAATCTTTAAACGCTCATATCTAAGTTAATACTTGGAGCACAAAATCGACCTTGGTCTCTGACGAAAGAAGAAGATTGGCGTTTTATCGACCGTAAATTTCACAGTGGAAATTTTCTTTTTCGGCTCGGCCTTTGCGAAAGAAAAATGGCGTATAAATGGAAACCGTCCGTGCTTTAAAAACTCATAACTAAATAAATACTTAGATAAGTTTCTGGGGAAATATGAAGGTTTACGTTTTATGCCCATATTAAGTCGTACGAGTAAAATCGAACATTCGGGCTCGGCGCGAGTGAGAGAAAAGTGAGACCTTTCCAATTTAACCTAAAAGTTCGAAAAACATGGAATTTTCGTAACTAAATAAATACGTCGATTGGAAGCTCGTTGTCTCTATGGAAAGAGAATGATCGGCGATGTATCGTAATCGTGAATTGCAGGGTCAAAATCGGAAATTCGGTCCGACAGGAGCGAGAGAAAAACGTCATCTTTTGATATTTCGCCGGCGTACTCTCTGGAATTTCACCGCCGTACTCCCCTACAATTTACTCGTTCGGAATTTTGTGTTCTGTCAAAAAAAATCTCATTAAAGAGGAATAATAAAAGAAGCTACGATTAATTAGGGCCCCCGTATATACGGCGTAACGTCGGTCGTTATCCTACATCGGACCCGATCTGCGAGAGCTCGCATTACTGGAGCCTTGATCCGGTTTAGATCCATGGTGCGGGGTATACAGCCTCGTAAGATTTTAATATATACTATAGGACGTGTGGAATTCAGTGTCAATTATATTTGAGCTCCTTGTATTTTAATTTTTCAATTTTTCAGTTTTTAGTTTTTTAGTTTTCAGTTTTTCAGCTTCTAAGTTTTAGGATTTTCAATCTTTCAGTTTTCTGTATTTCAGTTTTTCAGTTTTCCTATCACATTTTTGTAATTTGTGACCTTGCCTGATTGCCTTCAAATACCGATTTTCATTTGAATCAGAAGATAAATGTTAAGACAGGTCCGCCATGTTTATGCCGCCAAATTGAATTTTAGAGTTTCGATGTCACATTTGTAATCTGAGAGCTGAATTGCCTCCAGATTCAATCCAATCCGACAATAAATGATACATTCTCAGCTATGTTGACACCGCCATTTTGAATTTTTAAATTTCATATTCGTAACCTGCTATATAACTATTCTCCATATGCCGATTTTCTGTGCAATTAAACGACAAATAAGAAAATGGTAACCATTCAGCTGTGGTGACGAGAACATCAAATTTTTGGATGCTCATATCTCAGTTAATACTTGGAGTGGGGGATCGATCTTGGCCTCTATAGAAAAAGTAAGGTTGGTATTTTATTGACGTTGTAAGTGTTATAGTGGAAATAGGAAATTCAGTTAAGTCTCTGTGAAAGAAAAATAGCTCTTTTTGTAAAAATTCATAACTAAATAAATACTTGGAGTGAAGGGGCACGCGATGTTTCCGTGGAAAGGGGAAGGTTTACGTTTTAGGCCCATACCAAGCGATAATGAGAGAATAGTTGCTTTCTGAGACCTCTCAAATTTAACCTAAAAGGTCTGAAAACATGGAATTTTCAAACGCTCGTAACTAAATAAATACGTCGATTAGAACCTCGTTCTATGTCCCTATGGAAAGAGAAAGATCTGCGATGTATTGCAATCGTAAATTGCAGGGTCAAAATCGAACATTCTGCATGACAGGAGCTAGAGATAAACGTAATTTTTTGACATTTCACTGGCGTACTCTTTGTCATTTCGCCGGTGTACTCCCCTGCGATTTAATCTCTCGATATTTTCTGTATTCTGTCAATAAACTTTTTTTATTAAAGAGATAGCTGACTTTCGTTTGCGTATAATAAGTTAGCGCACCAGCCCATACGACGCAACATAGGCCATCGCACCGCGTAGACCGGTCCGGTACCGGGCCTGACCCGTGAAAGCACGCGCTTCCAGAGCCTTTATCCAACTTAGATCGTAAGGTGCGAGGAGTACAACCTCGTAAGATTTTATTATATAATAAATAGAGCTAAAGCTTTATCTATCTCCTCCGGAAGGGTCGCAGTCATTCCAAAAACAACGAACGGCGGGGTGGGTTGGACGTGTGTACATAACGAAACACCCATAGTAACTATAATATTGCACAAGGGAGAGTCAAGAGTATAAGGCAAAGACACGCGCGACGATCTAAACTTACCTCAATATTCCAGCAGTCCTCAAAAGATTTTATTGAAAATTTGCGAAATTTTGGTTTATTTTTTTTTGCTCCAAAACTATGAGCTTTAGACCCCATGTTATATAAGGTTATTTTGTTTGTCTTGTCGTTCCCTACCACCAGTTTTTTTCAATGACATGAAACTAATTACACCCTGTATTTACGTACAGAGTGGCCCAAACAAATTGAAAATGATTTAAAACCATACTATAAAATTAGAAATTATTTAAGTTTGGAAGAAGACTGTTTGTTATAGAACAATAGACGTTTAGCTTAAGAAAAAAATAATAAATGATTTACACGCATCGCATATGGGGGAAGGTGAAAATGAAAAGTCTAGTCAGATCTTATTTTTAATGGCCAGGTCTCGATAAAAATATCGAAGAAATTTGTAGAACATGTGAAAATTGTTTAATGCATAAGAAAGCTCCAAACGAAGCAATATTAAATCAATGGCCTTGGCCTACAGAGGTTTGGTCGCGTTTACATTTAGATTTCATAGGACCACTATTAAGAAAACAATTTTTAATAATTTTGGAAAAATCGGGTCAGAAATGACCTTGAATAGCCATGGAAATTATGTTTAAGTTTATAATACCTAGTAAATACTCCAGTAATTCTTTTCTCTTTATTTTAATGGCACTATTTATATTACGTCCTGGCGGAGTTTGGCTATTGCTATTCCACCACTCAACCAGGACACGTATACATAGCCATCAACACAACAATCATTTCGAACTCAGCAAAGATAACAGTGACTAGACATGCTGTGCCACTCAACCGTGATCTAGCTCACTGCTACTGTCAGGATAACATATGATAAACGCCACTAAACATCCATACCTTGGCCAGGATTCGAACCCGGTATTCCGTGGTCGCAAGCCAAACACCTTATAATTGCGCCACTGAGCCGATAATCGTGGAATATGTTTACACATTTCTCATCTAAGACAAGTAACTGGTTTGGAAATTTAATTCATTTATGACGTTTTTAAAAAATATGTATTTTATTAAAAATAAAAGGCCTAAAACTCACTTTTTTAAATATCACTCTCTACATATTTTACGTTTTTCGGTAGAGCTTTAAATTAGCATTTCAACGCAATTTTTAAATTTGAAATCGATTCATAAATGGATGTGAGACTACAGTTTGAAGTTGGAGATTACACAATGACGATAGCATTTTTGTACTTAATATGGTCATTTCTGATTGGATATCGATTTAGATATAATATAATTATTGTAAATGAATTCAAGCTTCTATCAGATATGATAAAAAAATTTATAGAATGCTATCTGAAATCAAAAAGTTAATAGTACTTCCAGTTAAACCGAAACTGAATTATTAGATCAGGTTGAGTCAAATAATATATTTTTATATCAAATATTCTGTGCCCTAATTTCAATTTTTGAAAATAAAGAAAGAAGTGGAGGTGTACCTGATCTCGTGGGCGCCCCATATGCATCGAATCAGAAAAGTTTCTGGACTCTGGTCTAGTTTGCTTTACTTATTTGGTCCTATTTGGTTCTATTTCACCCCCATATTTCCCACGGAACCAATTCAAAGTATATCCATACCATATGTCGTTAAAATACATACGTGTACCAGATTTCAAGTGAATGTCTCAATTTTATTGTATTAATCACTATAATAATGGAATAGTGGGGGGCGACAAAAGTTATTAAAAAAAATGAATGTCATAGTTTCTAGTATATACACCAAATTCCAAGTTTCTGAACTCTTACCAGCTTACATTACTTTGTTTCCGCTATTCACCCGTCAACTCTTTATCGGAGTAAGGTCAAAATATTATCCAATTTCAGATATCGTTATCATACATAAGTGCACCAAATTTCAAGTCAATATCTTAAACTGTTCCAGAATAAACGTGCGCAGAAGAAAAGTTACAGATAGACCGTCAGACAAACCGACCGACAGACAGACCAACAGAAATTTATTTTTTTCGCTCAGATTTAACATATCGACAAAAACTGAAAACGTCTAGAAACCGTTGCAGAAAAAATCACTACTTTGACATCTGATTTCCCATCCAAGTCTTTTTAAACGAAAACATCTTGATACCATATTTGCACCCCAGTATGTGGAAATAATTGCTCAAAGAAAATGGCTGATGCCAAAAAATTTTTTGAAAACTTTTGTTCTCATACACACTAAATCATAGTTTTATTTTGGTAAATTAGGGGTGGTGGTGGGGGTGACAGATATCATAAAAAATCATAACATCATAAAGAAATTGAGAATCATAATCCGCACAAAAAATGGGGGTTGCCATTAAAATTTTAAAGTCACTCCCACCCACCGCTAGGGGCGAGGTGGTGAGAAGTGGTTTAGTGTTGAAAAGATGTCATTCTCAAAACCAAACAACTTTTGTCCGAAACTTTTTCACGAAAACTTACTTTCCTTTAAATATTAGACCGTGTCCAAACTTTTTGTACATCCAGTATTCATCATTTGCAAGTGCTTCGAATCCTGGCGAATAGTTAAAGTACTAGGGAATGCCTACCTAGTATTTGCGAAACCCTTTTGAGATTACTAGGCAGTAAGCCTTTTAGTGAAGTGTTCGAAGCACTAAGCGCTGATTTTAAAAAGTGTTCCCAAGTGCGGTACTTCCGAGCACTAAACATCGAATACTTGTACGAGCACTAAGCGTTACGCTTTGGGGCACTCTGCTTTATAGCTTCAAGTAGGTTGCTGTCCAAATTTATAAAGATATTTAATTAACATTTTTTCGAATTTGCTTTTATTTTTAGATTAATATACCCAAAACGATACAAGAATATGATTTTTCAAAAGATTTAATATATTTATATTTAATGGTGGAAACTGTTGTGCAATTAGGAGGATCCAGAACAACAGCAACAGAAGAAATGATGAAAGTCATAACGTTTGAAAGGAGATTGGAAAATGTGAGTATAATAGTGAGTGGCAAAACAAAATAGCTATACTAATTCTCAATTAATAATAATTCTACCTAGTTATTCAAAGTGCTAAATATTACATAGCAATATAATTATATGCAAATGCAACTTCCGGGAACTGTAAAAGCTCTATAACAATAGAAACAAATGAAAATATATTACCAGAAAATACTAGTAATTATTCAAACTTTTACAAAATACTTATCACAAATAAGTTTAAAACATATATCTTTCTTATAACAATTATAACAAAGAAAATATGCCCATTATGAACAGTACAACTGTTATCATAATGTTATTTTTAATTTAAATTATCCTGCTCAATGAAACCCAAAGATAATCAAAACAAAAGCACTTACCGATATAGCAGTAACACAAAACTTTAGAACATCCACAGATACGTGTTTCGACATCTATGTCTTTTCGGTGCGGCTTTTTCTAAAGTTCACAATCAACTGAAATATGTAAGCAAATACTCGTGTTATAACTATCAAAGGATTACCAGAACAGGATATTAAAAATTAAAATTAGATTATAGGAAATTCCCCGTAAAGGGATAATTATCAATATAATTATATGCAAATGCAACTTCCTGGAACTGTAAAAGCTCTATAACAATAGAAACAAATGAAAATATATTACCAGAAAATACTAGTAATTATTCAAACTTTTACAAAATACTTATCACAAATAAGTTTAAAACATATATCTTTCTTATAACAATTATAACAAAGAAAATATGCCCATTATGAACAGTAGAACTGTTATCATAATGTTATTTTTAATTTAAATTATCCTGCTCAATGAAACCCAAAGATAATCAAAACAAAAGCACTTACCGATATAGCAGTAACACAAAACTTTAGAACATCCACAGACTCGTGTTTCGACATATATGTCTCTTCGGTGCGGCTTTTTCTAAAGTTCACAATCAACTGAAATATGTAAGCAAATACTCGTGTTATAACTATCAAAGGATTACCAGAACAGGATATTAAAAATTAAAATTAGATTATAGGAAATTCCCCGTAAAGGGATAATTATCAATATAATTATATGCAAATGCAACTTCCTGGAACTGTAAAAGCTCTATAACAATAGAAACAAATGAAAATATATTACCAGAAAATACTAGTAATTATTCAAACTTCTACAAAATACTTATCACAAATAGATGGTCTCCTACTTTTCTTCAACTCCACTTCTCGGGATTGGAAATATTTAGTGTTCATGGTTTTCCAACAAAGACATTGTAAATGTACGCGGAGACGATGATGAACATCAGCATCTTCTGTAGGTGGCAACCTTGCAATGAGAAATTCACTTTTGGCAGTTGTAATTTTTTTCAACCAGAGATTGTATCGTAGTAGGTTCAGAGTCTCTATCTTTGGATTTCCACCGTACAATGATACCAATGCTTATGTGCCAATATTTGTAAGTTCCTTTCTGTTTGCATTTTCTGATCCAAACAGATTAGCGCATTCAGTTAAAGCATATGAAAAGAGAATAATTTTGCATTCCTTTTCGCCAGCTCATGTTGGATCGATTTAATATCACGTTTTTTATCACTAAACATAGATGACTGCATACAAATATTTCGTGTATTATGGTAAATCAAAAGTACAAGAATATCGATGTCGTCAGCAATAACTGTTGCATGCTTTTCTTCTGCCAAGGTCAATGATGTTCTTGCAATAACAGTGTCAGCATCATCTGTAGTATTTCCTAAGCATCATTATGTAGCACTGTTTGTTTTCATTATTAGAAAGGGTCTTTTGCTAAAAAGAAGTGGAGAGCTCTCAGTAAATTCTGCTGTTACTGATGGTTGTTTTGTACGTATCTGATGCTCTACATCCTTTGAATTGGAGATGGTTTATAGCCATCGAATGCAATTGTCATAACTTTATACTTTTTAGCGACAGGACTTCTATATAGTTATAAACCATCTGAAAATTTTCCAATTTTTGACCATGGCAATTTGTGCAGTAGTGCACCCCCCGTCAAGAACATGCGGTGTTTCCGCCGGTAACTAGTTGCTATGTCATCCAAAGTTCTTCCAACGATAATTTGTCACTTGTTCTCAATAACTGAGTTTCTGGATCAAATAGATATGGAGGAAGTATATATAATTCATAATTGAAGTTCGCCTTAGTTATTGCAGACCAGGATTTACAGACAAACATAGCAGCATTCTCTCGGTGAGTAGTCTTGTGTCAATATATGTCGAATAACTCCGTCAATGACAATACCTTCTCTTAATATCTTCATTGTGACAGCTTGATCCTTTTTAACTAAGGTAACAGAGTTGAAAGTTTTTCCAGTCATTTATATATTTATTTATTTTTATTTGTTAAAACCAATATCATAATCTTTCTCAGCACGAAAATGTCTGTAATTTGATACTAAACACGGTTTCTTATGAAAAATTATCAAGATGGCGGCCAAGAAAACGCCTCTTGCACACTCAGACTTTTTTAGACTTTTATTGTATCAAGAAGTTACCAACATCGAATTAAAATATTCAAATCCCGTCCTTGTGGGAATTAGTTTTACCAAAAAACTTATATCCACTGTACTAATAGCAGATTTTCTCTCAATTCTTTGGCTTTGGGTTAAGTCCATTCAGCCACGATTAGTTTATTATTTTACCTAACCTAACACAAAACAAAAAAAAAACAGACAGAACATGATTCAACAAGAGAGAATAAACTGGTATACACACTTCACTTGTTTTGATGATCGAGGAGGACTATATCAGGTTTGTTGGTTTGAATTAGCCTGATTGTGTGGTTTGGCACCTCTCGATCTCGAGAATGGACTCGATGTCCCCGGGGACGTAGGGTAGCACTGGTGTCTGGTATACTCCGTTCGAGTATCGTAGATGGTAGTACCGCATCCGTAACGCCGCGTTATGGCGATGGACGTAGGCAGAAATCGCATATACCTTGCATGCAGACAGTAAGTACATGAGCGATTCCGGCGCCTGACGGCAGGTCATGCAGTTAATATCAGGAATCTCTGCAACCATTACGCATCTTCGGTAAACCAAAGTGTTAATTACACCATTTTGGCAAGCCACAATGAATCCCTCGTTCTCCGACTTTAGCACAGCTGATCTTAAATAGGCGAATGTTAGTTTAGTCGATAAATTTAGTATTTCTAGGTTCTTATAGAACAACCCATGGATTTATCGACATGCTGCCTTAGCAGACGTTCCGGTTCGGCAGCTTTTATTTGGGCCTTCAGGCGAGGTGCCTGCAGTTCAGTGACTGACACTAGGTCAGCACCGCACCGGCCTCCTCGCCTGTCATCGAATACGAGATCAAGTTCATGTGCAGCTCTTCTTGCCGCGTTATATAGTCCTCCACCTACCCCTGCATTTTCGTGATCTCTCACTAATTGCAGAAGCGGGTCTGAGCTCCTTAGGATATTGCCATACTCAGTGCTACTCTGTTATGCACATTCCAAACCCAAGAGACCTCGGCCCCCGTTAATGTGGGAGGTACACACGAGGATCAGACGATCTAGGATGAATACTCCTATTGATATTCATCATCTTGCGGGTACCTCTATCTACAGTCCATTTGATTACCCCAAAGGAGTAGAGCAGAGCAGGAACGGCAAGTATATAGTCGCAGACACCTTTTTTCCCGAAAGTTCGAATGACCAAATCTTTCGGAGTAGGCTTCTGTACGTACCGCAGAGAGATTCTTTAACTTGCTGCACATCCTGGATGTGGTGTTGTTGCACACCCAGGCATGTGTAGGTCTCTCTGGTATCCAGATGTCTTAGGGTGCTTCCGTCTGCGAGTTGAGCGTCTTTAGCAAAGTCCCCGCATTGACCTCTCTTGAGATGGACGACGGCGCACTTGTCCAACCCGAACTCCATGCCAATGGCTCGTGTGCACTCCTCGACCACCCTTAGAGCATTCTGAAGTTCACGCTTTTCGGATGCATAAAGTTTGAGGCGGTCGTAATCAGTATCCTTAAAATCAGTTTCCCTAATCTCTGTATCCCTAAACACGGTATCCTTAATATCATTATCCCTAACTCAGTATCCCTAAACTTAACATTCCTAATATTGGTATCCCTATTCTCATTATACCTAAAATGACTTTCCCTAACACACTATTTCTAACTCAGCATCCCTACACTCAGTTTCCCTAAAAATAATCAAAATTATTTTGCCAAAAAAGCCAGGGTAACGATACAGAGAATATTGCATTAGATAACTTTACCAAAAATGGTAAAATAGACAAAAGTTGTTTAAATGAATAAATAAATTTAAATGAAATATTTTAATATTCATATCTGTGAGCAATAGTATTTAAGTAATTATCGTTTTTTGAACTGATGATTTTTTGAAGTTCTTCTTCTCTCCTGTTGGCCTCATTTCGGCGATTTTGCTCTGTTACTCGGTTATCGTTAAATCGAACTATTTCAATTTCTGTCCTATTCTGCTCTTCTCTTATATTGGAGATCAGCCTGAATACCCCAACATGAGCATTCCCCACAAGGTTGTTCCATATTCGATGCCACGCTTCCACTTTATTCTGGATCCTAGGATATTCGTGGTCATTATTTTCGTAAATTGCCCATACTTCCGTGGAAATAAAGGTGGAGAATATCTTGGCCCCCCTCGAAATTGGCCTCTTAATCGCTCTGTTACATGATATTTGTCGAACCAATTGATTATTTCGTCAGCACCAATGATTTCAGATTTGATATGAAATTGAATTGTAATTTAATGCAAAAACCTCTGTATTGTTTAAAGACAATTTTACCTGATCAAAAGCTGGCTTAATTTCATTGGCGGGTAAAAAAGCTCAACTTAAGAGAGAAATCTTGATCGGTATTATAACGGGAAATTAGATGATTCTCTTGGATGTTTCTTAGAAGAGATTGTCGCAGATGGAAAAAACATCCTTGTGTTCTGACTCCATTGAATTCAGCCCTAACTGCTTTCATTGCAGCTTATTCGAAATCAGTTATAATTACTGTTGGCCACTGTTGGGCTTAATTCGAGATTATGCATTTGCCTTGATGATAATCTCTTGCAATAATGACCCTAGAAATGAGGTAGGCATAAAGTTGGTGTGATAAAGAGGATATTGTATTAGATAAAATACTGGCGGTAAAATTCTTCGGATTTATGTGTCATCAGTGCATATACCATAGGATATATTCGGTCCCCTGAATTTGAGCCAATTCTTGCATGAATTGTATATAATTGCAAGAATAATCGTGGAACGGTTTGAAATGTACGTCCATAATTCAAAATTGGGATCTACTTAAATACCCCAGAGTTTATGTAGCTGAAGTTCGGAACGTTCAAATGAAAGAAAACGAGGAAAATAAAATTATACTAGGCTCCTTTAGATCTGTCTAAAAATCTACTTAATAATTGTACGTTAGCTTCAGAATTCAAACAAAATTTCCCTAACTTCCCCCTGCACCGGAAGCCACCCTTACTTGCACCCCAATTATAATATAATAAAATACTTAAAAATATTCCAAAGCTTTAGATCAAGCTGGATATTTCCTTATTAATTGAGAGTCATCTTACTAATTCATAAAAAAAAATTTCAAACTCCCCCTTGCCCCGGAAGCCACCCTTACGTGCATCCAAAGTATAATTTAATTCATAAAAATATTCCAAAGCTTTAGATCAAGCTGGATATTTTCTTATTAATTGAGAGTCATGTTACTAATTCATAAGAAAAATTTCAAACTCCCCCTTGCCCCGGAAGCCACCCTTACGTGCATCCAAAGTATAATTTAATTCATAAAAATATTCCAAAGCTTTAGATCAAGCTGGATATTTTCTTATTAATTGAGAGTCATCTTACTAATACATAAGAAAAAATTTCAAACTCCCCCTTGCCCCGGAAGTCACCCTTACGTGCATTCAAAGTCAATTTAATTCATAAAAATATTCCAAAGCTTTAGACCAAGCTGGATATTTTCTTATTAATTGAGAGTCATCTTACTAATTCATAAGAAAACATTTCAAACTCCCCCTTGCCCCGGAAGCCACCCTTATGTACACCCCAAATATAGTTTAGTCCTCAAAAATATTCCAAAGCTTTAGACCAAGCTGGATATTTTCTTATTAATTGAGAGTCATCTTACTAATTCATAAGAAAAAATTTCAAACTCCCTCTTGCCCCGGAAGCCACCCTTACGTGCATCCAAAGTATAATTTAATTCATAAAAATATTCAAAAGCTAGCTCTAGATCAAGCTGGATATTTTCTTATTAATTGAGAGTCATCTTACTAATTCATAAGAAAAAATTTCAAACTCCCCCTTGCCCCGGAAGCCACCCTTATGTACACCCCAAATATAGTTTAGTCCTCAAAAATATTCCAAAGCTTTAGACCAAGCTGGATATTTTCATATTAATTGAGAGTCATCTTACTAATTCATAAGAAAAAATTTCAAACTCCCCCTTGTCCCGGAAGCCACCCTTACGTGCATCCAAAGTATAATTTAATTCATAAAAATATTCCAAAGCTTTAGATCAAGCTGGATATTTTCCTATTTATTGAGAATGGTCTTTCTAATTCATAAAACAAAATTTCAAACTCCCCCTTGCCCCGGAAGCCACCCTTACGTGCATCCAAAGATAATTTAATTGATAAAAATATTCCGAAGCTTTAGATCAAGCTGGACATTTTCTTATTTATTGAAAGTCATCTTACTAATTCATGAGAAAAAATTTCAAACTCATCCTTGCCCCGGAAGCCACCCTTACGTGCGTTCAAAGTCAATTTAATTCATAAAAATATTCCAAAGCTTTAGATCAAGCTGGATATTTTCTTATTAATTGAGTCATCTTACTAATTCATAAGAAAAAATTTCAAACTCCCCCTTGCCCCGGAAGCCACCCTTACGTGCATTCAAAGTTAATTTAATTGATAAAAATATTCCGAAGCTTTAGATCAAGCTGGGTATTTTCTTATTTATTGAAAGTCATCTTACTAATTCATAAGAAAAAATTTCAAACTCTCCCTTGCCCCGGAAACCACCCTTATGTACACCCCAAATATAGTTTAGTCCTCAAAAATATTCCAAAGCTTTAGACCAAGCTGGATATTTTCTTATTAATTGAGAGTCATCTTACTAATTCATAAGAAAAAATTTCAAACTCCCCCTTGCCCCGGAAGCCACCCTTACGTGCATTCAAAGTTAATTTAATTCATAAAAATATTCCAAAGCTTTAGATCAAGCTGGATATTTTCTTATTAATTGAGAGTCATCTTACTAATTCATAAGAAAAAATTTCAAACTCCCCCTTGCCCCGGAAGCCACCCTTATGTACACCCCAAATATAGTTTAGTCCTCAAAAATATTCCAAAGCTTTAGACCAAGCTGGATATTTTCTTATTAATTGAGAGTCATCTTACTAATTCATATGAAAAAATTTCAAACTCCCCCTTGCCCCGGAAGCCACCCTTACGTGCATCCAAAGTATAATTTAATTCATAAAAATATTCCAAAGCTTTAGATCAAGCTGGATATTTTCTTATTTATTGAGAGTCATCTTACTAATTCATAAGAAAAAATTTCAAACTCCCCCCTGCCCCGGAAGCCATCCCTACTTGCACCCCAACTGCCACGAATTGCTAGTCTGGCCGCGTTAAGGATAAAAATCACATTTTGCCACAAAACGCTTGGTTTTGATTGAAACAAATACCAGCTGAAAGATTTATGCCTAATTAAATGCAACTCTCGCGCCAGCCGTCTTAGGCCACTTGCAGACTGCATTTTCGCGCTGGTGGCACTCGTCAGTGCAAGGCTTCCCGAGACGACTAACCCGAGAGTTCGTTGTTCTCAAGTGAATATTTCGCCGTTGTAAAACGACCAAATAGGGGAAGCTCCATCTAACGGTCAATATCTGTCTCATTCAAAACAATATCCCGACATGGGGTGCACATAGTAGTTCAAGAGCATGCTTCTAGTGGGCAGAATATATTAAAACAAAATATTTCTGTCTATCACCTCTATGAATCCTTATTTTCATAAGTTGAAGATGAGATTCCACTGAAACGCCGTTCAGACGACCATGGCTCCAAGAGGAGCCTACCAACTGTACGGGAAAACACCCGGAAGCACACCTACACTTCATTTAACACCCGTGAAAACCTAAGAAACAACATTGTTCAGAATTCGATCTCAAACAGTTTTTTTTCTACGAGCAATATTGCCAGTTTTAGAAATGTGGCGATGGAATGCAATATACTCTTCGTTTTGTATTTGAGAAGAGTATAATAATATGGATATACCACAAAATATTCCAAGCAATGCGACAAACGCCACAGAAAATTTATTGCCGGTCAAATCCAAACCATTATACGATAATGAATATAAAAAACTTATAATTTCTTTGTTTCCCATATAACGAGCGTTATTACCATAACGCCCGCTGGTTATGCCCGTGATCATTATGAGCGTTTTTATGGTAACCGCATCCAACATAAAGAAATATTATGCAACTGAAAGATTAATATTTTTGATAGTATTAGTTTTAACTTGAAATATCATGAAAAGAAAACATGATTTAAAGAAATTAGCTGCAATAATAAGGGAACGCGTAGTAAGTGTTGACGATGTGTCCTTTGCATCCATCGACAGTGAATCATTGTGTCAATATGTAAGTATAAATTTGACGTATAGATATTTACGCATGTTATTATTATCTGTCGTTTTTGATTATTATACTATAATTTTCATTTCTATTTCAATGCATATGTGGTATCACATAAGGTATATTATACATATAATATTAATCATTTATTAATAAACACATGAAATAAATATTTTAGCAAAGAAACAAATCCACGATCAAATCATTTCTTCTATTGAGTTTACTGAATCTATGCGCTTCCCTACACGGTGAAAAAAATTCAGAAATTAAATAAAATGATCAGAAAAATATATTTTATTTTAATACTCGGGAAGCTGAAAAAATTATAACGATTTTCGAGAATCGGAAAAAATATTGATTATAGGAAAGTAATGCTTTCGCACGTGATACTTGAAACATTTCTAAACAAATTATTAATAAACCAAAAGAAGGCTAAAATTGACTATGTTTAAGCGATACATAACAATATATTTATGTTAGTACGAAATTTTTCACATAATTTTGATTGTCAAAATGCCCTGAGAACTTTGAAAAATATTTTACGCTTCAGTCATTTGTTTATATGACGCCTGACGCTGGGACGAGACATTTTGGCTCGTATTGTCTCGGCACAGTTTTCTAGATATATCAAGTGATAGGTGCGAAAATAGTGTGTTATAAATATTTTTTCCGAGGTTCGAAAATCGTTATAACTTTTTTTCGACCGACCAGAAGATACGCACTCTTTTGGATAAATTTTCAGACACAAAGTCCAGGCTAGACCGGAAAGTGGGCATCAGAGATCGGCAAGAGCTTTTACGATCCCTGTTCTCGTTTCCGATCCATGAAGGTAAAATATGCAGCCAATTTTTGGTATAGGTGGCTTTGCTTTCTTGTTGCTATAGAAACGAACTTGTGTTGATTGTTGGGATAAGTATCAAATGGATAAATACACTTAACTTATATTGTTTGTCGTTGTATTTGTTACATAATGTATTTAAAAAATAATAAAAAATTGATATTGTATCACAGTGTCGGTCGAAAAAAATAGTGTATGTTACATGACCGAAAACTGTGTTTTGCAGATCTATCCAAGCCTCCATGGTGAGCCGCAGGCGACCTGCGAACACCTCTTTGCGGTCTTGTAACGTAAATTAATATTTTAGCTTATAGGAGTATTTAAAGAAAAAAATCCCTTAGTGAAAATCGAAAAATTGTGAACAAATGAAGATTGACGGACTGAGTTGTATCATAATTAATTTCTTTGCTTATTGCAGTAACAAATTGCAATACATCCTTTTAATTTCGAAGTTAATGATTGTGTAAAGTGTACAAATTAGAATAAACATTTTTTTTATATTTTCAAGTTCACAACAGTCAATATTTACATTTAAAGAAATATACTTAATTAATGCTTCAACTATTACGGTGATTCATACATTACTTTCTGAAAATGATTTAGGTTACTAGTACTTACTATTTTTTATAGAAAAAATTGTTGATGAACTTAAGACTGACAATATTGACGAAGTAATTATTGAAGTACTCACTACAATGTTGTGACTTTTGTTAAACAATTTTTGTCATTAATCACGTGTATTGATAGAGAGTGACTTTTAGATATATATTTTATAAAATAATGAAAATCGCTTTATGCAAATAATTAACGACTACAATTGTGTATAGTTCTTGCTTAAAGTAATGGAAGTTATGATTAATTCGACAGGTTGCTAAAAGACGAAAAGTATCCTGAAATTATAAGCTCCGAAGTGTTTTACGAGCTCTTTGGAAAAAAGGAAATTTGCGCAGTGAACTACAAAAAATATTTCAAGATAACGATGTCAATACAAAGACATCTACCGACAGCTTTGATACTGTACAAGAATTTAACGACAATGATTTTAAAAAAGTTAGCATATCTAGTGATGGTAATTGTTTATTTCAGACACTGTCGCATGCTGTCTATGATACGGAGGATTTTTATTCGGATATCCGTGAAAGCATAGTCGAGTATGTAACAACACATTTTGAAGACTGCTTTGGCACGCTGTCAGCAACTTCCGTAGAGATTCAGTATCAGGACGCGAACCATTACAAATCGGTAATGGGAAAAAACTACATTTATGGAACTGATTTTGAAATAGGTATTTTTGCTCGATTATATAAAAGACGAATATGTATTTGGAAGTTAAAAGGTAATAAGTATACCCTTACGGCAAAATTAGAACCTGAAGTAATTGAAGAAGATGAACCAATTAATATATTATTTTCAGGCCAGGAGCGATCTGGCCATTTCCAACTTCTTAAGGTTGTGAAAAAAACAGAAAATGAAGATGACGATTACAATGTGATAGATGAAAACATTTATGAAAAACCTCCGACAATAACTTCACCGGAAAGAGAAGAATCTATCATCCCTCAAGGTTCACAAATTGATGAATGGACTTCTGCGATTAAGTCACCTATTGATAATAAGTTATCAAATATGGATAATATATACGACTATCATGAGGATGGTGAAGTCTCAGAAATGTTATTATATAAAGAAAAACAAAAAGACGGTGAATACATTAAAATAAATAGAACAAATTCTGATTCAGATGAGAACTTTATTGATGAGAGTAATTCACCGGCAGAAAAAGAAGAAGCAAAAAATAATCTTGATGGTAAGAAAATGAAAAGACCTAATATTTTTACCAGAAGTAATGGCTGTTTTGACATACTGACTCATAAAATTGCGATAGGTAATTATATTGATTTAGCCTTATTAAGGCATCTCATTCACGTGACGATGGAAAAAGAACTACATTCGTCATGCATATTATCATTTAGGGGAAATATACGTCGGAACGATTTCAATTGAGTTATGTATGCTTACTGCTTAATAAGGAGTCATGAAGCCTCATTTCGGTTCGACATTTTTGAACTAGATTTAAATAACATAAGAATATTTGTATCAAGTAATACAGACACATCCTATAAGCATCATGAGGAGGACAAAATAATATGTCGACCAATAAGGGGAGAACAACGAAAGGAGAAATTAAAATTATTAAAATATAGATCAGCACGAAGTTTCTATTTAGAAGAAATACAAAAATGTGACCGAGAATTACTGGCAGATGGCCATGGCCAAAATTTACAAAGTTTGCAAATTTATAATAAAATTAAGTCAGAGGATAAATGTGCCCAGCGCAAGAACTTAAAATCACGTGATATTGCAGACGTGATGCAATCATATATTGACGACAATGAATTAGAAGATTCATTCATCCAGCACGTCGCGTTACCCCTACAAATTTTACTGTATACGAAAGCTCAACTGAATACTATAGATACAACGAAACCTCTCATCTTACATTTGGACGCGACAGGCGCCAATGTTAGTAAACCAGAATTTATAAAAAGAGGAATTGTATTTTATTATTGTCTAATATACAGAGCAGCAAAATCAGCAATTCCTATTGCCCAAATGCTTACTTCAGAACACGACATCTCATCAATTTCAGTTTTTTTGATGAAATATAAATCGTTTGTTCGTCGTGAACTGAATAAATGGCCACTGGCAAAAGCAATTGTGACTGATTGGAGTTGGGCGCTTATGAATTCTATTACATTTCAATGGAATGAAATGAATATGGAACAATACTTAAATGTAACATACGATTATGCAACCAAACATAAAGTACCGACAAAGTTAACAATTTTATTAAGTTGTTGTGCCCACACAATCAACAGAGTAAGTAGAACAGTTAAAGTAGATTTTCCCGCACTCCTAAAAATTAAATCGTTCATTCTGGAATGTGTCGTGTTATTGATTTTGTGCCGCAGTATTAATCAAATGGACATAGTATTTCGAGACATCTTAGAAATTATACTGACCAAAGATGAAAATTTAATTAAAGCTGCCTTTAACCAGTTAACTTTTAAAATAAATAAAAATAAAGGGCACTTGAAGGACGTTCTTACAGAAACACAAGAATTGGAAGAAAGAGAATTAGAATTAGGGGATGAATTTAGAAAAATATACAGCAAAAGCAAAACTATTTATGCTAAATCGCCATTTTACTTTCATTATTGGAAGAAGCTTTTGATAGCGAAAGATTCGATAACTATAAAGGAAAGTGGTGAAGAAGACATATCTAACCCATATTATGCTCCGGAATTCGCAGAATATTTTACCATTCATTTTATGCCATACTGTTCAATTTGGAGTGGGCTTATGATTGATTTAGTTGATAAAAATATATCACGCGTATCAAACGCCTACATTGAATCACATAATAAAATTTATAAAGAATTAATATTACGTGGTCAGAAAAGAAATACGATAGGAGATGCAATTCGAGCTCTTCGAGAACATAGTGAGTATTTAGTCGGTGAACAAGCTTTAGAAGAAATAAAATCTAAAGGGCAAATCACAGTTAAAGATCCACCACTATATCCCGAGGCAGCATCAAATCCGTTCCAAAGGGAAAAATGGAGCCGAAATAAAAATGATTCAATAAATCGAAAAACAAAGAGGAAAGATACGTTCATATAGACGGTAAACATTTGATAAATATATGTCGAAAACTCAACGACGAAAATGAAAATGATGGGAAGAAAACTGATAAAAAAGAAAATAGAGTAAAAGAAGAGAAGAAGAAACGTACAATGAAAAGAAATGAGAATGATTTTAAGATCAATTTAAAAAGGAAAACTCTCAAAAAAGAAAATATAGTAAAAGAAGATAATAAGAAATGTTCAATAAAAGCAAATAACGATGATTCTAAGATCAAACTAAAAAAGAGTACAAATGATGTAGAATTATTAAATAACGGCCTAGTTAGTGACGTACTGTATTACTTACTATCGAACTCTGAGTTGAAGAAAATTAGCGAATACTCAGTTAACGATAATTACACTATTCGTATTTCAAAAATTCCAACTGACAGTCAGTAATTTTAAATGTCTTGCAAGTATTAATAGTTGGATAGACGGCGAAATAATTGATTCTTACGTAACATGCTTTATGGAAGAATGGGAGAATGTGACTTACTTCCCAACTGATATTGGAGGAACGGTTTTAGGCGATCATTGGAAGGAAAGACATCACAAAGGACTAAAATTAATGAACATTGAGAAAAAAATTTATGAAACACTTTTATTGCCCTACTCCTTGAATAGGCATGGCGATTGTTGGTTGTGAAACCAGGTATAAATGAAATAACCCTCATGGATCCATATGAGTTGATTTCGGACACAGAAAGGGTAACGGAAGCCTTCAAAAAGTATATTGAACAATGTAACATTAAATCAACGCTCAGTGAACTACACAATAGACAATGGAAGATAACAGAGTGTAAAAATCGCCCGTACCAACAGCTGGATGATACATCCAATTGCGCTTTATATATAACTCATTATATAGATTGCATTGGTAGAAATAGGAATTATGATGATAACTTCAACCCAGTTTTATTTCGAAGCCGAAACGTTATTAAAAAAATCCGAAAGTGTCACACTTAAATGTCTACAATGCATGGGTGATTTAGACAAAAAACAGATAGCCCAATGCAATACATGCAATCGACACATTCATGTGCAATGTATAAAATATAACTTAGTTGATTCAGAAGATGAAGAAGAAATTGCAAAAAATGGAGCTTTAAAAAAAAAGAAATCCCAGATATCAGCAGAGAAATTTCTCCAATGTAAATTATGCCAAAAATATTACAAACAAGCTTAAAAAAATAATGAATTGAAAAGATTTGTTCACAGTTAGGGTATTCAAAATATCTCTTTTGAAATTAACGTAGAATTCATTCGATGACAGTTAAAAATTTAAAGAAAACGTATCCCACTTTCACAAGGCTGGAAATATGCTGAAATGTTACTTTAGATCTCCCCAAATAAGTTATGGCCGGTATGACTAAAGGACGTCGGTGGGGTAAGTGTCCTGGAATTTTTGAGAATGATTACCGTTTAAATTTATAACATTTTTTGGCCTCTACAAAACTCAGACTTACAGAAGACTTTGAAAGTTCAAATCCTATATACCCGCAAAAATATTTTCACTTTCTCTTTTTAATTTTCGACCCAAATCTTTTGCACGAATATTATATTACCTATATTTCACGTCTATAAATGTTTCTTTGATTTTAATGTTTGTTTAATTAAAATGGGTCGTTGGGATCTTTCACTTTTAAACTAATTTTACTAGAATTTAATAACTGAAAGTAAGAGAAGAATTTGATATCCTGTTTTTATCAATCGGGGATAGAAATCTGGTCTAAAAGAAAGTAACCTAATTAATGCTTTATCATACTGGGTGTTACTTTTTGGCGACACGAAATTTATTATAATGAATAATTAATAATTTATTTTTAGTTCTTATTCCATATAAAATCCCTTTCACGTCATTGTCATGTAATGTATAATTACACATAGTCTAGAAACATATCAATGTCAGAACATTATTACACACTGTGAAATATTTTTACAGATTCAAGTAGATGCATCTCGTTTATGTCCATTTTGTACAATTATGTAAATATATACATTTTTGAATTACATAAATACCTACTATGGTTAAATGAATGTTTATTATTTTAAACGATTTCCATAAAATTAGTTTAAAGATGAAAGATCCCAAAGCCCGGTTTAATTAAACAAACATCAAAATCAAAGAAATGTTTATATACATAAAATATATATATAATATAATATTTGAGCAAGAGGTTTGGGTCGGAAATAAGAAGAAAAATTGAAAATATTTTTGCGGGTATATTGAATTTGAACTCTGGACCTTCTGCATGCGAAGTATTGCTCTCTCCGCTACACTACTCACCGCAAGCTTTTTAGAGGCAAGTAAACAAATATCACCACATTCAAAAATTCCTTGACACTTACCCCACCAACGTCTTTTAGCCACACTGGCCATTCCTTCTTTGAGGAGATCTGATTTAACATTTTAGCATATTTCCAGCCTTGTGAAAATGGGTATGTTGACGAGTTCAGTAATTCTTAGACTAATAGCAGCAGTTTTAATATTAATTTCTGAGTATTATCGTAAACAAAAGGCCGATAAAAAGTATTATTTTATCTTTCTTATATATTGTTCAGTATAACAACAGTAAAAAAACTGCTGCCTAAGGAATCACTATATAATTTATCGGAGAATTTTATTAATATATTATTTGATGCATCCTACATACGTGTACCAAATTTCAAATCAATTACTTAAACCGTTTCGGAGAAAACGTGCCCACAGAAAAAATTACAGACAGACCGACCGACAGACTGGGGTCAAGGAGTCAGCTTCATGGCCACTGACTCCAGGGGACAGCTGAGAGGAGATGGTCATCCCTCAAGGAAGCTTTTCCCAAGACCGTCCGTGCGCGGCATAGTGTCGCATTCTGCTCGAGGTGACCCTGCGTTCGGCTAAACACGGCGGATCTAGACAAGGCTAAGTCGATAATCTCAATAAGGTGTTTTGCGACCCGCGCTGTAGGCTGAATGGCACCGGAGTGAAAGGTGTCTCTAACGGGGCCTCCGGAAAACCGGGCAACCTTCCGGAGTATTTCTGTCTTACCACAGCAAAGCGGCGCTGTACTGTGGCGGACTACCTACCTTTCCCTTGGTATTCGTGGGAACCTTATGGATCTAAACGTAAAATAACAGAACCCAACGAGGGGGTACAACTCTCGATTTCCAACATGGAGAACCCATCCAATCCTACCCAAATGAAAACGACTAACGTGTCAAAAATCCGGGAAAGGACAATGGAGGGACACCATACCATAATGGAACAAAACACTAAATAAAATGAGAAACGAATTTCGACGCCTCCTCATTCCAGCCGAAGATTCGGGCGACTGGGAGCCATATAGATCTACACTAAGAGATTATAATACAGAAATCAGGAAAGCAAAAAGGGAATCTTGGAGGAAGTCCTGCGGGGGTATTACTGACTTACCTGGCAGCACTAGGATCCACAAGATCATTTCCAGAGAACAGGCTCGAGTATTTTGTATGGTAAAACGACCGGATGGCTCATTTGCCGAATCTGGAAAAGAAACCCTGGAAATTCTTTCACTGACTCACTTCCCAGGGAGTTCGATTCTGATGGATAACTAACTGCGACCACCATCGAGGAGAAGACGACTAAAACGTCGCCACAAGAACGATTGGCAGGTGGCAAAAAGGTTATCACAACCCCAGCGATAGAATGGGCTATTGGATCTTTCCAACCATGCAAATCACCTGGTGAGGATGACACGTTTCCATTACTATTACAAAATGGAATGAATGGAGATACTGCTACCTTTCTTCATCAGGCTATACCGAGCTAATCTGGCATGGAATTATATTCCGTACAGTTGGTATATACACAAAAAATGGGTCGGACAGAACCTGACCCAAAATTGCTTAGCCCCATTAGCCTGACATCATTTCTGTTGAAAGACCTGGAGTAGGTACTGGATGGACACATCAGAGGAAACATGCTTAGAATGCGTCCTCTTAATGTCCATCAGTATGCGGAAATCAACAGAACTAACACTAAATAACCTGGTTGGGAAAATCACCCGATCTCACAGGCAAAGGAGATTGTGGTGGCAGAATTCCTCGACATTGAAAGAGCACTTAACAATGCACTGCTCGACTCCTTATATACAGCAATTTTTAAAGAGTAAACTTTTTTGTACCCAGGCTTAGAAACTCAGTACAAAAAAATCATGAAAATCCGTTCATTATAACTGGGTTCCGAAGTATAAACCTAATTGCAGTCGACCAAATGTAATTAAAATTTAGGAAATAAATAAAGATGATCTAGAATTAAGAAATTGTTTGATTTAATATTAATTCTTAACGAGATCTGGAGGTTACAAATATTAAAAGAAAGTAAATTATGCTTGGGGACAAGCGTAGAGGTGGCTTCCAGAGCAGGGTTCTTTTTAAATACTTTATTTTCTTATTTTATTAATTCAATTCTGTTATTTATATTAACATCCTGGAGGAGTTTAGCTATTGCTATTCCACCATTCAACCAGGACGCGTACACATAGACATCAACACAACAATCATTCCTTGCGATATTGCCATCTACAGCAGCTGAGACTCGAACTCAGGAGAGATAACAGCGACTAGAAATGTGCCAGTCAACTGCTACCGTCTCGGTAACATAATAAAACGTCACTAACCACCCATACACTGGCCAGCACTCGAACCCGTGACTCCGTGATCGCAAGCCAAGCACCTCCAAGTACATGGAATATTATATCTAAAGAATCTTTGTGTTTTAAAATAACCCACACATATTATAGCGACGTGATGGGGTGGCTTCCGGTGCACGGGGTAGCTTGGATTAATTTATTTGATGAATTGCTAACTTGATCTTCAATGAATAAGAAAATATCCAGGTCGATCTAAAGCTTTGGAATATTTTTATGAATTAAATTGACTTTGAATGCACGTAAGGGTGGCTTCCGGGGCAAGGGGGAGTTTGAAATTTTTTCTCATGAATTAGTAAGATGACTTTCAATAAATAAGAAAATATCCAGCTTGATCTAAAGCTTCGGAATATTTTTATGAATTAAATTATACTTTGGATGCACGTAAGGGTGGCTTCCGGGGCAAGGGGGAGTTTGAAATTTTTTCTTATGAATTAGTAACATGACTTTCAATAAATAAGAAAATATCCAGCTTGATCTAAAGCTTTGGAATATTTTTGAGGACTAAACTATATTTGGGGTGTACAAAAGGGTGGCTTCCGGGGCAAGGGGGAGTTTGAAATTTTTTCTTATGAATTAGTAAGATGACTTTCAATAAATAAGAAAATATCCAGCTTGATCTAAAGCTTTGGAATATTTTATGAATTAAATTATACTTTGGATGAACGTAAGGGTGGCTTCCGGGGCAAGGGGGAGTTTGAAATTTTTTCTTATGAATTAGTAAGATGACTCTCAATAAATAAGAAAATATCCAGCTTGATCTAAAGCTTTGGAATATTTTTATGAATTAAATTATACTTTGGATGCACGTAAGGGTGGCTTCCGGGGCAAGGGGGAGTTTGAAATTTTTTCTTATGAATTAGTAAGATGACTTTCAATAAATACGAAAATATCCAGCTTGATCTAAAGCTTCGGAATATCTTTATCAATTAAATTATACTTTGGATGCACGTAAGGGTGGCTTCCGGGGCAAGGGGGAGTTTGAAATTTTTTCTTATGAATTAGTAAGATGACTTTCAATAAATACGAAAATATCCAGCTTGATCTAAAGCTTCGGAATATCTTTATCAATTAAATTATACTTTGGATGCACGTAAGGGTGGCTTCCGGGGCAAGGGGGAGTTTGAAATTTTGTCTTCTGAATTAGAAAGACGATTCTCAATAAATAAGAAAATATCCAGCTTGATCTAAAGCTTTGGAATATTTTTATGAATTAAATTATACTTTGGATGCACGTAAGGGTGGCTTCCGGGGCAAGGGGGAGTTTGAAATTTTTTCTTATGAATTAGTAAGATGACTCTCAATTAATAAGAAAATATTCAGCTTGATCTAAAGCTTTGGAATATTTTTATGAATTAAATTATACTTTGGATGCACGTAAGGGTGGCTTCCGGGGCAAGGGGGAGTTTCAAATTTTTTCTTATGAATTAGTAAGATGACTCTCAATTAATAAGAAAATATCCAGCTTGGTCTAAAACTTTGGAATATTTTTGAGGACTAAATTATATTTGGGGTGTACATAAGGGTGGCTTCCGGGGCAAGGGGGAGTTTGAAATTTTTTCTTATGAATTAGTAAGATGACTCTCAATTAATAAGAAAATATCCAGCTTGATCTAAAGCTTTGGAATATTTTTATGAATTAAATTAATTTTGAATGCACGTAAGGGTGGCTTCCGGGGCAAGGGGTAGTTTGAAATTTTTTCGTATGAATTAGTAACATGACTTTCAATAAATAAGAAAATATCCATCTTGATCTAAAGCTTTGGAATATTTTTATGAATTTAATTATACTTTGGATGCACGTAAGGGTGGCTTCCGGGGCAAGGGGGAGTTTGAAATTTTTTCTAATGAATTAGTAAGATGACTCTCAATTAATAAGAAAATATCCAGCTTGATCTAAAGCTTTGGAATATTTTTATGAATTAAATTATACTTTGGATGCACGTAAGGGTGGCTTCCGGGGCAAGGGGGAGTTTGAAATTTTTTCTTATGAATTAGTAAGATGACTCTCAATTAATAAGAAAATATCCAGCTTGATCTAAAGCTTTGGAATATTTTTATGAATTAAATTAATTTTGAATGCACGTAAGGGTGGCTTCCGGGGCAAGGGGGAGTTTGAAATTTTTTCTTATGAATTAGTAAGATGACTCTCAATTAATAAGAAAATATCCAGCTTGATCTAAAGCTTTGGAATATTTTTATGAATTAAATTAACTTTGAATGCACGTAAGGGTGGCTTCCGGGGCAAGGGGGAGTTTGAAATTTTTTCTTATGAATTAGTAACATGACTTTCAATAAATAAGAAAATATCCAGCTTGATCTAAAGCTTTGGGGTGGCTGGTAAGGGTGGCTTCCGGGGCAAGGGGGAGTTTGAAATTTTTTCTTATGAATTAGTAAGATGACTCTCAATTAATAAGAAAATATCCAGCTTGATCTAAAGCTTTGGAATATTTTTATGAATTAAATTATACTCTGGATGCACGTAAGGGTGGCTTCCGGGGCAAGGGGGAGTTTGAAATTTTTTCTTATGAATTAGTAAGATGACTCTCAATTAATAAGAAAATATCCAGCTTGGTCTAAAGCTTTGGAATATTTTTGAGGACTAAACTATATTTGGGGTGTACATAAGGGTGGCTTCCGGGGCAAGGGGGAGTTTGAAATTTTTTCTTATGAATTAGTAAGATGACTCTCAATTAATAAGAAAATATCCAGCTTGATCTAAAGCTTTGGAATATTTTTATGAATTAAATTAACTTTGAATGCACGTAAGGGTGGCTTCCGGGGCAAGGGGGAGTTTGAAATTTTTTCTTATGAATTAGTAACATGACTTTCAATAAATAAGAAAATATCCAGCTTGATCTAAAGCTTTGGAATATTTTTATGAATTAAATTATACTTTGGATGCACGTAAGGGTGGCTTCCGGGGCAAGGGGGAGTTTGAAATTTTTTCTTATGAATTAGTAAGATGACTCTCAATTAATAAGAAAATATCCAGCTTGGTCTAAAGCTTTGGAGTATTTTTGAGGACTAAACTATATTTGGGGTGTACATAAGGGTGGCTTCCGGGGCAAGGGGGAACTTGAAATTTTTCCTTATGAATTAGTAAGATGACTTTCAATAAATAAGAAAATATCCAGCTTGATCTAAAGCTTCGGAATATTTTTATCAATTAAATTAACTTTGACTGCACGTAAGGGTGGCTTCCGGGGCAAGGGGGAGTTTGAAATTTTTTCTTATGAATTAGTAAGATGACTCTCAATTAATAAGAAAATGTCCAGCTTGGTCTAAAGCTTTGGAATATTTTTATGAATTAAATTGACTTTGAATGCACGTAAGGGTGACTTCCGGGGCAAGGGGGAGTTTGAAATTTTTTCTTATGAATTAGTAAGATGACTCTCAATTAATAAGAAAATATCCAGCTTGATCTAAAGCTTTGGAATATTTTTATGAATTAAATTGACTTTGAATGCACGTAAGGGTGGCTTCCGGGGCAAGGGGGAGTTTGAAATTTTTTCTCATGAATTATTAAGATGACTTTCAATAAATAAGAAAATATCCAGCTTGATCTAAAGCTTCGGAATATTTTTATCAATTAAATTATCTTTGGATGCACGTAAGGGTGGCTTCCGGGGCAAGGGGGAGTTTGAAATTTTATCTTATGAATTAGAAAGACGATTCTCAATAAATAAGAAAATATCCAGCTTGGTCTAAAGCTTTGGAATATTTTTGAGAACTAAACTATATTTGGGGTGTACATAAGGGTGGCTTCCGGGGCAAGGGGGAGTTTGAAATTTTTTCTTATGAATTAGTAAGATGACTCTCAATTAATAAGAAAATATCCAGCTTGATCTAAAGCTTTGGAATATTTTTATGAATTAAATTAACTTTGAATGCACGTAAGGGGGGTGGCTTCCGGGGCAAGTGGGAGTTTGAAATTTTTTCTTATGAATTAGTAACATGACTTTCAATAAATAAGAAAATATCCAGCTTGATCTAAAGCTTTGGAATATTTTTATGAATTAAATTATACTTTGGATGCACGTAAGGGTGGCTTCCGGGGCAAGGGGGGAGTTTGAAATTTTTTCTTATGAATTAGTAAGATGACTCTCAATTAATAAGAAAATATCCAGCTTGGTCTAAAGCTTTGGAATATTTTTGAGGACTAAACTATATTTGGGGTGTACATAAGGGTGGCTTCCGGGGCAAGGGGGAGTTTGAAATTTTTTCTTATGAATTAGTAAGATGACTTTCAATTAATAAGAAAATATCCAGCTTGATCTAATGCTTTGAAATATTTTTATGAATTAAATTGTCTTTGAATGCACGTAAGGGTGGCTTCCGGGGCAAGGGGGAGTTTGAAATTTTTTCTCATGAATTAGTAAGATGACTTTCAATAAATAATAAAATATCCAGCTTGATCTAAAGCTTTGGAATATTTTTATGAATTAAATTATACTTTGGATGCACGTAAGGGTGGCTTCCGGGGCAAGGGGGAGTTTGAAATTTTTTCTTATGAATTAGTAAGATGACTCTCAATTAATAAGAAAATATCCAGCTTGATCTAAAGCTTTGGAATATTTTTAAGTATTTTATTATATTATAATTGGGGTGCAAGTAAGGGTGGCTTCCGGTGCAGGGGGAAGTTAGGGAAATTTTGTTTGAATTCTGAAGCTAACGTACAATTATTAAGTAGATTTTTAGACAGATCTAAAGGAGCCTAGTATAATTTTATTTTCCTCGTTTTCGTTCATTTGAACGTTCCGAACTTCAGCTACATCAGAGTTTCAACTGTAGTAAAGAGTATTATCTTCCCCTGTTCGAAATTAATTACTTGGTGAAATGATTCTTCGCGAATTGTCGTATATATTTCTTCTGGAATATTTAAATCGGCCAAAGTTTTTGGTTCAGTGGGAATCCTGTTGTTTTTCTTTTGTGTCGGATCTTTAATGATAATAACATGGGGCGATACAGAGAAGATTGCATTAGATAACTTACGTGCTGTTCTAGGGCACTTTCAGATGGTAAATTATGTTGTGCGTGTTCATTTATTGTGGTGAGAACATTTCTCACGATTCTTGCTGGATTGTCCCCAGATACTTCAGCCTTTGTCTTCACTTAATTTAGTGTTTTCCTAATTTCAATATTCACAGAGGATCCTAAACGATCGTGGACATCTAGTTTGTCAACAAATATCAAATATTGCCCACGTGTTCGAGCTTTCGCGCGACACTTTTTAAATTTGAAATCGACGCACTTGCAATAGGTCACTTCTTCACCTTGTTTATTAATCATTTTTCTGTTCACTTCAAATACAAAATTACGATGATTTAATAAATCATTACCTTTTTTAGATTTAATTAATTCAAATTCTAATGACATTTTGATATCAAATGTCAACAGCCATAACTCAAAATAGCAATAAATAATGTGACTTCTATTTTTTGGTTATTTTTAGGGAAACTGGGTGTAGGGATTCTGAGTTAGAGATAGTGTGTTAGGGAAACTTATTTTAGGATTACTGAGAATAGGGATATCAATATTAGGGATGCTGAGTTTAGGGATACTGAGTTAGGGATACTGTGTTAGGGATACTGTGTTTAGGGATACTGAGATTAGGGACTCTGATTTTAGTAAACTATAACTTTTAGGGACACTAACTATGACCTGAGGTCAACCATATAAAATAGACGGGTGGACTCCGGTTGCTGGGTGGTCCAAAATAGCACCCGCGAGTTTGGCGGAGTTCAACAGATAACGGCAGCAGTGAGATGCAAAAGAGGAGGGGACTCAGAGAGTCTCCCTGGAAAACTCCTCTTCTGAATACCACCTGCTCTGTTGTAACCCGCTGTGCACCTGATGTTATGGTGAAGCGAGTCCTCCATTGCGGCAGTAGTTGTTTTATGCATCTCGCTAGTGGTTCTGCTACTTCAATACATTTGAGCAACTGCACCAATAGTTCGTGCGATGTAGTGTCAAGTACCTTACGATAGTCAATCCAGGCCATAGATAGATTCCACTTTTACTGCACAGAATCCTGCGTAATACAGCGATCAGCAGGCTGTCTTTGCAACCGGCCATGCACTTCTTGGCGCCACGCTGCTCGTAAATCTGCTGGAAGATAGGATCAACCTGCCGTAGTATCCTAGTATACAAGATACGTCTAAATATCTTGTAGCTGGAGCTCATACATGTGATTGGCCTATAGTTTCTTGGATCGGACAAATCTCCATTCTTGGAAATTAGCACGGTACGTCCCTCGGCAAACTAGTCCAGAATCTGCTGCCCTTCGTTCAACGACAAGTTGAAGACTCGAGCTAGACTACGGTGGGTGAAAGGATTTTTTTCCACCATCAGTTATTATTATTTTCATTTTTATTTCACAGTCTTGCTGGTTGGTATTCTACATCAGTAGGGAAGAAATTCATCTTATCCTACTGTGTTTAAAAATTTTCTTGTTATGTGGCATGTTTGGAGAATCACACTTTTCTGAATTATGTGACTTAGGTTAATTGATAAGCCCAGTCGTTTGATGTTAGTGACGAGTTGTTTGGTCATTACTCCTTCGACAGAGATGATTAGTGGGATAGTTTCCACAGTGCCGAGGTTCCATATATGCTTAATTTCAATGGCTAGGTCTTCATACTTCCTAATTTTCTCATTCTCCGTCTTCGACAAATTGTGTGTCAGTGGACATCCTATATCGATTATATTATATTATTATTATTATTATTATTATTATTATTTTTTTTTTTTTGCATTATTATTATTATTATTATTATTATTACTATTATTATTATTATTATTATTAGTGTGTTTCACAGCCTTAAACTGGTAATATAGGTTCTACATCGGGAGTAAACCATACTCCTTAGATGTAGTCCTTCAATTCACAGGGCCTTTCTGATTATGTGTGCTGTGCCTAAGATTGCCGTTTGCTGTAGTGCATATATGAGATCTGCTTGATCATTTCCTGGTATCTGCTTCAGCTTTTCTTGTTTTCCTTTGCTGATTGCTCCTGTGTTATTATTATTATTATTATTACGGTTTCTCCATTGCCGGACAGGGCTTTCGTGCTTTCCGTCGCGCCGGCCATAACTACAGTCACTCCCCACTACCTGTGGGGTTAGTTACTGTAAATACCAGAATCATGTGCCTTAAGTAGGCGAAGGGACCCCAAGATAACCACCTTATGCATTTGGCCTGCCAGCCATTCGGCTGATTTCTGACAGACCGGTATGCTCTTTAGTACCGAGAGTAGCGTAGACTTCATACCACCGAGTACACCGATTATTAGAACTACTATCTTCACCGAGTAACCTGGGTATAGCGCTTTCAGCTCGTACCGGAGATCACGGTATTTGGTCCGTTTTTCCTCCTCTTTCAAAGTGATGTTTGGCTCGGCAGGTGCGAAGAACTCGATAACAAACATCACCTTGCGTTGATGGTCGAGAAGAACTATGTCAAGCTTGTTGGCTTGAATTGGCCTGACTGTCGGAAACTATAAGTTCCAAGACGGCGCCTCTCGTTCTCGACAACAGACTTGATGTCTCCGGGGTGTAATGGAATATCATCCTGTATATTGTTAATTTATAATTAGATAAGTTATGTAGGTTAGTTAAAATAAATATTTATTACACATGTTTTAAATTATTGCAATTGTAGAGGACAGGTCAGCATATATGATGATCTAGATTTTATAATTAGTTTTTGTAAATTAATTAAGACAGAGAACTTGTATTGAAATGATGTATGAAATAAAAGAGCTAAGTAAAGCAAGAATAAGTTTTTAACAAACCCCTTTCATAAGTTTACCACATGGCGATCCTGCCAGGATGAGAAGTTTATTACTGGATAAGTTATATGCGTATAGTACATGGTACGGAAAAATTAATCTGGGAAATGGGCTCCTCACAAACGAAAGAAGAAGTGATAATTGCACAAGCAGGCAATAGTGGTGGCCAGACGACTGGGTTCCAATTAAAATCAATGGGTATAAAAGAGATTGTGGAAATTTTGGTAATTGGTTTACGCATAGGAGTAATTTTTGTTTATTGTTATGGAAGGTGCAAAAAGCAGTTTGAGAAGAAAATAAGTAGGGAAATTACCATGAGCCAGGAGCTGGTGTAGAAAGAAGGACATTTTTCTTTTAGGTTTTTAGGACAATATAATAAATAAATATAATATATAAACATAATAAGAAAAATGGAATGTCAAGCCCCCAAGGAAATGAGTTGAGATATCTCCTAGAGGAAGTAAGAGTATTTTATAGAAATTTAAATAAGGATAACTTAAAAGTAAGGAAGAAAGAAGACGTTACCCGCCGTAAGTTAAGAAAACTAGATAAGTTTAGAAATGATTATAGGGTCTTAGTAGAATTATTTAATAAATCAAAAAGTGATTTTAAAGTTAAAGAGGAGGTTAGGACATATATTGTTTCCATAAATAAATATTTTGATAGTATAAAAGATAAGTTAGAGAATAGGTTAACTGAATTCCGATCTGAGCGAGATGAACAGATAAAAAGTGATTTGAGCTCGACTAATTCGGACTCAAATTCTGAAATTTCTGATTCAGATTGTTCAGACGAAAGTGTAAATATGTCAGAAAAAATTGATTTACGGACCGCAGCAAGCTTACTACCTGTCATGGACGGTAGTGAAAATTCAACCAAACAGCTTATAGACGCCATTGAGTTGTACGATGCATTATTAGATGCGGTTGGGAAAAAATTATTAACAACATATGTTTTAAAAACGCGACTATCTCAAAGTGCAAAAATTAGGTTAAAATCAACATATGTCACAAACGACGCGTTAGTCTCTGATCTGAAAACGCATTTTATTACGAAAAAATCTGTTCCGTAACTCTCTGGGCAATTAAATAATGCCAAGCAAAACGGAAATTCTATCGACGAGTTCGGTAGGAAAATTGAGGATCTGCTGGTTAATCTCACAATCACGCAGGCAGATGGGAATGAAGATTATGTTCCTATCTTAAGAGGGGTAAATGAGAAAATAGCTGTAAATTCTTTTGCCAATGGATTACAGAACTCTGACCTAAGGACTATTATAAAAGCGCGAAATTATAGTAAGCTAAACGAAGCTATACAGGGGGCTAAAGATGAAGAGTTGCCAAAGGGTAGTACGCAAGTTTTTCACGCGCGCGGACGTCAACATTTTAGAGCAAATTCAGGCTTTAGATCTTTTAGAAATAATAATAATTTTGGTAATCGGCCCGTAAATAACAATAATCCGCAACGAAATTATAGTAATAATGCAAACCATTTTAATAATGTAGGTTTCAATAGGAATTATGGACGTGGTGGCTACAGGCGCAGAGGAAACTTCCCACGTAATAACCAAAATAGGGCTTATTCTGCAATAAATGAAAATTGTAATGAAGGTGCGCACGAAAATCAGTTTTTTCGTGTCCCGCAGTAGTGACGTTAGAAATCGAAATATATCGACGCCTTATGGCCTAAATTTTGTTACATTTAAGTATAGAAATAGTTCGCTTATATTTTTATTAGATACAGGTGCGTCAATTAGTATAATTTTTGACAAATATCTAGACTATAACGAAAAAATCGATTGCTCAAAACAAATGCGAATAAGCGGAATTTCAGGGTCAACAGATTCCAAAGGTAAAACAAACATACAGTTAAAAACAGGTGATATAGTATTTAGTCATGAGTTTCTGCTGATGCAGGAATTTGATAACTCAATGCACGGAGTGTTAGGTTCGGATTTCTTTAGTAAATATAAAGCGGTCATAGACTTCGAAAAATTTTCAATGTCATTCTGGTTTAATAATAATAAAATTGTGCTCCCTATGCAATCTAATTATGAATTATATACGACAGTACCTGCCAGATGCGAAGTAATTAAATATATTAATGCTGAAATAGCAGACGACTGTGTTGTTTTACCTACTGAATTATGCGAAGGTGTATTTGTAGCTGGTTGTGTCGCACGGCCAGATAAAAATAATATGATACCTATAAAAATACTGAATGTGCGAGAGGACGTTGTTTCACTGAAAAATTTCAAACCAAAATTGGAATACGAAGCACTTACATTTAAAAATAATCAACACTCAGTAGATCGCGTAGGAAAATTATTAAACTTGATCAAAACGGAGCATTTAAATCGGGAAGAAAAAATTTCAATAGACAAAATTTGTGCAAAATATTCTGATATATTTCATTTGCCAAACGATCCTTTATCTGTAACAAACGTTTATAAACAAGAAATTTATTTGAAAAAATCGGCAAAGCCTGTTTATGTAAAACCGTATCGATTACCTCATGCTCAAAAACAAGAGATACACAGGCAAATTGACGATATGTTACGGGAAGGTATAATAGAAGAGGCGAAATCGGAATGGTCCTCGCCATTGTTGATAGTACCGAAAAAGTCGGATAAAATGGGAGAGAAAAAGTGGAGAGTTGTCGTAGATTATCGACTCTTAAATAGACAATTGGAAGATGATAAATTTCCATTGCCTAGTATTGTCGAAATTCTAGACTCGCTGTCGGGTGCTATGTACTTTTCCCATCTTGACCTATCCCAAGGTTATTACCAGGTGGAATTAAATCCAGCTAGCAGACCGCATACAGCTTTCACTACGGACAAGGGGCAATATCAAATGAAGAGATTACCTATGGGGCTCAAAACGTCGCCAAATTCGTTTTCAAGGGCAATGACAATTGCCATGTCAGGATTGAATTATGAAAGTTGCTTCGTTTATTTAGACGATATAATAATCTTTGGAAATAACTTAATAAATCATAACAAAAATTTGATCAAAGTGTTTCAGCGGTTGCGAAATGTGAATTTAAAACTAAATCCTAATAAGTGCGAATTTTTAAAGAAAGAAATCCTCTACCTAGGACATGTCATTTCGGCGGAAGGTGTTACACCTGATCCATCCAAAATTAATGCTATTCAAAATTTTCCGATTCCTAGTGACTCACAGGAGACCAAACGGTTCGTGGCATTCGCAAACTATTATAGGAGATTTTTCAAAAATTTTGCGGATATTGCAGCACCCCTGAACTATTTAACTAGAAAGGGGGTACCATTTAACTGGACAGAAGAATGTCAAAATTCTTTCGAAACTTTGAGAGATGGGTTAAAGTCTCCACCTATATTAGACTTTCCAGATTTTTCAGCAGACAACATTTTTACGCTAACAACCGATGCGTCAAGTAGGGCAGTTGGGGCTGTGCTCGCAAACGCAAACGGCAAACCTGTTGCTTACGCAAGCAGATCTCTAAATCAGGCAGAGAGAAATTATCCCTCCTTACATAGGGAACTTTTGGCTATAACTTGGGCTGTGAAGCACTACAGGCCGTATCTTTTTTCGAGGAAATTCGTTATTTACACTGACTGCAGACCTTTAATTTATTTGTTTGGAAAAACTGATCCCTCCAGTAGACTTACAAAATTTAAGCTTGTACTCGAAGAATACGATTTCGTAATAAAATATGTCAGAGGACGAGACAACGTAGTAGCGGACGCGTTATCTAGGGTCGAAATTTCCTCTGATGAGCTAAAAAAAATGGGTAGCGAAATAAATAATAAACTCTATGCTACAACTAGAGCACAAGCTAAAAAAGGTATGGAAAAGCCCACTGGGAGTTTTTCTAATTCTGACGAGAGGACAGGCCATCCGGGAGTCATAGAATTATTAAAACGGCCTAAAGAGGCATATCAACTATATCCCATAACACGTGTTGAGTTCGACAAAATGCTAAAACGTAAAAACTTTGATTTTCAAGTAGGGACTTTAATTTGTTCGACGAGTTTAAAAAGTATTTATTTATGTCAGGATAGTCAATCAGCGTTTCACTTAGGTAGTACACTGAGACACCTGCAGATTATTTGCAAGAAATATGATATTCCGGAAATCATTATAATTAAAAATAGAAAAGGCGCGCAAATTATAAATGAATTGATAAAGTTCCTTCATGAAGTTAAGAAATCGGGAGTAAAAATTACTATTGTAAAAGATGTTACAAATATTTTTGACTTAGAGACTAGACAACTAATCCTAAATGACTATCACTTATTACCTACAGGAGGTCATGCAGGAATAAATAGGACTTATAATAATATTAGGAAAAATTATTTTTGGACAGGAATGCGAAAAGACATAGACGATTTTATCAACAAATGTGATGATTGTCAGCGTTACAAGCACTCCAAACCTAACATAGAACCTTTGACAATAACGAACACAGCTAGCTCGAGTTTTCAAAAAGTATTTTTAGATTTAGTGGGTCCATTAGAGGTTGACGCGGAAAGAAATCGGTATATCCTAACTTTGCAATGTGATTTAACTAAATTCGTAGAATGTTATCCATTGAAAAACAAAGAAGCAGAAACAGTTGCCAAATCATTTGTAGAAAACTTTATTCTTAGATATGGTATTCCGTCGGAGATCGTGACTGACAAAGGAACTGAATTTCTTGCATCCACACTAAAAGAGACTTGCAAACTTCTAAATATAAAACAACTAAACTCCACAGCGTACCATCACGAGACTTTAGGTGCACTCGAAAATTCGCACAAAAGCTTGGGAAATTATTTGCGAATCCAAGTATCAAAGCAGCCAGATACCTGGAGTTCGTGGGTAAATTACTGGTGTTTTGCGTATAATACCACGGTACACACAGAAACAAAATATACACCATACGAACTAATATTCGGTAAGCAAGCGAGACTGCCTTCAAGTTTCACAACACACGTAGAGCCACTTTATAATTTTGACAATTATCCTTTAGAACTTAAATATAGATTAGAGCAGGCATGTAATGATGCAAAAAATAACCTAATGGTGTCAAAAATAAAAAGAAAAGAACATTACGACAGAAGGGCTAGACCAGTTGAATATAAAATAGGTGACAAGGTAATGTTAAGATGTGAAGAAGTTAGTAAGCTTGAACCGTGCTACAAAGGTCCATTTGTAGTTAAGGAAGATAGGTCCCCAAATATTGTATTAGATGTAGGATTAGACAAATTATTGACAGTACATAAGAATAGGGTTAAGCAATATAAGGATTAAATAGACTAATTAATTAATATTAACAAAATAGAAAAAAAAATTATATATAATAAGATTTTTTTTCTTTCCTCTTCCACGGGAGGTGTAATGGAATATCATCCTGTATATTGTTAATTTATAATTAGATAAGTTATGTAGGTTAGTTAAAATAAATATTTATTACACATGTTTTAAATTATTGCAATTGTAGAGGACAGGTCAGCATATATGATGATCTAGATTTTATAATTAGTTTTTGTAAATTAATTAAGACAGAGAACTTGTATTGAAATGATGTATGAAATAAAAGAGCTAAGTAAAGCAAGAATAAGTTTTTAACAAACCCCTTTCATAAGTTTACCACAGGGGACTTAAGGCAGCACTGGTGTCTGATCTACTCCGTACAAGTGCCGTAGATGGTAATACAGCACCCATAACGCCGCGTTATGGAGATGGATGTAGGCCGAAAGTTCGGATGATCAAATCTTTCCGAGTAGGCCCCTGTACTTGCAGCAGAGAGATTCTTTCACTTGTTGCACATCCTGGATATGATGTTGCTCCACACCCAGGTATGTGTAGGTCGTCCCGGCATCCAGGTGTCTCAGAATGCTTTCGTCTTGGAGCTGCGTGTCTTCAGCAAAGTCTCCCCATCGTCCTCTCTTGAGATGGACGACCGCGCACTTGTCCAACCCGAACTTCATGCCAATAGCCCGCGTGTACTCCTCTACCACCCTAAGAGCATTTTGAAGTTCACGCTCTCCGGATGCATACAGTTTGAGATCATCCATATGGTAGTTCGTCTTCGATAACAGCGTCCATCCGTGCCAGGTCTTGTGGCTTTAGGGTTGCCCTGCTGTTAAGGCCAACCCTCGTCAACATCAGGGTACTCTATGGGATGTTCCTCGTCAGCTGCGATTTGCAGCGTTGGAAGTACGGCTAGCACATTTCCCTGCTGACGAGGCGCCCTTACGTAGCCTGACCTGCGCAGGACGGATACTTGAATTCTGAGCTGTTGCTCAGAGAAGGTGCGATGCTCTGGGTGCGGTTCACACCAGATTTCGTGCAATCGCGCCATGTACCCCATGCGTGCAGGTTCGCTGCTCTCATAGAAGGTCAGAAAGTCATCCCGAAGTTCCGTCGTCCACCTAAAGCGTGCATATACATTGCGTACGCCGTTTCCTTTGAGACCATCCGGTAAGGCCCCTCCAACTTGTTTCTGACCTCCGTCCGAGCGAGGTCGATTGTGAGGGACCCTTTCTCTGTGAGGTAGAACCAGAGAGAAAGAGTAAGTCTTTTTAATGTTTCTAAGACGATTTTTTCATGAGATTTTTGGTCTGAATTAAATTTCTTAGGAATTTGGATATTTTTCAATGGGATCGCTTTACTGGGTTCAATAACAATGGCAGGTCCTGCAGTTTATATCAGGAACCTCTACACCTATTACGCGGTAGACGGTAGACTAACGTGTTAATTACACTATCTTGGCAGGTTACAATGAATTCCTCGGTCTCCGACTTTAGCCCCGCTGACCTTAAAATGGCGAATGTCAGCCTTGTCGATAAACTCAGAGTGTTTAGGTTCTTGTAGAACACCCATTGCATGGGTTTATCGACATGCTGCCTAAGCAGACGTTCCTGTTCGGCAGCTTTCATCTTGGCCTGCAGGCGTGGTGGCTGAAGTTCAGTGACTGACTCCGGGTCAGCACTGCGCCGGCCTCCTCGCTTGTCATCAAATACAAGACCAAGTTCATCTGCGGCCCTTTTTGCCTTTTTGCCCTGCATCATCGTCTCTTGAGATGGAGGACCGCGCACTTGCCCAACCCTAACTCCATGCCAATGGCCCACGTGTACTCCTCGACCACCCTAAGAGCATTCTGAACTTCACGCTTTCCGGAGGCATAGAGTTTGAGGTCATCCATATAAAATAGATGGGTGACTTTATGCCTCCGGTTGCTGGGTGGTCCACAATAGTACCCGCGAGTTTGGCGGAGTTCAACAGATAACGGCAGTAGTGAGATGCAAAAGAGGTGGTGACTCAGAAAATCTCCTTGGAAAACTCCTTCAGAATGTCACTTGCTCTGTCGTAATCCGCTATGCACCGGATGTTATGGTGAAGCGAGTCCTCCAGAGTGGCAGCAGTTGTTCTATGCATGTTACCACTAGCTCTGGTACCGCAAGACATTTGAGCAAATGTAACAATAGTTGTGTCAAATGACTTCCGACAGTCAATTCAGGCCATCGATAGATTCTTCTTGTACTGCAGAGTCCTGCATAATATAGCGGTCTATCAGCAGACTGTCTTTCCAACCTGTCATGCTCTTTTTGGCGCCACGCTGCTCGGTAACCTGTTGGAAGACCGGATCAACCTGCCGTAGTGTCTGTGCATACAAGATACTTGTAAGTATCTTGTAGCAGGTGTTCAGCAGGTGATTGGACTATAATTCCTTGAATCGGACAATCTCCTTTTTTGGGGATTATCACGGTACATCCCTCGACAAACCAGTCTGGAATTTGCTGCCCTTCATTTAACATGTTGAAAACTCGGGCCAGGCGTCGGTGGGTGGAGGAAAATTTCTTCCACCACCTGTTATTAATGCCGTCGGGGCCCGGAGCAGCAAAGTCTTGGTTCCACCAAGAGCTTATTGGACTTCCTCCAAATTGATTGTCGGGCACACTTTTCCTGGCTTTTCAAATGTTCTCTAACAGAGAGCCTCGAAGTGTGCTGTTGCTGGAGTGTTGCCATCGAGTGGACGTGCCGTTTCGTAAATTCCTTTCCAGAAGCTCTCGATATCGACTACAATTGGCGGATTATCCACAACATGCTGTGCCTATTGAGACAGATGGGAAGGATTCGTACGGAACAACGAATTTTGTTCCATACTCCTCACCCCCATTTTTGACTTCTTCTTAATAGCCATAAGCGCTCAAATCCTATTTAGACAGTGCTGCTTAATTGTAAGCATTACTGCTAGATTTAAAGTGTGCTGTTGGAGCCTCGCCAGCTATTACGTGCTCCATCACACTCTGGATTCGAAAAGCGTGTTGTCTGGCCAACTGTATCTTTCCTATTTATTGCTCACGCCACCGAGCTTTCTCTCGATACCGCTCGAGGCATTGGTTGTCCTCTTACGGTGAACAAGTCGCCTGGAGGCGTCCTACATGGCACAGTTAATTTGCCAAACGTCGGCGTCTTCTGATAATGCCTCATCGATGATAGCGTCCATCCATGCCAGGTCTTGTGGCTTTAGGGTGGCCTTGCTGTTAAGGCTAACCATCGTCCTTAAGTCAATAGTATACTCTATCGGATGGTCTCAGCCACTGCTATTTACTGCGATGGAAATGCGGCTGGCACTACTTCCTGCTGACGGGGTGCCCGTACATAACCTGTCCTGCGCAGGAAGGATACCTGATTTCTGAGGTGTTGTTCGGAGAAAACGCGATGCTCTGGATGCATATCACACCAGATCTCATGCAATCGAGCCATGTACCCTCATAGCGAACTAGCAAGTCATCCCGGATTTCCTTCGTCCAGTTAAAGTGTCCGCGTTCGTTGCCAAGTTTGTCATCATTGAGACCGTCCTGCTGAGCTCCTCCAACTGCTCTCCGACCCCCATCTGAGCGGAGTCGATTGTGAGGAGCCCTTTCTCTGTTATGTGGAACCAGAGACTTGGATCTCAGAATGGTTAGTCTTGAGATCCACGTCCGACATCTGTCGGACAGAGTTACCTCTGCCTGTACAGGTACACCACGGGGAGGTTGCCGCTCCGCTTTCCGTACCTTTTATTATTATTATTCGGTTTATCCGTTGCCGGACAGGGCTTCCGTGTTTTCCGACCGATACCAAACGGTAGCCGCGCCGGCCATAATTACAGCCACTCCCCACGACCTGTGGGGTTAGTGACTATAAATACCAGAATCGTGTGCCCTAAGTAGGCGGAGGGACCCCAAGATAACCGCCTTCTGCATTTGGCCTGCCAGCCATTCTGCTGATTTCTGGCAGACAGGTATGGTCTTAAGTTCCGAGAGTAGCGTAGGCTTCATACCACCGAGTACACCGATTATTAGGACTACCATCTTGACTGAGTAGCCTGGGTATAGCACTTGGAGCTCGTACCGGAGATTACGGTATTTGGTCCGTTTTTCCTCCTCTTTCAAAGTGTTATTATTATTATTGTTATTATTATTATTATTATTATTATTATTATTATTATTATTGGCCCCTCTATTCTATTGTGGGCGTGGTAATGTAAAATGTGTGCGGATTTTATTAGGATTTACATTTTGTTGACCTATTAACGAATAATTATCTTGTTTATGTTGGTTAAAATTAAATAATTGTTCTTCTTGGCTTTAAACACACCCTCCAAGTATAGCACAATTACTGACATTTGGAAAATTTGTTGCCACCAGGAGTTGCTGAAATGTAGGAACATTTCTCTTAGTCAACCTTCTACAAAGGGTTTAGCGGAATATGCTAGGCGAAACGACCGCGACCCCAGAAAGCAATCTTTGAAATAACTTATAATAGGTAAATTCGGGTTCTGAAAAGAACTGTCCCAGAACTCTCAGAAGTTTGCGCAGTAAAATCGTTCTGTGTTCGGGTTAATTTAAGAACTGTACTCGGACGGTTCTAGAACTATCAAAATCAGTTCGAGGTTTAGAGCAAGTACTGGTTTCGGAATTTTTTTTCACGCATGCTCTGACCAAACAAATACAAAGTGCCGCCATTAGGCATATTTTTTTTGGTTATTTTTTTGTGCGTTTCTCGTTATTGTTTTTTTTCCATTGTGAAATCATCAAGCTAAATTATGAATTTATTGGAAATACTGCAATCAAGTTCGTCTTCATCCTCATCTAGTAGTGATGATAAGTTTGGTTTAGGTTAGGAGTACCCCTACCTATTTTGTATCATAGTCACGGTTCGGATAAACGATAACCGTGTTCGGGTTAATTCATGTCGCTGATCAGTTTTGAACAGTCCCAGAACTGTCCTCAAATTTTTGATAGTGCGCAAGTAGTTCTACGCAGTACGAGGATCGTTCTTGAACCGTCCGAAAATAAGAACCCGAATTTACCTAATATTGGCAAGTCATAAGAATACGATTGGCAAACTGTCAGCTCCTGACTTCTATTGGTCCTTGAGATAATTGACAAAGCATGCGACTATTTTTTAAACTTCTTTTCTCGAAAACTATTTTAGCTAGACAAATGAAGAAAAAGGTTCTGTTAGAATATTAGTTGCTCTATATTACACATTTATTTTAGATTTTTAAAATGATTTTAATTATTTGAAAAATAAAAATAAAAATTTGAGAATGAATATTTTTACGGTTAGAGCCAAGGTACAATCGCCAAGAAAATATATAATATGGGCAATTACTACTAATTGTTTCATTAAAAACAAATGGATGCCACACTTTAAAAAATATATATAAGATTTGTTATGATCGGTTTTATGTACCTTATTTATTGCAATTGTGTCATATGCTAATGTATAATAATATACAGAGTTACATTGAAAATTTTCGTTAAAAGGAAAAGGTGCAAGGCCTAAAAAATACTTTTAAATTAATTTATTATGAAAGCTTCATATTTTATTCGTCCCTATCTTCATTAATTACTTGATTTATTGATTTATTGATTAACCAGCGAATGATAGGCATTGCCGCCGCTTCCGGGATATCCGATCTGGATATTTTATATCCCGCCGGTCCGGACAAACGCCGGATTGAATATGGGGCATGCTTGTTTCCAGCAGCGGGAGCCACATGACGCATGGGGTAGGAATATAGGATGGGAAGTGTAGGTGTTTGTGATATGCTTATTTTAAGTTTCCATGCTTGTTTTAAGTTTCCTTCTATCAGCAAGGGATGTGGAGTGTAGGTGTTTGTGAGGTAAATCAATAATTTTGCATATAGCTTTTCTTTCAGTTCTCATCGATAGTTTTTTCTGCCGTTGGCAAAATCATATAAAGAATATTTTTCATTACTAAATAATGTATTTAGAAAATATATTTAAAGAATAAAAATTGTATTTAATAAGTTACATATACACAAAAAAAGCTGCTTCAAATGCAGTACGGACGTGTACAGAGCACCATACGGTACAGTGCGGGAGATAATTTTATCCTGTAGTAATCAATGAAAATAGTGACGATGATTTATATTTAAATAATGTTTATAATAAAATTAATTTAAAAGTATTTTTTAAGTTTTGCGTCCATTTTCTTTTAACGTCAACGTAAAAACTTAGTAGAAATAGTAAGTGTAATTAGCCATATTATATATTTTTTGACGATTGTGCTTCGGCTCTAACCTTAAAGAATTTCCTTCTCAAATTTCTATTTTTATTTTTCAAATAATTAAAATTATTTAAAAAATCTAAAATATATAATATAGGTCAACTAATGGCCTGAGAGAACCCTTTTGTTTCATTCGTCAAGCTAAAATAGTTTTCGAGAAAAACAAGCTGGGGCTGAAAGTTTGCCAATCTTCTTGTGACTTGCCAATAATATATCATAAGTTATTTCAAAGATCACTTTCTGGGACCGTTTTGCCTAGCTTATATACCCTTTCCTCGTATAGTTGATAAAACCGCTGACTGCAATATGATATATTACTATTATCAACAGAATCTGGGGAAACATGGAAAGTGAAAAGCACCAAGTTTGACATTTGGTGGTTGGTATTTGAAAAAGAATATTTTTTTATTAAAAAAAATTTATAATTTTTTTTTATAAATAGATACCGGGAGTTGGCGATTTGATGATTTCAAATATATTTAGTGTGATCACATTTTTTATTTTATGTGTTAGTAGAGAGAAAAAGATATTTTTTTGAACAGAGTGTACTTGGCGCTATTCTTTTACAGAAAATTTGCTTTGTGTGCATAACTTTTTACAATAATCCTAAAAATATTAATATAATTGTTTTGGAAACCGTCAACATACCTTAGGTCTTCACTTTATGTTCTATGTAGTTGATCGAGGAGAGTACCTTATTTAAATAAACTGCTGGCCACTCGAACTTACACATAGAGACTTTTAGGCAAAATTTAAAGTTCAATATTTTCAACAGGAATGCAAATTTTTGAACGCGGCTTGCAAATTTTAAGAGCTAGTTTTTTTCGGATTAAGCTGCATGACGTATATTTATCGTAGGACCATAAGTTTATTATATACGGGGTGATCAATGAAGTCATGCAAAAAATCAAAAAGTTTGTATGAGTGAAATTTCCGCAAAAAATTTTTTTGGTCGTTGCAATATGGTTCCTTACTAAGGTAACATCAATATCTCTAGATGGTTTTGTCAGTTTTTGGATTGAGGCCCTTAGGCCTTGTACACACTACTCAACATAAAATTTGGATACCGTAATCTTTAAAATGCTATAACTTGACATTGGATTGACGGTTCTTGATGATTTTTGCGGATTTGGAATCCTTATTTCACGTAGATTTTCTATGGTCCAAGCATTTTATTTGAGGGTTGAAATTTACACATTATACCGGGTCGATAATAAACAAAAACGTAGGGTACGACGCGCTCTAAAGTTTGGCATTATTTAAGTTTTTGTAAAAATAAATTCTCACCTCAAGTTGTTTTTATTTAATGTTCTTCTCACTGTTCTGTCCGAAACTCACACCCCAGTTTGTTGTCTCAAAGAATCATTCAGTTTTACAGAGTTCTTTGTCCACCCCCATGCCCATAATTATGATCGGGTGTAATTTCTACGCGACGCGTCAATTTCAAACTAGGCATTGGAAAAACAAATTTGTTGCTATGGAATTAAAAACTGTTTACATTATTTTAGAAATAATCTGACATATTTCAATGTTATAATTTTGTAAAGTTTAATTAATATGAGGCGTTTAACCACGGCAGAAAGGGAAAATTGCATTCGACTTCTCAACGAAGGAATGTCAAAACAGCAAGTTGCGCACATTTACAATGTCAGCCGAAAGACAATTTATAATTTGAACCGCCGCGTCGAAACTACTGGTGATCATAATTATGGGCATGGGGGTGGACATACAAAAAAAATAAACCAAAGAACCGAAAGAATTTTAATGAGAGAAACTATGTGGAATAGAACAAAGAACTCTAGAAAACTAAATGACTCTTTAAGACAACAAACTGGGGTGAGAGTTTCGGACAGAACAGTGAGAAGAACATTAAATAAAAACAACTTGAGGTGAGATTTTTTTTTTTAAACATAACATAATGCCAAACATTTTAAATTATAGAGCCCGTCGCAGAGCAAAATGTGTGCGGTTATTACAACGCCATAGAGCGAATAGGCGGGCATGGGCAAATCGGCATGCGAATTGGGGTAATGCAGAGTGGAGCCATTGTTTATTTACTGACGAAACAAGATTTAATTTGTTTCACTCCGATGGCCGAATGTTAGTTTGGAGAAGGCCAAATCAGCGATATTTGGAGGAAAATATGGCCCCTCAAGAAGCATTTGGCGGCGGAGGTGTTACAGTGTGGGGAGGTATCATAAGAAATGGCAAAACCGAGCTATTCATTACCAACCAAACCATTAATGCTACTGTTTATCAGGAGGAAATTTTGGAACCTATTGTTGTTCCTTTTGCTCGACATTACGGCCCAGAAATTCTATTGGTGGATGACAACGCTCGACCTCACAGAGCGCGAAGGATCACAGAGTTTTTGCAGGCACAAAACATCAATAGGATGGACTGCAAAGTCTCCGGATCTTAATGTCATCGAACACGTTTGGTCTTATTTAAAACTTAAAGTAAGATCTCTTGATGTACCCGCTGAAACGTTAGAAACGCTCAGTGAGGCCATTCGTGAAGAATGGGAGAATATTCCACAAGATTTTATAAATAATCTTGTGGATACTCTACCAAATCGATGTCGGGAAGTAATATTCCGAGCAGGAGGACCAACAAAATATTAGCTTCTCTTTTTTTAAATTAATGTACCTAATTTTAATTAGGTAGTTTTAATTTAATTTTAATTTAAGTTTAAATTAAATTAATTTTTAATTTTTTAGTTAAATTTTTTTTCAGTTATTAAAAATTACCAGAATTAGAATTATACATTTTTTAAGAATTGACTTTTGACCGTTGTTAAGCAATGTTGTATATTGTAGAATTTAATGTAAAAAACTTGTTCTTGTCCTACGTTTTCGTTTATTATCGACCCGGTATAATGTGTAAATTTCAACCCTCAAATAAAATGCTTAGACCATAGAAAATATACGTGAAATAAGGATTCCAAATCCGCAAAAATCATCAAGAACCGTCAATCCAATGTCAAGTTATAGCATTTTAAAGATTTCGGTATCCAAATTTTATGTTGAGTAGTGTGTACAAGGCCTAAGGGCCTTAATCCAAAAACTGAGAAAACCGTCTAGAGAAATTGATGTTACCTTAGTAAGGAACCATATTGCAACGACCAAAAAAATTTTTTGCGGAAATTTCACTCATACAAACTTTTTGATTTTTTGCATGACTTCATTGATCACCCCGTATATAATAAACTTATGGTCCTACGATAAATATACGTCATGCAGCTTAATCCGAAAAAAACTAGCTCTTAAAATTTGTAAGCCGCGTTCAAAAATTTGCATTCCTGTTGAAAATATTGAACTTTAAATTTTGCCTAAAAGTCTCTATGTGTAAGTTCGAGTGGCCAGCAGTGTAGTTAATTATTAGTAATAAGTATGTTGTCGAAATATTTTCCATGGAATATTTTAAATGAACCTATAAGTATAAACAATTATATTTTTCAGGTCATACTGAGGAATAACCAAAACGCTATAGCACCTGTGAATGTATCAGCATTGGATAGTGTTTTTCCCAGATTTTCTTGGCTGCAATTTATAGACACTTTTATGGAGGATTTTAATTATACTCAGACAGAAAACTATTTAATAAGTACTGATGAGACATATTTGAGGGAACTAAATTCATTACTTGCAAGAACTCCGAACAGGTAAATCATTTATTTATGTGAAAATCAATAACTACAGCATATTCTAGTGGGCAAAATGCCCAAAACTATTTCAATATTACTGGCAATTTGTGTATAGGGGTTTTCGAGGTAGCTGACTCATTTCAATTTTAATATAATTAAAAAACAAAACAAAATGGCTGATCCAATATGGCCGACTTATTTATTAAAAAATTAGTTGCTTCAGATGAAAATCAGTGCATAGCTGTTTCGGAGGTCGCTGATTTCGAATTTGATGTTAGTAAAAAAATGACGGATTCAATATGGGCGACCTTTTTATTAAAAAATTAGTGTTTTCAGCTGAAAGTCAGCGTATAGGGTTTTTCGAAGTCGCTGATTTCTAGTATAATATACATTTATGTTAGAAACATAATGATTGATTTTTTGCAAAAAATAGTGCAGTGGGACGAAGTGGAAAGGTAAAAACATAAATAAAAACATTGTTTTCATACAATTTTTCATTGCAATTGCTACTCGTCCTCGAACGAAGAATTACTTTCATCTTCGCTACTTTGCATTGTTGAATTCGAATGTTCAAATATCTCAGTTAACAATTCTATCGCTTCGGATGACAAGAATTTCATTTTTTCGCGGGTAGTTTACGTAGGCTAGAAATAAAAATATTTGATTCGACTAGTTTCTTTTTGAATAATGTTAGTAACAATATCGTTACTTTCATGCTGTCAATAATTTTCTTCTTGACGAAAAAAATGTTTTCATGGCCATATGTTATACTGTTTGTAAAAATATGAAATTATTGCAGTTCAGTACTAAATTTTAACAATAAAAAAGTACTGAGTTTTGTCGATATTTTACTTTAAATATTTAGACAAGGAAGTTGCAAATATTTAGATAAATGCCTGATATTATTTTAAATATAAGATGTATTTCCAAAATATCTAACATATTTACAGTACAATAATATTTTTTGAAACATTTTTGTTCGTGTACTATACTAACTGCAATTGTTTCATTTGTCAAAAACAATAAGAACACGGAGCGTACGGTGCGTGAGCTTCAACGCAATCATTTTTCGCGACCGAAACATTTTAATAAACAAAAGTGATGTGTTAAATTTGATCATAAATTAATTAATTTTAACAAATTTGAAGTACATAGTTGAAGTATACTTACTTTATGGAACAGAATCCATTTTTCAGAATCAAATTCAGACAACTGCAAAACACACAATAAGCATTTGAATTAAGTGTTATTTAGCTCGAGATGCAACTTAATCACCGCTCGGTTTTACAGTGAATTATTGGCTTAGATATAATCTAAGATCCGGCCGCTGATTACTGCAGATATATGTTTTTAATGAAATTAGATTTAAATGAATGATAACGTTAATGTAATACATTACTGCCGAGTAGCCTAGCAAAAATTAGCCGCAATTGCTTTTTTAATTAAATATATTGTAATTAATTTATTTAGACGAACTCCAACCATATTTTGTTAAAGTGAATTAAACGTTATTTGAAAGAAAACGATGTGAAGAATGTAAAAAAATAATGGTTTCCAGCTCCCAGTCAGCCGCAACTTCGAAGTTGCCAGGTGTAAACAAGTATGTTATTGTTAATTATTTACGCTCAAGAAAATTTTATACAAAATTAAAGTTCAATTCTTTCTCTACACGATAACACATGATCGTCTGTAAAAAAATGGCTGCAAGTAGTGGTTGCCATAATGTGAATTAATTACTGTCGTTCTGGATGAGTGTGAGCGAGAGAAAGAGAAGAAAAAATTTAAGTTTATTAAAATCACCTATACAAAATATGTATTTATTTAGGCAAATTTATTATTATTTTTTAAATATATTTATATATTTTTTTAATAAAAAAAAAATACTAAAATTGTATATATGTTTAATGTCATTATTATGAAATACGTATTTCATTGCCCTGATTGACCGATATTTATAAATTGTTCTTTTCAATGGTTGCAGCTGGAGAGACTATACGTTTCAATAACATTTTATATAAAAAAAATTGAGTAGTTTTTAGTAGAATGTAAATGACGGCGCTGCTGGAGTGATCATTTGTGATCAGTGATCAAGGTCAAGAACCCTAGATTTCCGGGAATTTTACATGCACGTGTGCGGAGGATCAAAATTCATTTCCGAGAATTTTAATGAACATGATTCAACAAGTTTAGAATTTCTGTGTAACATCATGCGTCAAGGTCATATAGATCAAACTTCATTTCCGGGAATATGATTCAATCAGTTTGGAATTCCATCATGCCTTAGCGGAGTAGTGATCAGGGATCAAGGTCATAGGAAAGTATCGTAATCATCGTTCTCACGGTGTGCGGGTGGTCAAATATATCTCCGAGAATTTTAAGCACATGTGGTCGAAGGATCAAATTTTGTTTCCGAGAATTTTAATGAACATGATTCGACAAGTTTAGAATGCTTGTGTGTAGAGGTTATATGAAGATGATGGGAAAGTATCATAACCATCGTTCTCACGGTGCACAGGTGGCCAAAGACTATGTGAAGGTTATATAGATCAGTAAGCTTACGGGGAAGCCGTCATTCTCACGGTGCACATGTGGCAGGTTTCATATAGGTGTTACCTTATACAAATCTGAAGTGACCAGAAGTCAATCAGACAAACCGGAAGTGAAACCGGAAGTACCGGAATACAAACGGACAAACCGCAAGTGGTCGGAAACGACTTCTAGTGATGAACAGGAAGTACATTTGGCAACACTGCATATGATTTAGAGATGGCAATACTGCATCTGCGGTGCATGTGGGAACCCCCTCCCCCAGCGATAGATTATATAATATAATGCTAGGAAAATAATATTCTCCATTACTGTTTAGCCTATTGTACAACAATGAAGTGCGAACACTTCACGAATGTTCTTCAAAGAAAAGTAATTTAGTTCGGCATATTCGGCAATATTCTTCCGTTCTAAACGATGGGAAACGCTGAAGTGTAGCTTGTGAGCTGCCAAGCAAGAAGCAGAAGTGTGATGATGTACCTTCTACAAATGCTATTAATAGAAAACAAAGTTCTTCGAGTGGCTCAAAAATTTGTGACTATTGTCGAAAAGACTTTTTATCATCTTTTAACTTACGACGACATATTAGTAACAATCGATGTCCCATCCTGAACGACTTACTTGATTGTAATGGACAGAAAAAATAAATCGTCCTATTGTGAGCAGTTTGGGAGATGGAGTTAACAAATTACGTTCAGCATTTAAAAGCAGGATTCCTAGTTACCGTTTTAGCAGTCCTAGAAGCCATATTAATTATTCCAATTTTCTAAAATAAGTCAACAAAAGATATTGGATAATATCGAGGAATAATTGGAGAAATATCGTACTCTGAAGATTAATTTTGAAGTGCTTGGGTTTTATACTACCCCTGAAAAGTAATTGAGTTCAATACCAAAAACAAAATAATCACTATTTCAATGGACCTGCATCAGATTTTCAAAGAATTTAGTGAGGAAATGAGTGTACAGGCATCCGAATTCCAGGATAGAAATTCGGGTTGGACATTAAGATATATAATGTTCTTGATGTCAACATAAATAAGTTTACACCAATGGGGGTTTCATCATACTTTAAGTTACCTAAAGCAGTATATTTTAAAAAGGCCATTTTAAACATACAAAACAAGGATAATGCATGCTTTGCAAGGTCGATCAATGCAGCTGTTTTCCTACAAAAACGAGTTTGTATCCACAATACAATGCTTTGTTAAACTTTAGAGAAATTAAAATACATAGCCAAGTTCGAGAAAATGAACAACATCTCAGTTAATGTGCTTGGTCTCTTAATACAAATCTTCGAAATTCTGCTAAAAATGAGTTCGAAAAGGGTTTATTCAAGATAATGGTTAACTCAATTTTCGACAAGACCATGGAAAACGTCGACAAAAGACAAAATATAAAACTATGCTCATGCTGAGAAAATTAAATAGGTGCATTGGGTGACAGAGCATTAATAGCCATGCCACATTTCAAGTCATGTTCAGTGTTTGACGAAAATTTGGTAGCAATTCAAATGGAAAAATTAAAAATCTTGTATGATAAGGCGCCCTTCGTAGGATTTTCCATTCTAGATATTTCGAAGACTATAATATATGAATTTTTATACGGTTCCATCAAACACATATATGAAGATGACGCCATTGTTCTATCGTCCTCGTTGTTCGAACTGAACTGCTCAGCAACTAGAAAATTTGATAATATCATTCAAACAACTACTTTAGTTCCATCGCTGTAAACTGGAATGCGGGATATCAGCATCTAATATTACATAATAGCAAATCCCGGCGTAAAAAATTATACTTAGCTTTAAATAGGAATAATTTTACAATGATCATTGCTTTAAATAATCAAATCAAAACTTTTCATCTACAAATATATACGGCATTATAACATAACGTAATATATCATTTATTCGATTTATCAAAAGACAGCGTTTGGATTTCAAACCGCTCAGATATCATTATATCGCCACCTGATCTTATCCGACAAGTAGGGTGATTTTACAAATTCGTACAATAAAACAATCTATGCAGACTAATTGGTGGTGGAGTAACACAGTGGGAATAGATTTATCCGACAACCGCGTTTAATATTTCACGTAGTACATAAGTTTATTTGCCGTAAGAATTGCAAGACACCTTGATAATGAAATCGCAATTTGTGGGATAAAGTCCAGAGAAGTCTGAGGTTTTAAGTACATTGTAAAATAATGCATACATTTTTATCAGTGATTTAGTAACACTATGTGAAGAGATATTTTGGGTAAACAATGCAAGACGCCTATGATAAGGAAAATCCTATTTCACCCATAACCAGAAGGCAAAAGAACGCAATCTGAATAACTGAGATTTTGGAAAAAAGAAGCGATAAATTATAAAAACCGTCAGTAACACAAACATTATGTGCATTTGAAGATTCAGCAATACCAACATCAGTAAAATTTCTAAAAAATTATTTAAACTCACAACCTGTTTCTTACAAAGATGAAAATTGGGTATTTATTATCGACGAGAAGGGGCGTACAGGGTCTATGAAATGTTTAAAGTAACAAGACATTTCTCGTTAACATACGTAAATCTCCTAAAAGTAAAAAGTAATATCCATAAGCTGTTCGCGACGCTTACAATAAAAAATATAATTGTATCAGAACCTTCATATATTTATATTTTGTGACATCTCTATATTTTGAATCAAATAAATTACGTCATATATTATTTTGGATTTATAAAATGAAAATCGTACCAAAATAACACACAAATAGAACGTATATTTATCCTAAATGAAATCGTCGTTAAAAAGCAAGTCATGTTTTACATTACACATCTTTATTTGAAAAATAATGTCAAGTATAAAACTATTTAATTATAAGCTCGCCTATTAGATAATTGCAGGCAAACAACTTCCTTTCAAACAAGTTGCAATTTATTTTATGTATTAACATTTAGCTGACAATGTGTTCTTCTACACGTGCTTTATATCGTATCGTCTGTTTAATTTAAGCGAATTTGTTCTTTTTGCTATAAAATATATCAGTGCATACATACAGGGGTAATAGAAATATGTGAGGTATACTAATTTCACTGCATCACATTTGTGTACAGGGACTATTCTCTAGATACGTACAGTCTGTACGGGAATTATCATAGTCATTTACTGGGCATTCTTGTATTCTTTCTTTCCTCTAATTAAAAGAAATTATTAGTACATGCATATTGCTACAGTCGAATTAATTATATACAAGGATATTTTTATTTTTCGTTGTCTTATTAGTATAATATGCATATTGATTGAGCCTTGCACGGGAATTTGTCATAGTCATATACATGTATTTTGTATTTTCGTTCCCTATCCTCTAATTAAAGAAGTAATTAATACATGCATGTTGCCATAGTCGAATTAATCATATACAGGAACATTTTTATATTTCGTTGTCTTGTTAGTACACCCATATCGATTGAGTCGAATTAAGGCATTCCTTCAAATGTCTATTACCATGCAACTTGCGCAGAAGTTATATAACCTTTGGTCACGTGCACCAGTAGCTCAGTTTTCAATTCGAGTCATGTTAATTAAAATTCACAGAAATTAAATGAGCTGCAGTCAAAGGTTTTGTCAACTTGATGGGGTACTGACGAGTTCAAACAGCTTCTTGATACTTAGTGAAACATTTTTTGTATTTTTTTGATAATTTTGTTTATGAATTCTATTTATAAACAGAAACCAAGGATTCAACTACCTTATTTTGTACATCACAATAGACCAGAATGGAATACGCCGGACTCATAATCCAGATGCCATGTATATAAATTGGGGCTTCAAATGTGTGGTTGATGTCTTACAATAATTGTAAATAAAACAACGAATAATGCATATGTTTTTCATGTATATGTAAACAATTAATAAATTACAAATCTAATAGATTAAAATAAAAATTATCTATATTCAAATTATCTTCTAATTCGGAACGTCCAAATCCATACTATCCTATCCTGCTTCAGGTTCTTCCATATCTATACGTCTAGCATATTTTAGCAAAACGTCCAAATTTTTATCACTAGTGTCAGTATTTAGATTATAGCCCCAAGCCAGGGTTCTCACTTCTGCAGATACAATATACCTTTTATCATCAGCAAATGACAGAGCTACTTTATTTCTTACTTCTGTATGAATGATTTGTAAAGTAGATGTAAATACCGACATTTTACGCAATATAAAATCGTCGTTTTCAACAATCTGAAGAACACAGTGCGAAAAGTCTATTTTTATCGAAACGAGGAATATTTCTCTTTTTTTATGGCACTATGGAACTGGTCCAATCATCCAGAAACACAATACAAATGGTAAGGTCAATACTTGACTAAAGATTAAACATTTGAACCTAACTTTTATTTGCTGAATCCATGAACCCACAGACCACAGACATTTATAAAATGTAATTAAAAATATCGCAAAAGGAAGAACACATTTGTTCTTTGTCATATTTGAAAATGGCAAAATAATTAAGGGAAGTTGACAGGGACACACGCTTCTCGCCTAGAGGCCTATCAAGGCGTTTTGAAAATTTCTGGTACAAACTGGGTAAGGCCATGGTAAATAGGGAGAACAACATGAGGTTAGACAATAGGATTCGTAAATTAAAATGTAACATATATTAAAATATAAAATTTCTAAATTTTTACACCAGTTTTACTCAAAAAAGCAACTATATACTTTAATAAATCGATTTTATTCAGACATAAGACATGTAGTAGATTTAATGGTGCCGAAACCCCGCCTCTAATTAATTTAGAATAGAGGCTGTTACATTCGTCCATGTGCTTTTGACAGCTAAACATTATATGATCTAAGTCACCTTCTACATTGCAATGTTCGCATAAACTTAATGTAATAAGTTTGAGTTTAGCAAGGTGAGCTGGGTAAATTCCATGTCCGAATTTTAGGCGGTTAATAATGCTAATATATTTACGGGGAATATGAAGGTCATCATGCCAAAACTTCGTTGGTATTTCAGGGTGAATATATGAGCATCTTGTGGGAGATGTACAGCAAAACTGTTGCCAGAGTTGTAACCATTTTTTTTTCATCTTGTTTCTGAAAACATTGAAACAATCGTCATCTGTTACCTCGATTCCACAGTCAATACTTTATTTTGCCAATGTGTCGACCAGTTCATTATATTGTAAACCATTGTGCCCCTTAATCCATACAAATGTGATACTGCCACCATTTGCTGTCCATTTGGATGATAGAGATTTAATTTCTTTTATATGATAGTATTTGGACTATAGCTATTTTTTATCACTGTCAGCACGGAGAGTGAGTCGGAAAGTACCACGGAAAATGTAATATTGTCAGATATAATGTATTTTATACCCTGAAGTATAGCAAATGCTTCCACAGAGAAAATCGACATATCCGGGAATTTTTTTTAATCCAATATTTGTTACACAGGTGAAAATTATTTAACTTACTTATTACTTCCCTCGCATACCGAAGGGAAGTATTGTATTCGAGAAAAAATCACCCTCCGAGATTTTTTCGGATTCTGACGTTTCAGAACACGTAGATTCCGAAAATATAGGTTTTTCAATTCCGTCAGTCTGTCTGTCTGTCTGTCTGTCTGTCTGTTGGTGCATTAACTAAAAAACTACTTGACGGAGAGCAGTCAAATTTGGTAGGTAGTTAACCCTACTGTCAGCGAAGAACTGGTAGAAATTTCACTGGAAAATATACAGGGTGGACCGTCTAAACGGAATAAATAGTGAAAAAATTTTTTTTTGCTCAAATTTAAAATTTCCACGTTTCATGACGCGCTAAACCTATTTCAGAAAAAAAAAATTTTTGAATTTTTTTTTCAATCATTTTTGAAAATGTTTACCAGTAAAAAAAATTTTTTTCTTTGTTCAAATTTAAAATTTCCACGTTTCGTGGCATTCTAAACTTATTTAAAAGAAAAAAAAATTTGAAAATTTTTTACCATTTTTGAAAAAATTTGTACCACCAAAATAGATGAATTTTTTTTTCTCAAAATTTAAAATTTCCACGTTTCATAGCGTTCTAAATCTATTTAAAGAAAAATAAAAAAAAATTTAAAAATTTTTGAAAAAATTTTACCACAAATGGAATTTTTTTTTCAGATTTAAAATTTCCACGTTTCCATGGCATTCCAAATTTATTAAAACAAATTTAAAAATGTTTTAGAAAAATATAAAAAAAATGAAAACGTGTTTAGGTAATCTATTTATTACCATTATAGAATAGACGAAATATTTTTTTTGCTCAAATTTAAAATTTCCACATTTCATAACATTCCAAACCTATTTCGGAAAAAAAATTTGCAACATATTTTCACCAATTTGGAAAAAAATTTAACACTAGAATAGACAGAAAACATTTTTGAAAATTTGTTCTATATTTTAATCACCACTATACTTCCACTCCATTACGTGAATGTGGGATTGAAAATGTGAGAGATGGCAATAATATTTGGCATATCCTATTATATACTTTTATTGAATAATGGCATCCCAAGAAATAATTGAGTCATGGTGGACATTTATAAAGGTATTTGCGCAAGCCTTCCATATTTGGCACCTGTTATTTAGTATATTGAACTTTTGCTGTTGGATGAACACTCTGTATATTTTTTTTACCAAAAGTTATCAGGTTTTCTTTGTAATAATACCAATAATTATATTCCGATTATTATTCCCAATGTCATTTCGTAATTAATAATTTTTTTGAGTGACTGTCCAAATAACGAGGGAAGTTCTGTGTAAATAACTTTACCGATTTTTTTTTTAAACCAGATTAGGATCTAATGAATATGACTTTGTAATACATTTTTCTGACAGAAACTCGCGACGTAGTTGTAAAGGAGGCTCCAATGCTTCAACATGTATAGGTTCAATAGGAGCTGAATTCATAGCACCTAAACAAATACTTAAGCTCTTATTTTTGGACAGTATCTAAACGTTTCAGTAGTTGCTTACTGGCAGAAGGTAGAGCCGTAATTCAATATTGATCTAACATATGATTTATAGAACATAAGAGCGGATTTTTGGTCTGCCTCCCACCATGTCTTGCAGGTCATTCGAAGAAAATTAATACCCTTGTCAAATTTATTGATAATATTTTCTACAAATGGTTTCCATGTTATTTTTTTGTCTAGGATGATACACAAATATTTCACTTCTTTTTTAGTCGAAAAATTTTCCACAAGTTTCCACATTTAATAGTTTGCAAATTATTTATATTATATCGAGAAAAAAAGGTCACAGTAGACTGATTCAGAAATTTTTAGACAATCGTTTTATACTGTTGTTTAATTTCAATGTGCAGTAATCAAATTTTCTGGCATCTGTATAGATGCAAAAATTATCGGCATATTGGATAACATTAACTGTTTTGTCGATTTTGTGAATGTCCGCAATGTAGATATTAAACAACAGTGGGCCTAATACTGATCCTTGGGGAAGACCTACAGATACAAAACGTGGGCCAATTTTTTCATTATTGGTGTTTCTGACAGAGTTCTCTATTTTCTCCATTTCTAAAATTGAACTGTCAGTGTTTTTGTACATGGCAGTTGCGCCATTTCAATACATGGAAAATCCTACGAAGAGGGCGTTATCATATACGATATTTAATTTATCTAATTGAACTGCTACCAACTTTTCATCAAACACGGAACAGAATTTGAAATGTCGCTTGATTATTAATGCTCTGGCTCCCAATGCACCTTTTTATTTTCCCGGCGTGAGCATAGTTTTATATTTTGTCTTTTGTCGATGTATTCCAAGGTTTTACAGAAAATTGAGTTAACCGTCAGCTTGAATAATTCCTTTTCGAACTCATTTTTAGCAGAATGTTGAAGATTTGTATTAAGATCAATGTATGACTTCAACCATAGTGATTTGGAAAATTCTGTTATCCTATGCATTTTCTTTAATTCCATCCCATATTTCAAACACTCCTTTAAATTCTTGTAGTGAATGATATATTTATACCTATCTCATAAGTTCGGTATTAATTTAGAAGTTTTGGATTTCGGAGGAGTCATTTCCTCAGGATAAAACGGCAAATCATCACAGTCGTCGTCTGATAGATATTCCAAGTCCACTTCTAGGACATACCGTTTCAGTGAATTTTTTCAATTAGAGAACAATCAAATTTTTCAGTGTCTTCTTTCTCAAGCCATCTAGAATCACCTGCCATTGCGGCTCCATATAGATTTGAGGCGTCGAGATACATGATGTACGATATTTGTTTACCAAGATCATCATTTGATAAAAATATATTGTTTGCCACAGCCTTTCTTTTGCTACATTGAGCCACTCCTCCTCGAATACACACTGAACAACAGTTAAAAGCTCCAATTTAACTTCTGTGTGACGTAACATGCCATCCCAGGCCAGGAAAGGTGCTGTTAAATAATGATCAGGGTCCAATTTGTATTGTTCTAGACACACTTTCCTAAAGTTTTCAAACACATCATTTAATAGTAATATGTCTGATTTCAGGTACAAATCTTTTGAAGGTAATTGTCTTTCTTCTAATTTTCCAAACGAGTCTGTATATTATAAAGGAAACACCTCTTTGTCTAATTAAACTAAACTCTTCCTCATCTTGAAAATATTTTCTAATCTCGGTGCACTGATTAGATTTTAAACTTTGGCTCAATTTATCAAATGATTTGAATAAGAATCCAAAGGAATCCACAAATTTTAATTTCAGATGTGTCCGGTACTTTGGGATTTGTAGATTTTTGCACGAGGATTGACTTAGATAAAGAGATATATTTCTCTTTGGTTTGAGATATCACTGAAATTTTTTCTTTCTTGCACACCAGCTTCTTTATGTACAGGTGACTGTCATATTTTGTCAAATTATGGAAGAACACTGGTGGAATTTCGGCACGTTATAGTTCAAATTACAAACGGCATGAGTAGTAGCACGGAAGCGGCCTGTCAAGTGACAGTGATTGCAAACTTTTATATCTCCGAGCTTGAACGGCTTCTTGCAAATAAGACAATATGCTGCGTTTTCATATTCAACGTTCTCTTGATCTGTACGGGGCAGCATCTCCTTAATATCTTTCAAATGGGTACTATACAAGTTTAGAGCTGTTTCATCCAACTTCTCATCTAATACTTCTATAATATCATGTCCTCGATATGTGAAAATTTTGAATATTTGTCATCGAAATTGCAGGTGACGTAAAAGATTATGGTTGGTGTTTGCATACTTTAATCGTGAACGATTTACCTTCATAAGGTTCATTACGGTCGATTGGTTTCATCCAACTCTCGATATCTGCATATATTACAAACGGATCAGACAATTGTCTTTCAAAGTCTATGAACTTAAGGATGTTTTCAGGTACTGATTCACCATACTTATTAATTTTTAACTCAGTAGATGATAGTATTGTGTATGTATGGTTGCAGTAATTTTCTTCATGTCTTTTCAGCTGCTCTACTTTCCGAAACGATTGTAGATATCCATCACAAATATATAGGCGACTATCATGTTTTAGTTTTTGGTTTGAAACCATTCTTGACAAATTTTTTATAAGGCAGTAATGAGTGTGACCAGTATTATTTGATATAAGTAATAAATTGATATGCGTGGCTTACCGGCATGATGTAAAATGTAACGGTTCAACCATTTTAGTAATAATTTTCCAATTCTGATTCGAGACCAAAGACATTAACGGGGATATTGTTAATTTTTTCGAACTTGGCTTTATCCTTTAACTTCATCGAGAACTCTAGGCCTCTATAGTTTAGCAAAGTATCATAATGTGGATACGAACTCATTTTTGTAGGAAAATAGCTGCATTGATCAACCATGCAAAGCATGCATTATTCTTGTTTTCTATGTTTAAAACAGCCTTCGTATCATATATTACTTTCGGTAATCTAATGTATGATGAAGCCCCCATTGGTGTAAACTTATTTATGTTGACGTCAAGAAACATTATACGTCTTAATGTCCACCCTGAGTTCTCCTGCAATTCGTATGCTTGTACGCTCATTTCCTCACTAAATTTGAAAATCTGATTCAGGTACATTGAAATTGTGATTATTTTGTTTTTGTTATTTAACGACTTTTTATCAGTCAACTCTTTTTCTATAAAATCCAAACACTCCAAAATTAATCTTCAGAGTCCGATATTTCTCCAAATATTCAACGATTTTATCCAATACCTTTTGTTTGATTTTTTTTAGAAAATCGGAATAATTAATCTGACTTCTAGAACTGATAAACGGTATCTAGCAATCCTGTTTTTAAATGCCGAATCTCCCAAACTGCTCACAATAGAACGATTAATTTTTTTATTCTGTCATACAATCAAGTCGTTCAGGACGGGGCATCGATTATTACTAATATGTCGTCGTAAGTTAAAAGATGATAAAAAGTCTTTTCCATAATAGTCACAAGACTTTGAGTCACTCGAAAAATTGTGTTCTCTGTTAATAGCACTTGTTGAAGGTATATCGTCACATGTTTGCTTCTTGCTTGCGGCTCACAAGCTACACTCCTACGTTTCCCATCATATAGAACGGAACAATATTGCTGAATATGCTGAACTAAATTACTTTTCTTTGAAAGAACTTTCTTGCAGTGTTCGCACTTCATTGTTGTACAATAGACTAAGCAGTACTGGGGAATATTATTTTCCTAGTATTATATATAATCTGTCACTGGGAGAGCGGATTCCCAACTATACACCAAATCGTATGCGGAAGAAAAAGCCGCGGAAAAAAAAGCCGCGGAATAAAAATCCTGGAAAAAAAAGCCGACGGAAGAAAACGCCGCGGAAAAAAAAGCCGACGGAAAAAAAAGCCGCGGAAAGAAAAGATGCTTTACAGAAAACAGAGAACATGAGTCTAGGAAGAAAAAGCCTCGGAAAAAAAAGCCGCAGAAAGAAAATCCGCGAATTGTAAATACGATAACTTCTGTTAGACTTAAAATTTGTGTTTCAAATTTGAGGCATGTATAAAATAGCATAGCAGAATACTCCCTATTGAAATTGAGTAATATCGGCCATACAGGGCGATCTTTAGGGGTGTCCAAATTGTCATTAGGTACCTATTTATATAATTGTGTTTTATTATAACTTTGTAGACAACTGTTACCAAGGTTTTTGATTAAGCACACAAAAGTACATAGATGTACAAGATATCAAAACAAAATATACAGAATGTTTCTAAGATTTGAAAGAGTTTTCCATAGATTAGAAAATATATAAAAAACCGCTGTCTTAGGAATTACTACTTCCACATCCAGATTTCCCATCCAAGTCTCTTGAAAGGAAAACATTTTGATACTATATTTGCACTCTAGGATGTGAAGATAATTGGTCATAGAATTTTAATAATATATTTGATGCAGATATGTCATAAAAAAATTAAGGTGCTGCCGAATCTATATTTAAGTTCTGCATAATCCATATTCGGATGCTGCCGAACACCAAAGTGACTTCCGGGAGTTACCGAATTCATATTTCGGGCGCTGTCGAATTCCAACGTAATTTCCGGGCGCCGTCGAATACCAAGGCAATTTTCGGGCACTCCTGAATGGCAAGGTGAATTCCGGGCGCTACCAAATCTGCATTCTTGCGCTGCCTAATCTGCATTTGGGCGCTGCCAAATCTGCATTCGGGCGCTGCACAATGGTCCAGAAAAAGGTATAAAATTTTCTAGAGCTCTCAATTTGCAACTGATTGGGATAATTTTTTTTAAATATTCGTGATTAAATTACGAAGACATCTGTCATCGCTGATTTTTTAAGTATGCAAACCTGAAAACGGTTCATATGTCTAAATGGCCAGGTTTTATGAAAGTCTTACAGATTTTTTTAAACAATTTACGTACATCATGCCACTCGGGGGTTTTCGAGATCGCTGATAACGAATCTGATATTCAAATTATCGTGAACCAACCCGCAAGATGGCGGAATCAATATGGCGGCTATAAAATGCTAAGAAATGATAATAAATATATTTTCGTTAATTTTAATACTAACAAGTTTCAAATATTACTGATTATTATTTTTAAATTCAAATTGTTTCAATTTTAAGTTCCAGTAAGAAATTCAAGATGGCGGATCCAAAATGAAAATCAAAGAATTATTTAAATGCATTATTCTAATAGTTCGTAGCCCCAGCGATGTCATAAACGCCGACATAGACAATTTTTAGAATAATTTTTTAATTATTGTCAATATTGTTTTACTACTTACCTCAAACGAAAGTAGTCGATTGTTTACCTGGCTCACCATTACAAGTCCGTTATCTGCATTTCGTTCATTTTTAATATTGCCGGTAGCATAGCCGTAGGTAGGTTAAATGATATTTATTTACTTTTATTGAATCATTGGTGGAGTTGTTCATTAAATTAACATTATGTATTATAAATAAATAACCCATTATAAATTAATAATTTACATCATGTCTATCAATTAATATAAAGTAGTAAAACAATATTTACAATAATTAGAGAGTTATTCTAAAAATTGTCGGTCATCGCTTATGACATCGCTGGTGTTATGAAATATTAGAATAATGCATTTAAATAATTATTTGATGTCCAATTTGGATCAGCCATCTTGAATTTCTTACTGGAACTTAAAACTGAGACAATTTGTATTTAAAAATAGTAATCAGTAATATTTGAAACTTGTTAGTACTAACTTTAACGAAAACATATATTTTTTTAACATTTCTTCGCATTTTATAGTCGCCATATTGATTCCGCCATCTTGTAGGTAGGTTCATGACAATTTGGATGTCAGATTCATTATCAGCGACCTCGAAAATCTTCGAGTAGCAAGATTTATGAAAATCGGTTAAAAAAGAAATTCTGTAAAAATTTTAAAAAAACATTTAGGCACATTAATTGTCTTCAGATTTGCAAATTTCAAAAATCGGTCATGATAGATCTCTTCGTAATTTAAACACGAATATTAAAAATATATATATCTCAATCGGTTGGAAAATAAAAGTTCTAGACAATTTTGAACGAAAAAACTTTTTTTTGGCCCACTGTGCGCTGCCGAATCTGTATTCGGGCACAGCTGAATCCAGTATTGAACACTACTCGCCAGGATACATTTTCATTGCAAGATCTAACCCCTAAATATAATATATACTAACTGACATACAAAGCAAGTTAAATAAAAGCTTTTTAAAATGAAGTTTCTGGACTCTTATTAGCTTGTTTTTCTTATTACTAAAACCTAAACCTAAAACCGGTAATATTGCTCATAGAGAAAAAAAAATCATATCGCTGTGCTGGTAATCGAATTCTGAACAACTTTCAAAATGTTCTTCCGTGTGTCTGTCCGTCTGTCCGCCTGTTTGTCTGTTCGTCTGTCACATTTCTTGTAAGCACGATAGAAGTCCGATTATTGTATTGTAATTTGGACAGTAGGTTGGTGTTAGCTAGCGGAAGAACCCTATTGTTTTTTAACAAAATCGATCAATAAATAAAAACGTTATTAATTTTAAAAAAATATACATTTCTTCATATTCTGCAATTCAACAAAGAATGTCTAAAACTAATATTATTAACAAAAAAAACTGCGAAGAGTATCTATAGAATGTGCAACAATTATATCAAAAGTGCAGTAAATTGGCGAAGAGTATTATTATAATGGTTAGCTTATTTTCCCTTATTTACTCCTACTTATCCCCACCCCTTTATCCCCACCACCTCAACATATAATGTAGTTCCAATCTCGTTATAATACATTACAATACCAAATTTCAAGTCAATATCTTAAACCATTCCAGAGAAAACGTGCCAAAAAAGTTACAGACGACTGGCCGACGTTTCATGACATTCTAAATTTAATTTAAAGCTCTATAAGATCTCTATCTGTAACTTTTATATTATATCACACGTACCTTCCCTTATATTTTGGGTTTTGACAATTTTGTACCTAGAAGAAAATAATATTGCACCAGAAAAAAAATGTGATCAACAAGAAATGTAGAGAAATCCAGAAAACTGTTGATTATATGACAAAACTTAACCAAAACGTATTTTAACACCGGAGAAAGATAAGCATTTAAAAAAAATAATTCCGTTCGGTCTAACTTTTCAAGATACGAGCAAATAATTATTTACAGACAGTGGGCGCTCGACCCTAAATAATTTGTCCCCATCTGCCAGCGTATATAATAATTTTTATTCACAACTGTATATAAAATTTCTCCTTGTATCGTAAGCATATTATTAAATGTCTTCTAAGAGATTGATAAAATATATGAAAGAAACTTTTAAAAACAACTAAAAGCGTTGAACGCGGAAATATGCTGTAGAAGTTGTTTCGATAGCCCTTGGGCAATATGAATACTGTTATTATATCGTCATCGTCAAACTCTTTCATTTGATACTCATGTCAAGGGGATTATTGTAAAGAAAATGTAATCTGCCATATTGGGTTTAGAATGACGTTACATAGTTTATCGTATTTTACTCGTCAATCCACTCTATTTGATACCCATGTCAAGGAGGTTGTGAAGGAAAGGTAATCTGCCATATTGGGTTTAAAATGACGTCACATAGTTTATCGTATTTTACTCGTCAATCCACTCTACTTGATACCCATGTCAAGGAAGTTGTGAAGAAAAGGCAATTCGCTATCTTGGGGCGTCCGCCATATTCGATTTAGAGTGCTATCACACAGTTTATCGTATATTACTCGTCAAACCCCTTCATTTGATACCCATATGTCAAGGAGATTGTGAAGAAAAGGTAATCCGCCATCTTGGGTCGTTCGAAATATTGGTTTTAGAGTGACGTCACATAGTTTATCGTATTTTACTCGTCAAACCCCTTCATTTGATACTCATGTCAAGGGAATTGTGAAGAGAAGGTAATCCGCCATCTTAGGTCATTCGAAATCTTGGGTTTGGAATGACGTTACACAGTTTATCGTATTTTACTCGTCAATCCCCTTCATTTGATACCCATGTCAAGGCGGTTATGAAGAAAAGGCAATCCGCCATGTTGAGGTGTCCGCCATATTGGATTTAGAATGTCACATCATTTACCGTATTTTGCACGTCAAACCCTTTCATTTGATACCCATATCAAGGGGGTTGCGAAGAAAAATGTAATCCGCCATCTTATGGCTTCCGCCATATTGGATTTAGAACGAAAATAGATGCAATGTATCATGTTTTTACTTTTTAGTTTCCCATCTACTTCATTTTTTATTCAAACGCCATAATTTCGTTTACTATTGTCAAACTCGCTTGCATTTGGTGATCCGCCATTTTATGCCGGCGCCATATTGGACTGAGAATGTCGTTACACAGCTTATTGTATTATACTTTATATACCCTTTCATTTGATACCCATGTCGAGGAGGTTGTAAAAAGATAGGTGATCCGCCATTTTATACCGGCGCCATATTGGACTTAGAGTGGCGTTACACAGCTTATTGTATTCTACTTTATATTTCATTTCATTTGATACCCATGTCGAGGAGGTTGTAAAAAGATAAGTGATCCGCCATTTTATACGGCGCCATATTGGACTTAGAGTGACGTTACACAGCTCATTGTATTCTACTTTATATACCCTTTCATTTGATACCCATGTCGAGGGGGTTGTGAAAAGTTAGGTGATCCGCCATTTTATGCCGGAGCCATATTGGATTTAGAATGACGTTACACAGCTTATTTTATTCTACTTTATATACCCTTTCATTTGATATCCATGTCGAGGGGGTTGTAAAAAATAGGAGATCCGCCATTTTGTGCCGGCCGCCATATTGAATTTCGAATGACGTCAAACAGCTTATTGGATTTTACTTTATATACCCTTTCATTTGATAATCATGTCGAGGGGATTGTAAAAAAATAGGTAATCCGCCATTTTGCCAGCCGCCATATTGGATTTAGAATGGCGTTACACAGCTTATTGTATTTTACTTTATATGCCCTTTCGTTTGATACCCATATCGAGGGGGTTGTCAAGAAAAAGGTAATCCGCCATTTTGTGGTGGTTGCCATATTGGATCTACCATAGTATCGAGTATAATATATTGTATTTTCTCCAGAACCAAAGTTGTGTGCAAAATTTCAGTATGATTGGATATCAAGTGGTCAAAAATTCGATCACCAGATTTGACCATCAATACCTACATGTAATTATTGTAGGATAATTTATCACCACCATTATTATATTGATTCATATTCATTCTTTATTGGCACTCTTACATACAAAGTAATTATATAACACATTAATGTCAACGTCAGAATGTTAGCGCACTCGGTATTGTCGCAGATTCACCTCATTTCGGATTTTTCTTCCGCGGATTTTTTTACTGCGGCTTTTTTTTCCGTTTACAGGACGGGAGTCATTTAGATAATTGATAGGTTTTTGTGTTCATATGTTACATGTAAAGTAGCTTTTTTATCCGCGGCTTTTTTTTCCTCGGCTTTTTATTCCTTCGGATTTTTTTTCCAGGATTTTTATTCCGCGGCTTTTTTTTCCGCGGCTTTTTCTTCCTAGATTCACACCAAATGCACCTGTACATCATATGCAGTGTTGCCAAATGTGCTTCCTGTTCATCACTAGAAGTCTTTTCAAACCACTTCCGATTTGTCTCATTGATTTCAGGTCACGTCCGGTTTCACTTCCGGTCCGTATAAGGTAACACCTACATGTAATATAAAACCTGCCACCTGCGCATCATGTGAACGACGGCTTTTCCATAGGCTTTACTGATCTATATATCTTCCGCATAAACTTTGGCCACCTGTGCACCGTGAGAATGACGGTTATGATACTTTCCCATGACCTTTATATAATCTCTACACACATGCATTCTAAACTTGTTGAATCATGTTCATTAAAATTCTTGGAAATGATTTGATCCTTCGACCACCTGTGCTTAAAATTCTCGGAAACCTATTTGACCACCTGCACACCGTGAGAACGATGGTTATGATAATTTCCCATGACCTTGATCACTGATTGCTGCTCCGCCCCGGCATGATGCAATTCTAAACTTATTGAATCATATCTACAGAAATGAAATTTAATCTATATAACCTTGACGTATGATGTTACACAGTATGATGTAATTCTAAACTTGTTGAATCATATTCATTAAAATTCTCGGTAATGAAATTTGATCCTTCGCACACGTACACGTAAAATTCACGATAATCTAGGATTATTGACCGTGATCACTAATCAGAAATGATCCCTCCAGCAGCGCTGTCATTTAAATACCACTGTTTTTAAAACGATAATTAATAAAAAATTACTACTCATTGGCATTTAAAGAAGAGATAAAAGGACTTCGATATTCTCTGAACATTCAATAGTCGATTTTTTCAACAAAACATGATTCCTTCCTTGTACGGGAAACATATCCACTATGCTCAAAAATCATCGCTTCACAGGTAAAACATTAAAAAACAATATTACAGGGGCGAGAGTAATTCATTCAAATAATGGTAGCCACTACTTGCGGTCATTTCTTTACAGACATCCAAGTGTTATCGTGTAGAGAGAGAATTAAACTTCAATTTAGTATAAAATTTTCTTGAAAATCACGATGAGCGAAAATATTTAACATTAACATATCTATTTGCAACTGGCGACTTCCCAGACAGCACAAGGTCATCCTGCAGCCATCCTAGGGATATGAAAGCTAGGATATACAAATATCCGGAGAATATCCCCAAATATGTGAGGGATGTCATACTCCAACGTATGGCTTGGGTTCCGCATTATTCAATATTGCGATATGGCCGCCACTGTTCTTTACAACTACGTAAATTTTAAAAGAAGTGCATATTAATAGTGATATTTTTTTCGTTTCCTTTGTTGCCTCAGTTGCCTGCTCCAATCATGTTTCTTCTGAAGTCCACTACATTCTCATCTGATAGGTTAACCTTATTTCTGCATAGGTTGCTTCTAAATATAAAAACATAGCTATATTTGTATTGAGACTTATTTTATATATCATGTTAGTACATTTTCTTAGTCTAATTTATTGTAAGAATAAAAATAATAAGCATAGCAAGTACTGTATCAAAATAGATATCGACATGGACACAGAATCAATGTACACAAATGGTACCTATATTTAGCTTAAAATTCATATATAACTAAATAAATAATTACACAAGTTTTCTTGAAAAAATCATTTAAAACATTGGTTAAGGGATTTTTTTAGGTTATGTAAAATTAGATTAAACAAAACTGATGAAAATAAATTAATTACAATATTTCATACCTTTACACTATGCAGACCACTTGCTGCATTTTGATCAATTTTATATAATTCTTGACATTAACAAATAAAGAATTTTTAAACCATTATTTTATTTTGATACCGAAAGCAATGACTATGAATCGATTTCAATAACACAGATGACAGATACTGTGATGGCGTGATGTACTGTGCGCATGCCCAAATTAAGAAATATTCGATTTGCCAATAAACTAGGTATAAGTTGAAAAGGCAAAACAGCTAACAGCTAAAAAATAATTAATTAATTACTTATACCTATACGTAAATAGATAGATAGATAGATAGATAGATAGATAGATAATTTATTAAGCATTTAAAAAATACAGAATTGTACATTATGGTAAGTCAGATTTACAATAAGGGAAGAACATATAAATAAAAATGTGTACATATATAAATATAAAAATACAGATACATAGATTAAATATAAAATACGTATACAAATAGAGTAAAAATATAAAATACAGAAGACAAAAATAAATGTTTATGTAACATTATAAAATACTTAAAACTTGAAACAGATATGATAGTCGTTTAACTACACTCATGTATATATATAAATATAACAAAAATCAATACAGAAGGTACTCACTAATACTATAGGATACTCTTGGATATTGAGAAAGCCTTTGATACCGTCTGGATCCTGGGACTACTTTCTAAAATGATTAGTTATCAGTTTCCACGATACATCATTAAACTCATACACTCGTACCTGACTGGCAGAACGCTACAGGTTCGAGTGAATAACAAACTGTCCACACGGCGGGATATTCGCGCGGGTGTCCCGCAGGGGTCGGTCCTCGGTCCAAAGCTATATAATTTGTACGTATCCGATTTTCCCACTTTCCCGAATACTAAACTTGCCAAGTACGCCGATGACACAGCCATGTATGCTCATAGCCACAACGCACAAGCGGCCAACATGCTTCTCAAAGCTTACATGGCTCGTACCACGGCATATTACGATAAGTGGAAGATTCGGGTGAATGCGGAGAAATCGGAATCCATAGTCTTCACGCGCAGATTTACAGAAAATAAAATTTTGACGCCAATTTTGATAAGGGGAAACCAAATTCCAGAAAGGGAGTGCGTGAAGTACTTGGGTGTACGCTTGGACAAACGACTAACGTTTAACCGACATATAAGCGAAACTATACGGACATTCTATTCCATGTCCAGGAGTCTGTACCCGCTCTTGGCCAAGAATAGTAGACTCAGCAGACAGAATAAAAAATTAATATATACTGTTATTGTGAGACCGGCCCTTACATATGCGGCACCGTTGTGGTGCAGCACGTCGGTCACGACAATGAAAAAACTAAAAGTCCTGGAACATAAATTTATGCGCCTCATCTCAAATTCCTCACGATACACCTCCTTAAGAGATCTCTATGCACGTTGTCACGACATAGTACCACTAGCGGACTACATCAAAGTTACATCCCAAAAATTCTACCAATTCAAACTTGGTGATAGCCCGCTTACCAGCAACATTACTCGAATCAGAGAGCATAATGCACCTTTTCGTATAAAACACAAATTACCATACCAAGCGTTGCCCATCTTCCGGCAACCTATATAAAATCCGTTAATCTTTTTTTATCTATAACTATAAAATCTGTCAAACACAATTTCTAATCTTTAACTCTTTCCCTCCTTCGTTTCTGTTTGTTATTTTTTGTTGATTTTTCTAAATTTTTCTCTTCCTAATAATATTTTATCTTAAATACTAGAACCATTTGAAAAATCTTAATATTTTAATTCATAAATTGTGCGGTCTAACATAGCCGCTCTCTCTCTCTCGTTATAATTACTTAGAACGGGTTTTTTAGTCAGCAATTTTCCCGTATAAATCAGTCATATATATCTTAGAGATTTTATTTATACACGTGCTTTTTGCATTTTATACTAATTATCTTAAGTTTACTTTTTCTTTTACATATTCCTAAGTTATTTGTTATTTATTTTGCATTCTGCAAACAGGAGATAACATTTGTTTTGATTTCCTACAAGTCTGACCTGGCCTCGCCCCGTCCAGTCATTCAACTGCCGTGGTCTGAAATGCTATGGATGTCTGGCTGGCTCCGGGTCGATTGTCTGGGAAAGACAAATTTTTTGTACACTATAATTTAAAAATAAATTTGTTTTGATTGATTGATTGAATACTATAGAAAGCGTGACGGTCAAGTATTTTTTTTGTTTCATATTTAAACTTATTAAAGTTTTTGATGTTTTTAATATCAATGGGCAATTTATTATACATCGTGACAAAATTGTAATCTGGCGCATGTTTATAGTATGAATGTTTGTGATATGGTATGACTAGGCTATATATAAATAAATATGCAATAAATTGTCAATAAATTATTTCTTATAAAAGAATTCCTATGACTCTATCAGTTTCAAGTTAAATATTAACCTTATAAGCCTTTTCTGACAGATAAATACTCTATTAATATCAGCCCCTTGCCCCAGGATACAATATTTAACGACATGTGACTGTAACCTAAAGAGAAATAAACATTTAGAAGTCCTTCATAATCTAAAGAGTATTTGAGCTGTAAAATGGCATAATATGTACTGTTTAATTTTGAGCAGACATACTCAATATGTTTGGACCATGTTAAGTTTTCGTCAATCCAGGTACCTAAAAATTTTGCCTCTTTAGAAAACTCTATATTTATTTCGGATGCTGGAGGATCCCATATTCTTCTCTTGTGAAAATGCATGTTAACTGTTTTGTTTTTGTTTAAAATTAATCTATTTCTCTGATACCATATATCAAAATTATCATACACTGTTTTTATGTTAGCTAGTAACTTCTCATGGGTAACACCAGTAACACAGATTGTGGTGTCATCGGCAAACATTGTCTTCCGTGATATGATCAGGTAAATCATTGATATACACCACAAACAACAGTGGGCCAAGTACTGACCCCTGAGGAACGCCCAGCCTAACACTACTTTCCTGTGACTGTTGGTTACTAACTTTCACGGCCATTTTTCGGTTGCTCATGTACGATTTAATTCATTCTAGATAATTATCTCTTATTCCAACTTTATGGAGTTTCTCTGCTAATAGGTGCACATCTATAGTATCAAATGCTTGGGTTAGATCAAACATAAGTGCTGATACATATTTACCTTCATCTAGATGGATGTAAACAAACTCTAGTAGATTGTAAGAAGCTGTTTCAATTGACTTGTTGACTCTGAACCCATGTTGACTAGGAGTAATCATATTTTGTGAATCAAATAAAGAGACTAAATTATCGTATACAATACGTTCCATTAATTTATAGAAGATGCTAAGTAGGGATATTTAACGATAATTAATAATAAGATCGCGGCTGTCTTTTATAAAGAGGCAAAACATTGGCCGTTTTAAGGACCTAGGGAAATATACCGTCTTTTATGGATTTATTTATTAAATATGTCAATGATGCTTTAATAACATGAATACTCTCAGTCAATAATTTTTTTGTGAATCCATCAGTCCCAGATGAGTTTGGGGATTTTAGTTTAAATAATGCTTCTAAAGCATCTTTATCATTGATTACACATATGGAAAAAGAATTTATGACATTATTCTCAGTAGTAGTAAATTTTCGCCAAAATGCTCGAATAATTTGTTTTGGAAAATTGAACTAAAATGGGTTGCACATTTATTTGCCACTAATTGTGCATTACTAATCTTTACACCATTCTCAACTAGTTCAATATCCACAGTTTTAGATGTTTTTCCGAGCTTACTATTCACTATTTTCCATGTTTCTTTACACCTATTTTTAGAAGACTGTATTTTATCATTGAAGAACTTTGATTGAGCATTCCTGCCGTTTCGTTAAAATTGACGTTTTTTGTTGGTATACAAATTTTTACTTTCTGTAGTACCTAAATTAATAGCTAACCAGTGATAATTATTTAGAACGGTTTTTTCGTTTGCAAGTTCTTTGGTGAACCAAGGATTATACTTATTGTTTCTTTTCTTTTTGTTCATAACTGAACATGTATTACCTAATACTAGTTGTAAATAGTGCATGAAGTAACTAAAACTATTATCTAAATTTTCGATACTAAATAAGAATGATCAATCTATTGAGTCAACACCGGTTACAAACATTCCAATGTTGAATTCATTGAAGCACCTACTTGGAAAAATGATATTACATTCTTGGCTCTGCACCGAGGTACAGTGGACTGAAAAGATATGTGCATAATGATCCGCTAAGCAAGGATCTACTAAACAACAAGAGTATAGGCTATTTGGGATGTTTGTGACAACATAATCAATTGCACTAGCACTAATTTGACCACTTTTGTTGCAGAATATCAATGTTGCTTCGGTAGTTGTAATATTTAGATTGAACGAAGTAAATATGTCACACAAGACTTTATTGTCTAATGGCTCTTTAGCATGGCCTATATTCAGATTACCACAGAGAATAATATTAGAAAATCTATTGGAGATAATGTTTAAAACAGCAGTCAGATTGTTTATAAATATAATTTTATCGCCATTAGGGGGCCTATATATATTAATTATAGCCATATCATCAATAGCCACACTACTAATTTCAATATGGCATTCGCTAGAAAACTTTATAACTCCTTAGATTTTGAAAAATTTTGTTTAATTATATCCAAGATATGCACCATGAATATGGTTTTGTCTAGAAAAATAAGATACCAGGGTATAACCCTTTAAGCTAATATCTTTTACATTGATGTTATTTAACCAGTGTTCTGTTAAACACAAAATATCAATATTTTCATCGCCCACAAAAATTTCAATTTCTTCCAGTTTATTTATTATGCTTTGCACATTTACATGCGCCAGGACAATTTTGCATTTTGCATAAGTATTTTTATTAGCAGCGTTACAATTATTTATAATAGTGATATTTGGGAGAGGCGTGGGTATAAAAAGTGTTTGATACCTTTTCTCCTTCTTCAATCAGGTTTGTCTCAGTTGCTACGATTTCTTCCTGAGCGTTTTGGGTTAAGTCGATTGTTGGAGCCACGGCAGTTTCACTTTTACAAATACTGTTTTTTGATACACAAACAAATTTTAGATTCTTTGGTGGAACTTTTTTGCGATTGCATTCACAATCTGGTAAGCCATTACATATTTTGTAACTTTTTTTGAATTGTCTTTGTTTACCTCTATATAGGTAACTTGACCTTCACTACACTTATTAAATTTAAATAGGAAGTCATTTAATTTAGTACTGTATTTAAAAACATGTCTATTTCTTATGTCACTTTTATGGTAATATGGTACAGATATATACAAAACATTGGTATGTGTTGACATTTTCAATTGGTTGCAAATAAATCGAAAGGAAGGTATGGAATGCTTATCGATATCATTTTTACTACCCATAATAATTACATAGTCCTTTAGTGTAAAATCTTTTATTAGTGATGTCATACTTTCCATAATTTGACTTAGGAGTGCACCAGGTTCTTGACAGAGAGTACGTCATATAGATTTCTGAACTGCCATGTTATGTCATCATCTGCAAGTAATCGAATTCTTTGTTTTGATTTTTTATTGGAATTATTTTCTGAGAAGGAATTATTTTTAAGATTTTCGGTGTTTGTATTTGCATTTTTGCTTCCACCCGGTATAACTGGAAGTTTATTGTTGTGCCCTGTTTCTTTCTTTCTACTGTCAATTACACTTTTTGAAGTAGTGTGTGAGTTTTTATTATTATCAACCTCACAGGAATTTATTTCAGTATTGGTAGATATGTTTTTACTAATTATTAATTTTGTTTGACAACCTGTTTCTTTTGTTATTTTTTCAACCTTATCAATAATGTTTTTGTTAAGGTAATTTATTTATTTCCTCATGTCCTCAATGGTTTTTTCGTGAGTTTTAATTAAATCTATAAAATCTTCCTCCCTTTGTAATGCCTCCAGTAAAAACGCCTCGGTATCACGCTTCATTTTTTCTATATACATACTTTTGGTGCAGTCTTCTTGTGAGAGATCGTTTATAGTTTTTCCCAAAACACTTTTTTCTTCGTCGCTATCATTGATGCTCTCATCCTCACAACAAATGAGCTGATTCTCTTTTACAAAACGTAAGTTCGTCTTGTAATTTAGTAAGCACGACTTATGACACTTAATACACACAAAGTGGATAAAACTTTTTGTTTTACAGCATTTAAAAGTAATAATGCTAGAGCTTACTACACTAGCATGTTTAGCGGTCGCCGTAACTTTGGATACATTGATTAAGTAAAGATAAGAAAGTCATCGACATGACTCAATATACACAAATGGTACCTACATTTAGCTTAAAATTCATATATAACTAAATAAATAATTACACAAGTTTTCTTGACAAAATCATTTAAAACATTGGTTAAGGGATTTTTTTACGTTATGTAAAATTAGATTAAACAAAACTGACGAAAAGAAAATAATTACAATATTTCATACCTTTACACTATGCAGACCACTTGCTGCATTTTGATCAATTGTGTATAATTCTTGACATTAACAAATAAAGAATTCTTAAACCATTATTTTATTTTGATACCGAAAGCAATGACTATGAATCGATTTCGATAACACAGATGACAGATATTGTGATGGCGTGATGTACTGTGCGCGTGCCCAAATTAAGAAATATTCGATTTGCCAATAAACTAGGTATAAGTTGAAAAGGTAAAACAGCTAACAGCTAAAAAATAATTAATTAATTACTTATACATATACGTAACTTTGGATAAAATGATTAATCAGTAGTAAAGGTAAGAAAGTCATTAAAGTTATTAATATAGTTTAAAAGTAATTCTGACGTCATGTTATTTAAGTCACCGCTCACTGGTATGCATTTCTATTGCTTTATTGTTGCTTACGATTCAAAAGGTCCGTGGTTCGATTCCATCGCATTTATTTATTTTTTTTTTGTTAAATTTGTTTAATACACATATGCAAGTAACTATATAAATATAATTCTAAAATGTTTGGTGTCTGGTCTTCTTGTGTTGAAAGTAACAGGGCAAAAAAATGACGACAGAGGAAGGTATAACATTGTGCTAAAATGTGTTACAGACACCTGAAATCATTTTTCTAAATATGCGGTGCCTGTGGCATAAAAATATATTAGCGAAAAAATTCAGGAAATTTCACAAAATCGATCAAAATCGACGAAATACTTCTACAGAACAGTTCGAACTTGAACCAAACCTAGAATTAGACCCACATGTTACCTACAGAATACAAAGCAGTTTCGACGAATTTTCAGAACAATACCTTTATCAGGTTCCTCCGAGTCTTATATTAAAAACAGCAAACATTTTTTGGAAAAGCTGCCAGAAAATCATTTTAACAATAATCATCTAATGGTCAGTTTTGATGTAGTAAGCCTATTTACAAATGTTCCTGTAGATAAAACATTAATAATAATTAAAAACAAATTGCAACAAGATGGGAATTTGGCGAATAGAACTAAGTTAAGCATTGAAACTATAATGGAATTACTTACACTTTGCATTAAAACAAAATACTTTCAATTAAATAATGACTTCTATCAACAAGACTTTGGGATGGCCATGGGTTCTTCATTATCTCCAATATTAAGTAACATTTTCATGGAAAATTTCGAGGAAAGTAATATTAATAATCTAGCTTATAAACCCGTTGTATGGTGGAGATATGTAGATAACATTTTTGCTATATGGCCTTATAGTAAAGAATGTTTAAGTAATTTTTTGAATCAGATTAACGAAAAAGAACCTTCAATTAAATTTACAATAGAAATAGAGAATAATAATGAATTACCTTTCTTAGATATTTTAATTAAAAAATTAGATAACACATACCAAACCAGTGTGTATAGAAAACAAACACACACAAACAGATACTTAAATTTCAATTCAAATCAACATATTATTATTAGTGTTAAGAAAGGTGTTGTTAAGTGTTTGTACGACAGGGCCAAAATTATTTCTTCAAATGATGTAATATTAAGGAACGAAAAACAATTTATAAAAACTGTCTTATTAAATAATCAATATCCTGAGAGTTTTGTTGATAGTCAGTTATTGAACATTGGTAGTAGAGAGAATATAATATCACAACCTGAGGTATTTAGGTCAATGGCAGTAATTCCATATATACATGGTTTATCGGATAAATTACGAAAAATTGGGAACAGGTTTTCCGTACGAACGGTCTTTCAAACGGGCTCCACGCTAAGATCGGTTTTATCAAGAACCAAACCTCCAAATATTGTTCAAAGTTCAAAAAATTGTATTTATAGTGGTCCGTGTGAGTGCGGAGAACATTACGTAGGTGAATCATCTAGACCTTTCAACGTAAGGCTTGGTGAACATAGAAATTACGCTAGAAGGGGAGAATTTGAAAAATCCAAAATTTGTGAACACGCGTGGGATAATAATCATAGAATTAAATGGGACTCGGCGAAGATTTTGGAAAAAGAGAGCAACGGAACTAAAAGAAAACTTAAAAAATCCGCGATTATTTTATTAAACTAGGATAGATGCGTTTCTAATTATTCAATAGATTTTTGTACTAGTTGGTTGCCCATCCTTAGAGACGAAGTAAGTAAAAATAAGATAAATATAATTTAATGTCTCACGTGACTATGGAAATACATAAACAAAGAACTGTCATGGTTGACGGCCAAAAAAGTTTTGAGAACGGAAGTAGATTCTCTTCCGAAACGTTAACTACCTATAGCTTTGATTTTCAGTTCTTAGTTTATAACATTGTTCTAGTTTATATGTTTTTAGGTGTGAGACTTTTTGAAACAGTCAAGTACTCAAGAACCAACTTCTGTTTTCATTAAAATTTTTAAATATTCTTCAGTGGCAAAATACCCAATAAAAAGTAAAAAATCTGAATATGCCACAAATAAACAATTACAGACAATACCTTGAACTCCCCGCACAAATATCTAGCCATAGACCTTGTTTCATTCGCTCTAGATTCGCAGATTCTGAGAAACCTCGGTTACATTTTTATTCCAAACGATTTATCTTCATTCCTAGAGGAAACACATGAAACGGAAATTTTAAAAATAAACGTATTTTAATTTGTCGCATATTAAGAGTGCGCATAAAGTATATTACGTTTACAGTGAACGCTCGTCTTGTCTTTGATATCCTTGATGCATATAAAAAGAATACGAATAAAAAAAATGTCGAGTTGTATTAATCGTTTAGTATATAAATTAATATTTATAGTATTCCTAATAGAGGACTATAAATATTAATTTATATATGGTCAGCGATTATATATTTTTTTCAGCACTGTTCTACCATTATGAAAATTTTGAATGAAATATATGTTATAGAGCACAGTAGGGGGCATTTTAAAAAAATGGTGATAGTGTCTCTCAATGTACATGAAATTTTTTATGTTTTAAAATTTCTAATTCGAATATTTTTATATATTACTTACTGCAAATGCTCAATAAACCTTTTGCTTAATACCTCTTTTATATATCTACCACCTATATAAAATTCATAGGAATTAATTTATTTATTTTAAAAATTAAAGGGGACAGGGGTGTAATATCTTGCAGAGTAGTTCCTCTTAGTAATGTGATGTGAAAGTAAAAATATCAGCCCAATTTCCCGAGGGGCATCTGGTCCATGCTTAGCCTGCTACAAATTTAAAATCTCTACGTTTCATGATATTTCAACAAAAAAGCCATTGATTTTTTTTACATTTACTGTACTTTCACTTCAGTATATGAATATGGAAGCAGTTATTTACCTTAAGAGAGCCTTTAATTTAAGTTAAACAATATTTTTAGACTATATTCTGACTAAATTATTGATTAGATTATACTTCTTATAAAATAATTGAACGTTTTTAGAACTCAGGTCAATTATATCATATGGAAAGTTGTACAAGAATTTGGTTTGTATTTGTCGACACCAATTCGAGAGAATTTTGCAAATTATAGAAACTACATCATGCTTCCTGAAAAATCAAGGCTACATCAAACTACACGAGTTGAATGCTGTGCTGAGGAGTCCAGAATTAGGTAAACTTTTCACTTTAAATTCTAGTATAGATATTGAACTAGAAATTGAAAGTAGGTAACTACTACAAATTTTAGATTCCCTGGTGTTGTTGAAACCGAATTCATCTACAGGTATATTGACGAGGACAAATACCAAAATATTATGAAAATGTTAACAGACATAAAAGACCAATTTATAAAACGCTTAAGAAGTGCTAGCTGGATTGATATTAGAACAAAAGAAGTCGTTATAAATAAAGCCAAGAATATTGTGCAAGTTATTGGCCTGGAGGCCCTACGATTCAATGAAGATATATTTGACATAGATGTAAATGATGTAAGAATATTATTATGAGAGATCAATATTATTAAATATTGCATTACTTATTATTAACTGTAAATAGTAGTATTGTCAATGTTTCGTTTCTTTTAATAATTAATTTAATTCAGGCAAGGCAAAGCTGTAAACATGAGATGAGATCTTTGAAAACGTGATTATAAAAATATGATTTTATCATTTAACATGTTCAGTACTAAAATAAACAGTATTGATTTTAAAATCCTCATTTGGTTCAAACAAATATAGCCAAGAGAATAATTTTCATTTATTACGTAAAAAAAAATGTTACTGTACTTGGGGAATACCAAAATGATTCAGTAATGCATATCCTTCTAACAAAATATCTGGAAGTTACTTATTCCAGCTAAAAATAGCATGGCCACTTTACTGCCACATAAATCTGTACCCACCCTTTGCTTTGAATGAACCTTCATCTAGGTTACCCAACTTTAGTAAACAAAGTAAAATCAATGAAAGGAATATTTTTAGAAATAATTTCAATATTAAGAATACACAGGGTGGAGCGTTAAACTTCGATAGCTCGAATTCTCTGATATGCAGAAATTAAAAAAAAATTGCACAAGCGAACTAGATAAAAAAGTCTATAACCGGAAATTGTTTTCGAATATACAGGGCGAGCAAAGACAATACTATAGGATTAAGTGCCTTTTTTAAGTGGAATGCTATATATATATCAGTACCTACATTTTTTGAAGCCTATTTCTAGACTCCTTTCACTCCTATATTATTTTCACTCTCTTTCAACCACTTGGATGTAATGAATTCTTTTGTTGGAATAATGCCATCTGCAGATGCATAGTGCAAAAGCAATACAGTTGCAACTATGAGATAATAAGAAAAAAATGTGAATACTGGTTATGAGACATCTAATTTATGTTTTTGAATCACTAAACGATATACAGGGTGGCCAATATTGACTTTTCAATTTAGAACTTTTTGAATTGAATTTTATCAATTTTTTTTCAAATGAAACATACTGTATGTTTTTCGTCGATGTAATGTAGAAATGAAAAACGAACATTTCTTTATGTACATCCCAATGGCTATTTGTAATAGTTTTCGATTTATTGAGCAATAAGTATACAAAATTCAAGAATAAACTCAAAGACCGCTGCCTCAGGAATCACTAAGTACTTTGACATCCAGATTTCCCATCCAAGTGTCTTTAAACGAAGGCATCTTGATATCAGATTTCCCTCTATTATGTGGAAATAATTGCTTATACAATTTTAATAATATAATATTAGAAAAAAGTTACACATCGATATACAGGCCCATCGACAGACCGACGGATAGACTGACTGACCGACAGATGGACTGAGAGACATATATTTCATCTCGACATTTCATGATATTCTAAATCTATTTCAAATAATAATAATAATAATAATTTTGGTTACGATTACTATACTTCCACTCCACTACGTGGATGTGGAAGTAAAATAGAGGATCCTTCAAATAATTCAACAGAAAAAAATATAATTAATGCTCCACATGTTGCCGATATTGATTGACACGTCATGTACTTTTGAAATGAGGTTTGTGCTTTTCCTAAAATTGTCGTTGTTATAGGTTTAATAGCAGTTATTTTTCTTTCCTACATATTTTGGACTGTTGTTGGCTTACCTTTCTAAACAATTTCGTTCACGTATTCCCAGGAAAAGGAATGTATTTTTGTAAGATTTAGAGATCTAGAAGGCCATTTAGTGGGACCATTTTTCCAGTTCGTTGAAGTGAGTAGATATTTAAGTGTTTCCTTAGTGCATTTAAATAATGTGAAGGAGCACCACTGAGACGACATCCTATTTCGAATCCTTTCAGGAAGATTCACCAATAATTGTGGCAGATGGTTCTCTAGAAAATGAAGATAAATAGCTACAGTCTATGTACCATTAAAGAAATATGGCCATATTACATCTTGCATTTGATCTCTGGCCCAATTACCAAACGGTATCTAGATGCCTGCCTTTGAAAATCGTTATCAGATAGTTCCTGGTACATCTGAATATGATATGCATGAAACATTTTTTTTAAGATTCGACTTATTCCTACTAATGAGCTCACTTCTCTGTGACTAATATGGGGATTCTCAACCGTTTCCAGCATCACAGAAAACTAATTTTCTTCGTTCACAACACGTCTTACTCTTTCACTTTTTTTGTGTTCTACATTTCCAATGTCCACAAATATATTGAAGAGGTCTTGGAAGCTGCTAGCTAACATTAGGAATCCTCCTTTGAGGATGCCGTTGGTTATGAATTCTATTGGCAAGCAAACAATTTCTATCCGACTCGCCCAAAACAAAAGTCATGTCTACAAGTTCCACTTTGTCAAAATTCACTTTGTAAAATACTCCAAGTATTTTAAAATTAACACAAATGAGAAATGACTCTATTTTTTAAGTTTATTCTTGAATTTTGTACTTATTGCTCAATAAATCGAAAATGGTTGCAAATTTCCATAGGGATGTACATATAAAAATGTTGGCTTTTCATTTTTATATCACATCGTTGAATAATATACAGGGTGTTCCATTTGAAAAAAAATATAAAATTCAATTAAAAAAGTACTAAATTGAACAATCCTTTTTGACATCCTGTATATTTTTAGGAAATTATTTAAAAAATATCAATTAGATTCACTAGTATTCACATATTTTTTTCTTGTAATGTCATAATAATTGTGACTGTAGAGACTTTTTCAATATGCATCTGCAGATGGCATTATTTCAACCAAAAATTCATTACATCCAAGTGATTCGGAAATAGTCAATAATTATATAGGACTGAAATGAGTCTATTAAGAAGCTTAAAAAAGCATGGCATTCCACTAAAAAAAAGGCAATTGGGCTCGCCCTGTATATTCGAAAGTAATTTCCAGTTAGAGACTTTTTAATCTAGTTTACTTATGTTTTGTTTTATTTCTAGCTATTATAGAACTCGAGCTATCGAAGTTCAACGCACTATTGTCGCAGCCTGTATAGAAACAGAAATTGAATCTATAATTACATTAACATTTTCAGAATACTACTTAAACAATATATGTTGCAGCGAATCGAAGAGTTTTTATTTAAACTCTATATTCTGATCTGCAAAATGTATGGTTAGGAAGTCTGAATAAATAACAGTCTGAATACTAGCCACAGCAGATAATTGATGCTTTTTTGCGTTCATGTTTCATAAATTGACAAATGTAGTAGACCAAATAATATCAGAGACGAAAATACCGAAATGCATCAAATTGAGGAAGGAGTAAGGTTGGTGTTTTGTGATTATGAATAAGTTCCTAGATTGGCGAATAAAAATATTTCTGCTTATTTATTTTACAGCCAAAGTAATTTTAAAAATACAAGTTTCCTCTCCATAACTTTTTTCTTGAAAATATAGAAAAGCACATTTCAGACATTAAACTGTATATATTGCAATCAATATTTTAAACTTTGAATTTTTAAAATCCGATTGTAAAACACGAGATATCTATATTTGACAAAAATAACTTGTTATGAAAAAAGTTAATAACATTTTGACACAGGGTTCAATTTAAAATATACTTTAAACTTTTGTCTACTAGAGATATTTTTTTAAATTTCGTTCGCACCTATACATCTATCAAGAAACACATATAATCGTTAGCAAAACTAAAAGTGCATACCTCCTAAGTTACTTTATCCATTATGTGTGTACTATGCTTATAATATTAGTTCATTGCTCAAATTTATTAACATGCGATTTTCTCAAGAACTGGCTACTCCTAGGAAAAAAGTTTCAAATAAAAAAGTTGCCTCTATCTTTGATCTTTATTTCATCCCCATATACGTGGTAACTATTTTGAGAGATAAAAATGTTTCCAGTTTGCTATATTTACATCTGCACATTCTGACAGTTTGTCATCATGGGTTGAAAAAAAAATCATGTTTCCTTATTAAAATTTGACCTCCATATTATAAGTAGCATATTTTCCAAAGAAAAAAATGCACCAAAACTTGAATTAATTAACTACTCAAGATTGCAAAATTGAAGAAATGAAGTACTTACCCTCTCATTTTATGATATCAAATGCAAAATATTTTTGATACATGTCATTTCATAAATACATGTATATACTAATAATTAATCCTATGAGAATTTCTCGTATCGATAGATTCGAGAGTTGACTAACGGCGTGAGTAGACACATCAAGGAACGCTCCCGAAAAAAGCTTAAAAAGAAATAGGTTAAAACACTGCTAAATTATATAAAATTTAAGCCACCGATAGACCAAGAGATTCTGCATGGAGTGAAATGTAGTAGGGAAACAAAGTTCATATGGAATTAATATTTGATAATTTCTAATACAGTGCTTTGAAACTAAGTAAACAAGTAATATATAAGTGCAGTGCTTTAGAATTAGTCCTATTTACACCAAAAGGCCTCTTCAAATGATTTAGTGCAGTAAGAACAGCAGGGTAATAAATATTTAGTGTCAAGCGAAGCAGTATAATAATAATAATAATAATAATAAAACCTCAACTTGAACTGTTTTTTGGAAAGTTTAAATAAATAATAAATTTTGTGTGCAGTGGAAATTTTAGGTACACGTGGGTAACCCAAGAAAGAGAAGAAACAAACATATATGAAACAATATATATATATATATATATGTGCATTTAAAGGTTTAATAAATTTCGTTAATATAATTTTTGTACATTTCCATTTTAATGTTATTTTCTGTTATTTTTTCTTTTTTTTTTTTTTCTAACCCTGTTTACATACAGTAAGTAGTTAAAACATAATTTTGTGGCAAGTGAGCTGCCACACATGGTGAACCTGCCACCACAGAAAGATAAGATATATTAAATTAATTTATTTTATTTTATTTATTATATTTCGATTGATTTTTCTAATAATTTCATCAAATCTAAGCATTTCCTTAATAATTAGTTGAAAAATATCCGAAATTTGGAGAACGGCAGCTGAAATTAAGTACTACAAAAAACGAACCAATATGCAGGATGTACGGGGGATTCTCTTGGGGCATCTCTCTCATTTGCAACTCGCTGTAAAAGCTATTTTACCACGATACAGATAACATAACATAAAAACTTTCTTACAGTAAGTTAACATAGGCTTTCAGAAACAAAGCAAATAAAATGGACGCACTAATACAGGACGTTGAAACGACAACACACCAATTACTAGTGAAAAAAATCTAAAGTGACAGAAACTGCCTATACGAAGCATTAAGCCACTAACTGGAGGGAGAAAATATAATATCACAGGCGCATACCAACGTAACGAAAACCCTACGAAGACAAGTAGCTGATTATATCGAAAATCTCTTAGGTCAGTTCATGCCATTCATGCAGGCATCCATTTATCAACTAGCACCCCATTACAACCGATACAACTCTAACACGAGGAAAAATAAATGCGTTCATTTGAGATTTGGGAAACGATTGCAGCAACAGCAAATATGAGAAACCGGACAATAATAATACACCAAGAAGAAGGAGAACATCTTCCATCCTACGAACCAACAGGGAAGCGAGAATATGTAACTGGAGATAGTATACAGGAAACACGGAAATGAAAGACTGCCACTACGATAGCGTGATTATTGCACTAAAAAAAAATGAGGCAGAAGAATCAGAAGAAACATCCGCTCGAACTGGGGCAATAACACCCCGCCCAGAATTAGAGGATGCCACGCACATAAACGCGTACCAAATATCACAAAGAACAGAAGAAGCTCACAGCCAAGAATTACAATACGATGACATCACGCGGGCGACATGGAATGTCAGAGACTGCATAACGAGAGAGAAAACTGCAGTTACTCAAAACTGCAAATGGCATCTAAGCAAAGGGGAAAAAAAGTACATGTGCCCTCTGACAAACGAGCAGGACGAGTATTCAGACAGATCACCCAAGAGACTAGAAGAAATAGGAACAGAAAAGTGATCATCATAATACTAGGAGACTTCAACGCGCATATACAAAAAGACGACCAAGCACATGGAGATATCATAGGAAAACCCTTACTCCACACATGGACAAACGATAATGGAAGCTCGCTAAAAAACTTGGTACATCTGTTTGATCTAACAGTTAGAAACACACGGAGCAAGAGCATACCCTGCCTTGACACAATGTGCAAAGGAAACGTCAACTCTCAAATAGACCATATCCTAGTGGATAGAAAAATAAGGGACAGGGTTAAAAACATTTAGGCAAAACAAGCAACAAATGTCAAAACAGACCTCAAGATATTATGTGGAACACTAGTAATAAAGAAACAAGAATTACAAAAAAGGAACAAATGAGCCCAACAAGAAAAGACGCGAAAAATAAATGCGATAACTAAAGAAAATAACGGCCACGGAAAAACAGCATACACTAAATATAGACAAAAAGATAAAAAAGCAGGAAAAGAAGAAAGAGTGAAGGCACAAACAGAAAAATGCAGGGAATTCTTCGAAAATAAAGAATCCCAGCAGGAGAGAAATTAAATCAAACTTTCACTCACCTCAAAACATACATGAGAAACAACAATACGCAGCTAAGAAAATACATGTCACAGCAGCATTGGGTCAGGAAACTAGAACTAATACTAATAACTAATAGTCAAATAGAATTAATACAAGAAATAGACCACTGACCTTTGGGCAAACCACCATCAAAGGACGAACTACTAGAAATAATGGCCAGAGCTAAGAGAAACATGGTGCCGGGAATTGACAAAATAAATAACGAACTACTGCACTATGGACCGGATAGCATAAAGCAGATAACCCTAGAATCATCACCAACGTATGGATGAAAACCGCACCCCTGGCTGCGGAGTGGAACACAGCCATGCAGATACTGCTAGCCAAAACCAATCGCCACAAAACGTAGACTATTACAGAAGAATAAACACTCTGCAGTATAAGGTATAAATACTACACACAATTCCTCCTCAAACAAATGGAAAATACATCAGCGAACTACCAGATTATCAAACGGTCTTCATCAAGGGCAGATCAACGGACGACCACATATACACCACCAGACGGATCCTGGAAGAAAAGTGGAAGGAAGGAAGGAAAAAAACTACATATAGTCTTAATTGGCCTCGAAAAGGCATTTGATATCATGTCATGAGGCTATAATCAACACTTCACGCAACAGAGGAGTGCCGCACTACTTAATAAACAGCATGCCTACACGAAAACACCGCAATACAATGGTTTGGACAGACGACGGAATTAAAGTGAAGAACATACAACTATTCACCAGAGCCTGGATCAAGTGATAGAAAGCACAATAAAAGGAATCAGAATGTCAATGGAAATGATGGAACGATAAGGCTCCCCTTCGTGCTTCATACGCCGACGATATACTCATCATCACCGAGGAAGAACAAGACATCGTTGAATTTCTAGGAATTATCTAGACTCATCTGGAATGAAAATAAACTTCAAGAAGAACCTAATAATGGTGCAAGACCCATTGACTAGAACAAGTCCAGCTAGTGGGGAAGAATACAAAATAGGAGACTACACCCACAGAACCACGACAGAATTAAATACCTAGAAACATACCTAACGAATCAACTGAAAAGAAGGGAAACAGTAAGGGCAAGAATCAAAACGGCCTACATTGAGGAAAACAAACCACCATGGAACCTAACCAAAAAGATATACATGACCATCATAATGCCTACGATGACACATGGAGCCAAAAATGCAGCAACGACAAAGGCCAATAGAAGAAGTCTGAGAAGAGCTGAAAGGGACATTGTCCAACTGCTAGCAAAACAGGAAAACTACAAAAACGACAGAGAACGTCAATATTACTAGAGGGAAAAATAATAATCAAGAATAGAATCAACGCAATGAAATACTGGGGACACGTCCAAGGACGAGACACGACACACTTACTAAAGAAAGCGCTAAAATTGAATAGCAACAAACTGAAAATAGGGGGGCCATGCTACACATGGATAACAACAATAAAGAGGATTATGAATAAACTAGGAAAGGATTATACACACTGGGAAAGAACGGCAAAGCAAAAGACGGAATACAATAAAGAAATATCAAGGATATACACACTGCCAGATTCAGAAACAGAAGAAACAGAGAACTCAGAAGAAGAATAGATCAGAAAAAGATCGCAGACCGAAACGAAAAAGAAGCATCTCACAAACACCTACACTTCCCATCCTATATCCCTATGCGTCATGCGTCTCTCGCAGCTGGCAACAAGCATGTCCAATGTCCGATCCAGCGTATGCAGCCAATGGGGTGGTATATAAAGCATCCAAAATGGATACCCGGAATCGGCAGCAATGCCCACCTTACGTTGGCAAATCAATCAATAAGGATTTCTCCTTCATAGCATTTTAATCGATGTATGTAATGGGTAAAGTGAAGAGGTCTACGAATTCAAAATGAGCTTTTCATATTAAATTTACAGTAATATAAATCAAAGGCAATTGTTAAGAAATAAATGAATTAGATCGCTGAAACTCTTTAAAATTTTTCTTTGCTTTTTATTAAATTGGATGATTATTATTAAAGAAATTATTACATTTTCTTTCTGAGAATGGGAGCAGTTTCGCGATTCAACGGCTGAATATCATTATATTCAGCCATTCATCCCCTATTTCCCAGCAATATTATTAAATTATGTACACGAAAATCGTGGTAGTTAGCAAAAATATGCTTAGAACCGTTTTTCCGTGAAATTTCCTCGTGTCTCATTTCGTCCTAAATATTAAATCGATATTTTTTTATATATACTGAGATATACTTAAAAAGTGACGTCGGGTACATACGTTTCCTCATTATTTAGGGATTTTTAGGACAAAGCGGCTACCCCAGCTAGGTAAATTTTGCCATCCTGATTTTTACGTCACCGAGATAAAATTCCCGATCTCTGAATATAACTGATAGGAAGGAAGATATGTATTACAACAATATTCTGTATGTAATTTAAGAGATTCGTGAACTCAAGACAAACATTTAATTTCATCTGTTTGAAGTCACTGTGAGTTGAAACAGCAACATTTTTAATGATATGTTTAGCGTTGCTTTTGTTTTTGGCAGCAATCTGTCTCCGACGTTGATAAATTATACTAGTAAATAATCCGGAAAAAAATGCCAAATGTGTAAAAGTTGGGAAACAGCATCGATTTTAAAAGTTCCTTCCGCGTTGTGTTTTTCGTCACCACTAACATCTTTGCGGGCGGACAAAATGGGGGACTTGTGAGGGTTATAAGCTTTGAAAAGAAACTTTAAAAATGAAAATTTCAGCCTGGAAATCTCTACTCGGAGATTTTCGAGGTCGCTAATCACGAATCTGAGGACCAATTTGGAAAATTCGAAATGGGTATCGAAAATCGGTCCATTTTCCAGACAAATGTGAATTGATATTTTGACTCTGAGAATCTGTACTCGGGGATTTTCGAGGTTGCCGATTACGAATTTGAGATCTAATTTGGTCAATTCAAAATGGCGGACCGGAATTAAAGTCAATTTCTCAGGAAGAACTCGTATTTTTTTTTTTTTTTGGGCTGACAGTGGGAACTCCGGGGTTTTCGTGATCAGTAATAATGAATTCGATGTGCGTGTGTTTGTTTATGTGTACATGTGTGTGTGTGTGTACGTACGTACGTGGATAATTATTTCCTGCACGGTAGACTGTTTAGATTGTTTAGGGGGTCGCTCGGCTCTTCCAGCCCTTCCTCACATCGACCTGAAAGATCTTTTGTGACATATCCGGCAATTAGTTGTTGCCCAGGACTCCCAAGCTTTTTGCAAAGCTTGTAATTTTCCTGGGGGCTACTTTCCCTATGTCTTCAGGCGTTAATTCCACCTATTCTAGGTATTTTAGCCTAGTGCGGACTAACATCTTGCATTCGCAAAGAATATGTTCCGCAGTTTCTATTGCAGTATCACAGTATCTGCACATATCATTGTCTGCCATGCCCATATTCTTGAGATGATATCTCAAGGAGCAATGACCTGTCAAGAGGCCTTTTATCAGCCTTATGTCGGACTTTTCGAATTCGAGAAGCTTTGTGGTATTCTTTGTCGAATAAGTAATAAACTTTTCTCTAACACCATTTTAAAAATTACAAAATCCACAATTAAAAATTGTGTCGGAACAATTATCATTCCAATACACTGTTATGGTATAATCCCGCACGGCTTTCGACGAATCAGAAGCTATTAGTTGTTCGGTTGCTTCGCATTTGACGTTTGGAAGTATTAAAATTTCTTTGTATAATTTCTAAAATCTTGTTAGAGAAAGTATAGTGTACAACACGCCTTCGGCTCGGCCTACAAACTTTTCGCTCCTGTGGAATATGGGTCATTCCATAACTTGTTATAGAATATACTATTTCGCTTGTCTTTGGCCTGATGTATTCCTCCAGTATGATTCTTTCTGCTCCTTTTCCCATTTTTTGATCTCCTCCATTATGTGCCCCTTGGATAAGCCACAAAACTGTTCGGGCCCAAAATATAGGGCTTCAACGCCTTTTTTGGCAAGGGCGTCGGCTAATTCGTTTCCTTCTAATCCCTCATGCCTCGGCACCCACATCAAGGTAACATTGTTGTTTTTTGCCAATTGCTTCAGGGAATATTTGCATTCCCAGGCAATTTTAGACTCAAAGTTATAAGCCCTAGAGCTTTTAACGCTGCCTGGCTATCTGAAAGTATATAGATCTTTGCCCTTCTAATGAATTTGTTTAAGCTTTCCTGGGCACATAGACCTATAGCATAGATTTCTGCTTGGAAGATGGTTGGGGCCTTACCTAGGGCTCTATATAGTCTGCAATTAGGCCCCGCTACACCCACGCCGACCACTTCAGCCGTCTTCGAACCATCTGTGTACCAGATGAGTAACCCCTTCTCCAACCGCAGGGCTCCGACTCTGCTCGTCTGACGGCGCTGAATTAGCACATCAAACGAGCAGTCAAAGTCCCGCTTGATTTTCATTGAGTCAATGGGTTTGGTCGTGGATTCCAGCTCAATTAACCCCAGAAACCTTAGGTGACCAACCAGATCGCCTGGTTTGAAAGAGAGTACCTGCTGCAACCTTAGGCCACTGAGCGCTGCCTCCTTTCTTACATGCAGATGTAGAGGAAGTAAGTTTAGCATTGCCTCCATAGATGCTCTGGGACAGGTGCCCATTGCTCCTGTAATCCCTAAGCAGGCAAGACGTTGCAAGTTCTGCCTTGTGTTAGTTTTTCTTCAGTTGACCACCACACACATAATGCATAGGTTACCATGGGTCTCACAACCGAAAGATAAGACCAGTAGATCATTTTCGGCTTTAGACCCCACGTCTTACCAAACAGCCTGCGGCACGTCCAAATAGCCGCAGTGGCTTTGGTAATTGTTCTTTCTAAATGTGAGTTCCAGGAAAGTTTTTGATCCAGGATTATTCCTAGATATTTAACTTCCCTGGAAAAGTTTTTTTTACAAAGGGAGGGGAAATCCCCATGGACGCCCGGCGCTGGTGTTCTAGCGCGCCGGGTAGTGCCGGACTCCTACCGGCTAAAACCCCTCCGTCTTCCCCGCATGCATCCCGGAACCGCGTAAGCATTACTTCAGAATGATCGGGTGGTTTACAGTCGTCCTGCCTCAGCTTCTCTACTGCGTAATACGGCCGAGCATAATTCGTTAACAGTCTGCCATCCTCTCGTAGAATCAAGCATGATGTTTGCAGAATTGTATTCGTTGATATCTTGGCCTATGGCTCCTGTGGCCTCTTCTCTGGCGTTTGCCCATAGTGGGCAGTGGAAAATGGTGTATGCCACTGTGTCCGGCACAGTGCAGTGAGGACAGGAGTCGGAGTCCCTCCTGCCGATTCTGTGCAGATAGCTGCCGAAGTTCCCGTGTCCACTGAGTAGCTGCGTCAGATAATAGCCTAGTTGTTGTCCATGCTTGCACTTGCACCAAGTATGGACATCGGGAATAAGGGTCCTAGTCCAGCTGAATTCCTGCGCTGTGCGCCAGCGTTCTTGCCAGCGTTCCATGAGGCATTTCCGATTATAACTTTTTGAGGCTTGGTCCACCCCATAGTTGTGCGCTCGTTCCCTAGCCAGCAGGTCGATGGGCGGCACCGCCGCGATTACTTGCAGGGCCACCGTGGAGACGGTTCGGTAAGCGCAACAGACTCTAATCAGTGTGGCCCGCTGAGTCCTAAGGAGTCTGTTTCTGTTAGTGCCTGTGTTAAGTCCATCTGCCCAGACCGAGGCAGCGTACAATGCGATGGACGTTGCCACTGAGCTGAGGAGCCGTCGGGTGGATGTTTTAGGCCCTTTCGTCCTAGGCATTAGTTTGCTCAGTGCCATGGCGGCTTTCGGCTTTAGCAGAGGCTTGCTTAACGTGGATATTCCAGGTGAAGCCGCGGTCTAGGTGTACCCCAGGTACTTGATCTGCCTCTTGGCTGCGACGTTGACACCCATCACGTTGACGGACATGTCCTGAATTACCTTTCGCCCTGTCAAAGCGATTGCCTCCGTTTTTTCCGGCGCTATTTCGAGATCGTTGGCAGTCATCCAATCGCCCATTGCCGCGATGATGGTGTCGGGTTTGACCACTACTCCCGCCTCAGTCCTGTCCCATGTGACTCTGGTTTCTCTTCAGAGCGAAAAAATCTTTCGTCTTTATAAGGTTGTCTAAGTGCTTAACAATTCGTCTGTGTGTTGCAAATTTATATTGCACACTACTTCTATAAGCAACTCCACGGGAACCTGTCACCACCTCCCCGTGGTTAAAGGCGGTAACCAAGCAAGGCTATCAGTCGCGCAGCTCTGCTGGGTGTACCCTCATTCATTTGATCGTATATCCAGTAACTCGTGCTATAAGGTCCTTGTAGGGCTAAGAGTGACTTAAGACCTAGCCGGGTTCTGGTTTTTCCAGGGCTCGGCTTTTTTGTTGTGCATTTTCAAAAAGAGGGTACTTTCGAAATTCTGAACCTAGGTTCGGAATTAGAGGTATACCTCCCGCTATGCAACGGTCACCTGTGCACACCCCAGGGACCGGGGGTCCTCAGCCCTCGAAGAGGAAGTGCACCGAGCTGGAGGATGAGAGTCCGCCGGCTTCGCCGGGGGTCCCTCCTTCCTCCCTCGAGCACCACTTGGCCGAGTTCTTCCGAGCCCACAACTGGCTTCTGGCCACCATATGCAGACTAAAGGAAGTGTCGGTACAACGCCGCCAAGAAATTGGTGCGCATATGACCGTCCTTCTCTCCTCCTTCTCGGCCACGGCTGCAGCCGCGGCCTCCGCCGGGTCGGCAGGCAGCGTCGACTCAAGGCTGGATTCCCTCGCCGCTCAGCTGAAAGAGCTAAAATCCGCTGTTGACAAGCCGCCACCACAGCCCAGTTTTGCCGCAGTTGCTGCGGCAAACTCCATGCCTTCAGCATCCAGAGCGGTCCGAACTCCAGCGGGCCGATCTGTCCAGCCGGCCAAGACCTCCTCCGTGTTGATCTACCCCGCCACGGAAAATTCCAAACTTCGGTCTAGCGAGGATACGAAGCGTGCCCTTCTAAGCTCCATCAATCCATGCCAAGTTGGCTTAAAAGTAGACAAACTGGTGAAGATTTCCAAAAATGGCATTAAATTAGAAAGCAGACAAACGGACCTTACCAAGCTAAAACTGGACCAGTTTACCAAAGCTGGCCTAGTAGTCAAGCCTGTAGGCAAGCTACAACCACGTCTCGCCGTGTTCAGGGTTGATAGTGCCCTAACCTCGGAAGAGGTGAGGGAGGCCATTGTCGCCCAGAACTTTGACGAGACAAACTGTCCTAAACCTGACGAACTAAAGGTCCTAGCGAAATTTGGCCCAAAAGGTAAAAACTTTGTCCACTGGGTATTGGAGACTTCACCAAATCTCCGCACTAAATTGCTATCAGAGGGCCGCTTGTATATCCAATTCGCTAGCTGCCGTGTAGAAGACCATCTCCGGATTCTGAGATGTTTCAAGTGCCAGAAGTTCGGCCACTCTCAGGAAAATTGCAAGAGCGATTTGACCTGTGCCAGGTGCACGGGGGCCCATGAGACCCGAGATTGTAAACAGCCCGATTCCAAAATAAAATGCTCCAATTGTAATTCCGTAGGCTTTAAAGATGTAAAGCATGAGGCTTCCTCCAAAAATTGTCCTTTCTACACCAAGCGTATCTCCAGTCTTCTGTCGAGCATAGACTATGACGGGTAGACCCTCAAAGCTCATTTTGGGCTGCGTTAACCTTCAAGGTGCCAGAACTCCAACATCCGAAATCCGAGTTGTTGCAGAACAACGGAGTATAGACATACTCCTCGTCCAAGAGCCGTATACTACGGCCTCTTCGGGGGATTCCCCCAGAACTATTCCTGGCTTTGGACGCAACACTCGGATCGTAAGGCACATGTCCCACGCAAGGTTCTACTCCGCAATAGTTATTATGAACGACACTCTGGACGTGCTTGCTCTTCCGGACTTAACTGACCTTTACATCTCTGTGGCTGAAATTTCTAGTGGCCTCTCCAGGTTTTATGTGGTCTCTGTGTACTTTCCACCGGGTCAGGATATCGATCCATTTTTGCTGAGACTAACCGAAATAATTCTGGCGCTTGATAATTCTCCCGTTATCATCGCGGGGGATTTCAATGCGAAGGCTGAGTCGTGGTTCTCGGCCGTGGAAGATGAGAGAGGTTCCCTGGTGGAGGACTTCGTCACTGCCAGCGACCTCTTCATCATCAATGAACCTGGTTTTCCAAACACCTTTTCCAGCCCCAATGGTGAAAGTAATATTGACATCACGATGGCTAACAGATCCGCCACACACAAAATTGAAAATTGGCATGTCCTGCCTGACTTAGTCAATAGCGACCACCGTCTGTTAGAGTTTTCCTACTCCCAGACAGGCCGGCCCAGCCAGCCTGTGAAGTATGGGTACGATCTGGCAAGGATGGATGAGGGGAGGTTTCGTACCGAGACCGTCTCTCTCCGACAGGTACTCCAACTCATTCCCCGAGATAACTCTGTTCATAACATCGAACACAGAGTCGAAAGGCTCACGTCTGGCCTCTCAGCTATCTGCGAGGCCAATCTGCTGAAGCGTCCCTGCAGGCCCCACAAAACTTCGTGGTGGTCGGTCGGACTCCAATCCCTTAAAACGAAGGTCAACGTCGCACGACACCGTCTCCAGCACGCTCGCCGATCTAACGCTAGAAATCTAGCATATCTAACCCAAAGATTTCACTCTTTAAAAAGCCAGTATAGCTTAGCTATACGTAAAGCTAAAAGTGATAGCTGGAACAAATTTGTCACCCAAGACCTTGAGTCCGACCCGTGGGGTACGACCTACAAGCTTGCCTCGGGTAGGGTGCGCCCGTCGGAGGCCCTTCATGCCGTTGTGGCTGAGGACCGCTGTACGCGGTACAACGGCTGATGCCAGACGATGTCCCCCTTGAAGACTCTCCTCTCCAAGCGGACCTTCGGGACCGCTCTCTTCGAGTTGGAGGAAATGCGGAAGTCCCGGTCTTGGTCACGGAACGTCACCTTGACCAGGCCTTTGCCAAGATCAAGCCCAGAAAAGCACCTGGCTGGGATAACATCCCCGGCAAGGTCTTACTCGTTACACGGGACATTCTGAGCTCTTTTATAATAGACATATTTAATGATTGCCTCGCTGCTGGCTTGTTTCCGACTCTTTGGAAGAAAGGGGTTCTCATAACTATTTAGAAGTCCCCAGACAAGGATCTCACAGATCCAAAGGCCTTTAGGCCCATTACCCTCTTGCCAGAACTGGGTAAGCTCTTTGAGCGCACCCTGCTAATCCTAATTCAAGAAACTATGGGACCCCTTATAGCCCCCACACAGTTCGGCTTTCGAGCCGGTGTGTCCACATTAAATCCTTTAACGGAACTTACTTCCACAGCCAGCAGCAATGAGTGCAAGTACACCCTGTTCATCTTTTTAGACATCGCAGGCGCTTTTGACAACTTGTGGTGGCCCTCCATTATCTTAGCCATGGGAAGTAAAAACTTCCCAAGTCCTATACTGAGGGTAATTTCCAACTACCTCTCAGATCGTGTTGTCAGTTACGCGTCGCTTTACTACTCTGTAGAGAAGCGACTCACCAAGGGATGTCCTCAGGGCTCTGCCCTGGGCCCGTTTCTCTGGAACCTCGTCATTGATGATCTCTTCACTTCTGACCTGCCGATGGACTGTAAGTCCATCGCATATGCCGATGATGTGGCCATCATGATTGGCGGCAACTCCAGGCGCTCCCTCGAGGAGAAGGCATCCGTCTGTATGCGCACCTTCTGCAGTTGGTCATCTTCTTGTAAGCTGGCCGCGTCCGTAGAAAAGACCAAATATATGGTCTTTGGGGCGCGCTTAGATAGGAACCCCACGGTTCATCTGCAGGATACTCCGGTCTCTAGGACTGCCACTATGAAATATCTTGGCATTGTGCTTGATGATCGCCTCGGCTTTCTCAAGCACGTTGAGTATATTGTTGGCAAAGTCAAGAAAATCTTTCTTGTACTGCGCCGACTTATCTACCATACGTGGAATTCCCCACCTAAGTCCACCATAATCATCTACCAACGTGCAGTTCTGCCGATACTTAGCTACGGCCTCAGCATCTGGGCCCACCGTCTCCAACACTCCAGAGTGGTCCGCAAGCTGAGAGAGATTCAGGCTCTTTGTCTGAGATGCATAGTCCGGGCCTACAGAACGGTCCCTGTAGAAGCTTTATGCATTCTATGTAGGATTCCTCCCGTACATCTGGAATTAGCCAGGTTACATGCTGTAGCGCAAATCCGCTCTGCAGGCAATGCCGTCTTCTTGGGCGAGAATATTTCCCTTGCGGAGTTCCGACATATGTCGGACGCACTTGGGCATATCGATGATCTTCTCCTCCGCCGCTGGCAAGTGGAGTGGAATGAATCCACCAAGGGTAGACATCTTTATAGGCTCATACCGGACGTCAGGGTCTGGTTGGCCTCGGAAGAGCCGGTCCTCTCTAAGAGGACTGTTGAATTACTAACAGGCCATGGCGAGTTTGGGGTTCACCTACTGAGAATAGGGAAATCCCTGACTGACTATTGTGAACAGTGCCTGGTGTCTGACGACCCAATTCACCGCATTCTGCACTGTCGTCGTTTCGACGATCTACGCCTACACATAGTCACTCAGTTGGGTGATCTCCCGGCTCGCCTTGATCTTCTGCCTGAATATCTATTTCGAAATCCCCCGCTTTTCGCACCCCTGGGGGACCCACTTATCCCGTAGTAGCTTTCCATCAAGCAACCGTTCTTTAAAATACACTGCTTATTTTTGTAACGCACAGTTTCGCAAACCAGATGAGAAACCAGAGTCAAATCTGTGTTTGATTGTTTCAGTGCAATGTCCATGTATTTTTATCATTCTATGTTTAATACTAACTATAGGTTAAGATTTTATTCTAAAGACTACTACTAATCCTAAAATTTAAGTTTTAATTTTCTGAAATATGGCCAACCGTAAACATTCCCACTCGATCGGAGGTTAAACCGCTTTGCGGTAGGTACTCCGGCTCAGTGTGGACACCTCTGGCCCCCCAAGATCTCTTTTTACACGCAAGTAGAAATTCCTAACATCGTATCATTCCATACTGGTGCTACTAAGTTCATAGCAGGGAAAGAGGAGGGTGTCCTAAATCTACTTTTCGCGTGTCCCATGTGACCAATAACAGATCGTCCGCAAACGCTATCGTGCGATATTCTGTTCGAGGGATCGGCGTCTCAAGGTCGAGGGCACCGTCGTACAGTATATTCCACAGGAGTGGTCCCAGAACCGACCTCTGCGGTACGCCGCAGGATATCGTTATTGTGTCGTCGTCTATCAGCAGGCTTCTGTCAGTAAAGTAGCTTTTCACTATCTGGACGAGGTACGGCGAGATACCCCTGCGTTCTAAGGTTTCCACGGTGGGTCACCAAGGAGCGGTGTTAAAGGCGTTTCTAACATCGATTGCAATAGCCAGGCAGTTTTCCCGCTGTCTCCAGTTTCCCGCGTTGGCTGAGCGGGCAATGCGGACGACCTCTTGTACGGCCTCCACCGTGGACATGCCCTCGCGGAATCCGTATTGGCTGTCAGACAGTCCCCTTCGGTTGTTTAGCTCCTCCTTCAGCCTCGCAGCTATGATACGTTCCAGGACCTTCGCCGCGGTATCGATAAGGCAAATGGGCCTTGGGGGGGAGCCCACCGATTTACCGGGCTTGGGTACTAGGACCAGTTTAGCTGCCTTCTAGAATGGCGGGAAATTTCCTGTCGCGAGGATTCCATTGTAGACATCTGCAAAAGTCTCGGCATACGTGCTGACCGCCTGCTTAGTTGCTTCCGGCGGGATGCCGTCCGGGCCCGGCGCCTTGTTTGGCTTCAGCCTTTCGGCTGCCTCGGCTACTTCGGCTGTCGTGATGGGTGGCGGTGGGGGTCCCTCCTGCGTGGGTTCCCAGTCTATAAGGGGTCGATTTGGGAAAAGCAAAGTCACCAGCTCCATTTTCTCGGTCTTGCTCAGTCCCACCTGCCCAGCATCTGCCTTTGGCTATCTTGATATTAGTCCTAAGTGTCTTCCTGGAAGCGCGATAGTCTTCGTAGGCGGCATTTAGTTCGGTGTCGTCGTGTTCGCAGTTGGCCTTGAGCCTGGTCCAGCGCCTTTTTTGCGCAATGCATGCTTTTTGGATCATGGCAATCTCCGGGTTCCACCAGTAGACCGGTTTCCTATTGGGGATACTCTTGCGGGATAGGGTGGCGCGACAGGCCTTACTAATGGCTTCTATTAAGCTAGTCGGGTCGGTTGCCGGGAGCCTACTAATTTCGGCATGTAAAGCCTCCTGGAGTGATGCGGCTCTGCTGGGACTGTAGCGCCGTGCCTTTGGCGCTGCTCTCTCCTCGGGGGTCGGCGTGGTATTGGGGTGTACGTCCACTAGCTCGAAAGCAATTACTTGGTGATCGCTGAGCGACTCATCCTCGAACACGCGCCAATTTCTTATGGAGTTGGCCAGTTCTGCCGACGTGAACGTGACGTCTATCACGCTGCTTTGATGGCCCCACCTAAATGTGGGGGTGTTCCCGATGTTCGCCACCGTGAAGTCATGGGTGGCAAGCCATTCGGTGAGGGTAGCTCCTCGGGGGTCCAGGATATTTGAGCCCCATAAGGCTTTTTTCGCATTGAAATCGCCGGTTATACCAGTGCCACTCGCACTGCTATTGCGTCTAACGCTATCGGAGAGCCGGTCGAGGAAGGACTCGTATTCCGCCTGGGTTATGTTGGGGGAAATGTAGCACGAATAGAACGCTGTCTCGTTGATGATGCACCACGCAGCGCCGTGGCGTCCACAATTGCGGGCGCTAACATTGTACAGGCGAATTCCGGCGTCGGCTAGGGGGTCGACTACCCAGGCGACATTTCCGCGAACGTGGTTCACATTGGGCTCACTGACCAGGAGCACTTGGGCATTGTATTTGTTACGGGTGTGGTAAAGTAGGTCGTGGGCGCCTCTGCTGCGGTTGAGGTTTACTTGCAGGAATTTTATGGTCATAGGTTCTGTTTCTGCTTGGCCATCTGCCTAGGTGTTTTTGCCCGGTGGTGCCTGTTCTGTCTATCTTTTTTTTTTTTTTTTTTGCGGAGGAGGGGAAATCTTCTAAAGACGCCCGCCTGTTGTTGGTCGACGGGGAGTGTTGGATTCTTTCCCTTTCTGAGGGAGAGCCTACCAACTAAAACCCCTCCTCCTCCTTCCTGAGCCCCCACCCTGGCATCATCCCGTAGGGATATTCATCGCGGGTGGTGGACCGGTGGTGTTAGTCTTCGTTCAGGGTTCTTTGCCCTGTCCTTTCTTCTGCTTCCTTGAGGGACATTATGTCAGAAAACATATGTGTAATTCCTTTCCATGCCTCCTTGCTCCTTATCACATGTGGGGCTATTTCTTCTGGGCGTAAGGTAGTACCAAGGATGCGCCAGGTTTCCTGTCTCCTGGCCTCCCATCTATCACAGACGAAGAGAGTATGTTCGGCAGTATCCGGCTGTCCGCAATAGATGCAGGCGTCATCTTCATGTTTGCCGATTTTCTTCGTGTAAGCCCTAAAAGATCCGTGTCCTGTGAGGGCCTGCCTCCAAGCCTCTTGCCATCTCCCCATCATGGCAGTCCTTGCTTCTTCTCTAGCTTGCTGTACTTGATGATCTTGATACCGTGCGGTACGCCCTGGCGACTCTTACGAGGATTTTTCTCTGTGTACTTAGCATTTTTTGTTTGTACCGACCGATCCGTAGGGCCTTCTGCCACACCGGGGCTCCGTATAGTAGGGTGGAATGTACCACCCCCGCCAAAACTAGCCTCTTCTCCATACTGGGGCCCCCTATGTTGGGGAGAATCTTTGTCAAGGCGGCGATCCTGGCTTCCGCCTTTTCTGTCGCATTCAGAGTGTGCACTCCAAAGGTCCCTCGCGTGTCGAATACGATCCCCAGATACTTTATTTGTCTTCGCAGGGCGATGTCAGTATCCATGACCCTGATCTTGATTCCCTCTCTTTTTCGAGGGCCCTTCAAGATTATCGCCTCTGTTTTTTGCGGGGCCAGGGATAAAACATTTTCTTCCATCCAGTCACATACTCCCCCTATCGCTCTAGACGTATTCCTGTTGAGCTCTGGGATACTGTTGGCTGTCACGATCAGGGCCAGGTCATCGGCGTATCCGACGAGGTGGGCCCCTCTGGGCAGTTGGATTCGTAGCACCTCGTCGTACATGATGTTCCACAGAGTTGGGCCCAAGACTGAGCCCTGTGGACCTCCCGCAGTGATGTCGTGCGTTCTCCCGCCGATTCTAATTTTCCGCTGTTTGAAGTAATCTGATATAATATTTACCAAGTACCTGGGGATGTGTTTCCTTCTGAGCGCTGCAATAATGAGGCCCCAACTGGCCGAGTTGAAGGCGTTTTTAACGTCGAAAGTGATAAGGAGGCACCAGGTCTTTCCTGGGGCCTTTGATAGCTCCGCTACCCTCAGTGCTGCCTGTACCGTAGACTTTCCCTTTCTAAAGCCATATTGATTTTCCGCTATACCGTGGTTACTATCCAGTACGCGGACTATCCTGTCCCTTATGAGGATTTCATATAATTTACTCATGACGTCCAGTATGCAAATGGGCCTATGGCAGCTCATGTCATTTTGTGTTTTTCCGGGTTTTAGGATCAAGATTAGTCTCGCGGTTTTCCAGTTTTCCGGGAAAGCTTGTGTGCGGAGCAGGCCGTTTAAGATATCCAGCGTCACGTCAGTTGCCAATTCCAGGCACTCCTTCATAGACTCCGGTGTAATAGAGTCGGGGCCCGGTGCCGTCCCGTTTCTTAGCTTCCTCCCTGCTTCCATGAGTTCGTCTGCTGAAAACTCTGGGACCTCCGGGTCCGTGTCATTTTCCTCCCAGGTATCATTTTGGGTCGGGAAAAGTTCCATAATCACCTCCTCCCGTCTCTCCGGCGTCATAGTATAATTCGGGGTTAACCCTTTGAGATGTTTCATGGCTATTTTGTAGCCATCGCCCCAGATGTCTTGCTCCAAACGGTCGCATAGTGCCCTCCAGTGTTCTTTTTTGGAGGTTCTAATCTGCTTCCTTAGCTCACCTTTTTGTTCTTTAGATCCTCGCTGAGATCTTGGATGATGTGTTGGTTTGTTCTGCCACTCCGTCGTGCATGTTGTAATCTTCTTCTCGCGGCCGTGCAACTGGACCACGCGTCGTGGTTACCGTCGTTCCACCAATATGGCACTTTCCTCGGCCTGTTCGCTGTTTTCTGAGTGCATAATCTTTGTGCCGTCCTGATTTCACCCACCCAAGCTTCTGCAGTGAGTGGTGTGTTCGCGTTTCTCGCTCTGTGGTGGCATTCTCTTAGAGCGCGCCTGAGCTGGGTTTTGTCTACAAATTCCCTGTAGTTCGTCTCCCGTTTATGTTTTGGGGGGAGAGCGTTTCTGATATTGAATACAATGTGTCTGTGGTCACTTAGTGTGACTTCCTCTAATACCCTCCACCCCTCGAGCTTGCCCGCGAGGTGTTGGGTAGAGAAGGTGACGTCTACAATGGAGGAGCCGTTGTGCCTAATGCACGTGGGAGATACACCGTCGTTGTGCACCGTCATGTTATGTGCGTGGACCAGGTTGCAAATCCAGTTTCCTCGGGCGTCCGTAATTTGAGAGCCCCATTCTCGTGCTTTGGCGTTGAAGTCGCCTAGGAGTACGACCTCGGTCTGTCGTCGCCGTATTTCATTATTTATGTCTTCCAAGAATTCTTCAAATCTCTCAATTGTCGAGTTCGGGGAGCAGTATCCGCATATCATGGTGAAGGACTTCAATTGGATTATTATCAATCCCGGTCTGGTTGCTATTTCTACGACTTTATGTCTTTTTGGTAGAAATAGGCTGCTACATCCTTTTTTATGTCAGTGATCCAGCCGTGTCTGGAAGCGATGTTTTTGTTGGGTTCGCTCACAATTAAGAGTTTAACATCCTCCCTGAGGGCGACTGTGTGGGCGATATCGTGTGCGGCCCACGCTCGGTTTAGGTTTGTTTGTAGAACTTTAAACATTTTGCGTGTTGGCTGGGCCGGATTCCCCGGCGTCACCTCGTGCATTTGAGCCTCCTTGAGGTTGTGTTTTTAGCTTTCCGGTTTGTTTTCCGTATTGGGGGCATGTCTTGTCATCGGCCCTGTGGCCTCCAGTATTGCATATGGGGCAATACTCCGGCTCTCTGCATCCCTTGGCTTGGTGGCCCTCTTTCCCGCATCTCAGGCAGGTGTTTGACCTGTCCGTGCCCTGGCAGCCATACTTAGTATGTCCGAAGGACCAGCATTTGTAGCACATCCTGGTTGTCATGGTCCTTCTCGTTGACTCTCTGGTTCTGACTCTGCATCTGAGCCAGCCGATTTTTAGACTCTTTCTGGAGACTAGGTCCTCTGCTTCCTTTGTTGGTAGCCTGACTACGGCCACTTGGGTTTCCCCGAAGGTTTCTGCCATTTTTTCGACCGCTACATCTTTGTCTGTGATCTGTAGCTCATGGGCGATTGCTTGTCGTATATCCTCCGACGTGACAGTTGCGTCCAGGTCCTTGATGAGTACGGCCTTCCCATTTCCTTTCTCTCGGGTTATAATTCCGTTGATTTTTCCTAAGGCTTCCTTTAGGGGGGCGGCAGCCTCTTGTCCTCCGGCGAATTCAATGAGCATCTCCCCATTTTTTGTCTTCCTGATTCCGGTGACGTCTATGCCGAGGGCATTTACGTCCACCTTTTTAACCTTCTGAAGGAGGTCCCTGTATTGAACCCCAGTTTGGCTGAGGAATAGGACCTCTTTGCCCTTATTTCTCCCATTTCTGCGTCCCTTTCTTCCATTTTGTGCTCCTTCTGCCGCCTCGTTTTGGGCGTTTCCTGGGTTTCCACCTTTTTTCTTAGGGAGAGAGTACGCGGCCACCACGATGTCTGTATCCGACATGACAAACTCCAGCATTTTTCTAATCCTGCTCCAGTTTATTTCCGTGCGTGGAACCGCCAGTCTACTGCGTTGGTTTTCCATCATCCATGTCTTCAATTTCAACATGTTTTCGAAAGTCTCTTCCTCAGATTCGCACATCCTGATTTTGTATATTAGTCGTACGGTAGGGTGGCATTTCTTGGAGGCCGTCGTCACGCTTGTTTCGTACTTCAGATGGGTAAAGCCTTCTTCTTTTCCTGGCGAGTCCTCGTCCGGTTCACTTAGCTCCGGGAATCTCAGCTTGAATTGTTTCCCAATCCCCCTATCTAGATCCTCCCTGCCTTGAATGCAGATGGCCAGATCTTTTTCGGCGGGATCCCACAGTGGGTTTCCTGTCGTCTCCCGTACCTTTTCGAATACCTGAGGGGGCCACGGTTGTGCCGCGAGCTCTTTGTATTCATTGTATTTTCTTCCGGTATTGATGGCTGTTCTTATTATCCCTATCTGCTCTTGGTTCTTTCTGGCCTGGGCTGTCTCCGTCTGTGTGGATTGGTCACATGTTTCTCGTCGGTTTATCTGGGGTACCCTTTTTGTCGTTTCGAACTCCGTCTGGTTCGTGGTGTCCCTCGTGTCGCTCGCTCTTGAGGGCGCCTCTTTCGGTAGAGCCTGCCATTCCCAGCATTTTCTTTCCAGCCCCTCGATAATGCGGCTGATGATTGCTACCTCCTTTTTAATTTCGACTTTGGTGTTGGTGTTTTTATCTACCAAATTCTTTAATGTGATGCTACTCGTAGTGAGCCTGTTCATGATCCTTTTCATCTCGTCAAGTTCCGGATTGGGGGTCCTGTCGGTCTGTATGTTCTCGTCTGTGCGTTTCCTCTTAGCATCTTGCGTGAACGTGTATAACCTTTCCGGCAGCCTTTGCAGGTCAGGTAGGGAGCCCGTACTGTCTCTCCTCCCCTGCGGGGGGCTTCGCGCGACCACTGACCTACCCTTGAAGGGGTTGATCATCCCGCTGTGCACTGCGGTCTTTCCGTACTCTTCTACAGAGGTCCTCTTTTGGAGACTGTCCATTTCTCGAGGCTCGACCGTAGCCTTCGACCGTTGTGCAATGTCAGTCTCGAAATCCATTTTTGTATCGATATCCCTGGATCCAGTCATTTTATTTTCGTCGTTGTTTGAGTTATTCATATCATTCCCACGAGAAGGGTCCAATGGTGGTCGCTCTCCGGCAGTGGGCTAATACCGGAGAGAAGGCTTCGTACTGCGAGGTGCGCCCGGTGCCCCGTAGGTTTTAGCGACTTCGCTGTTCTGTCTATCTGCCCCCACGTCTAGTCATGGTTGGTTGCTAGGTCCGGCCCTATCGCTTCGATGTGATGCCTCAGTGCCTGCGTGTTCCGCATTCTGTTCTTGCGTTTTCTGGTTTCTGTTCCCAGTCTTTTCGGGTCTGTGGGTCTTGCCATATACCAGTTGTCGGTACAGAGGGCATTTCGCGGAGTCCGCCCTGTGCTTTTCGTCGCAGCTTCTGCAGTGCGGTTTGTTGCTGCAGGCCTTTGCTAAGTGTCCTTTGGTACCGCAATTCCAGCATTCGCCGGATCTGTCCGTCTCTGCCTTACATGCGTTAGTCGTATGTCCGAAGTCCAAACATTTAAGGCACCTACTTACCGCCGCCCTTTCTTTGACCCGACAACTCGTCCAACCGATTTTTATCCTGCCTTTCTTTAGCAGAGCGCTGGCCTGGTTGTAAGAGGACGGTCTGAATGGGCCGATGGTAATGTCCTCCGTGTTCGTGGTTCCAATATCGTACTTTATCGCACCCAGTACCTCGCTACTGGTTGCCGTCGGGTCAATGTCCATTTTGTCACTGATTTCATCTCTGAGCCGCGCCGCCTGCGTGTAGTTCCCCTGTATTTTGAGTGACAGATTGCCTCCCCCTGTTTTCCTAGCTGTGTGTATTTTTACGCCCAGGTCGTCAATATTGACGTTTTGTTTGATCGACTTGAGGAGCTCGGCATACGTTTTGCCGTCGCTTTTGACTATGACCTCATTCCTATTCTTAGTTCCTCTGTCTTATTTGCCAGGTTGTTCCTGGCGTGTCCCATCGCTGGATTGTCCGGTGCTTAACGCCGGTAGGCAGAATTTTGCCGCTATGTTCGAGCCCTCAAGGGCGTATTGGGCCAGCTTCCTCAACGTGGTGGTCAGCTCTTTCCCTAATAGGTGGGCAGTATTGATGAGAGTGCTTGGTATAATCCCCAGACGTTAGTTTTCCTGTCGTTGTGACTGCCCACTCGTGCCAGGAAGGTCACGTTCTCATCTTCCGAGGGTGTCTCCTCGTCATCAAGGGTGATGCTATTCTTATTAGTGATGCACGCAACGTTGCCTTGCTTGAGACTGTTTTCCTTAAGATCTTAGCCGACTTGGGGATTTCTTTGTGCTAGCTTCTTGGCTTGGAAGGTCTTCTCGCAGTCATCTGTATAGATGAGTGCTATGTCGCACCCCTGGGCAGTAGCTAGGGTACTGCCTGTCTCTGCATGCGTATGTTGGAATGCTAGTTCCGGCCAATCTCTGTCAACGAGTTCAACTACGTTATCTGGATTTACTCCTTTGCGGATTACCTCCCAGATTTCCGCGGCTTTTTCTCTGTCCTTATTGTCCTTCATTGGGACTTCCTGTCCCTGGTTCGTAGCATCAGTTTAAGTGCTAATTTCCCTCGTGAGGGGTCTCAGTGGGTTGTCCCCGGACTCCACGGCTGTCGTTCTTTGCTTGTTAAGCCACCCTTTGATAATGGGTCCATAGTGAGGGCTCCCCTTCTGAGCGTGATCACCTTTTCCTTTATTTCTTTTTTCGTGTTCGGGTTTTCCGTAATTTGGTCCAGATATTGGGACGACTGGATGATCAATTTAATGGTCTCCTCCAATACTGTCATCGCCGGGTCTCCTGTCCTGCTAGTGTTTTCCCTCTCCGACTGTCTCTCCGGGGACTTGTCCATTTTTCGCTTTTTAGTGCTCAACGAGTTGCATCTTTGCAGTGAGCTGCTTATGTTGAGTCTGCTGTGCTTGGGGGATTGCTTACTCGAAACCACTTCGTCCGCCGCTGTGACGTTCGTCTTGGTGTGTGCGGGGGTATTTGCTCTTTCAGTGCTATCCCCGTCTTGTCTCCCCTCCCTGCTGCTTGCTGGGGTGGTCTTGGTCTGCGGTGGGCTGTGATGTATCGAGCTCCTCCGCCCAAAGACGGCGCTTTCATCCATCTTAAGATGGATGGTGTTCATAGCGTTAGTTTCGTTAATGTTTCCTTCCTGTTGGTTTATGTCTTTAAATTTGTCCATATTGATCCCACGAATTGGGTCGAAGAAGCGGTCCCCTGGAAAAGTTTAGCACTGTTCCATTTAACATAGGAGCACTTAAACTTAGTTTTCTCCTTTTGGTAAATGAAACAATGACTGTTTTGCTCGGATTGACACTGAGGCCCTCTTGCGAGCACCATTTGGATATTATGTTTAAGGCGATTTGCATGAGATTTGAGATCATGACCTCATTCCTACCTCTCACAGTAATAACCAGGTCATCAGCATAACCCTGAACGTTGAAGCCAGAATTACATTACTCAGTCTATGGAGAAGGTCGTCAACCACCATTGGCCACAGCAAGGGCGATAGAACAAAATTATATCGATTTCGTTTACTGCCAATCGAAGCATATTGAACATCAGTATTATCTGAAAGAAATTTCGTCAAATTTGGTCTAGCCTTTTTTTTTTGTTTAAATAAAAAGACTGCAAAAAAAAGGTTTAGGATTTCTTGAAAAAGATTTAGCCAATCTAATTTCTTCCAGTGGCAATGGATTTTTTGAAGTATCAGATATTTTTATACAGCCCTTCCAAAATCATTTGGGCCATTACACCTAGAATAATATGCAGTACAATAAAACAGCATAGTAGTTTCTGTGTTATTATTATTGATATTCATATTATGCTTGGAAGTTGACTGTGTGGACTTCAAGGTCCGCACTTAGTTACAAGTGCCAGCTTTTTTTCTTTCGCTTTTGGGTAGGCACTGATCCTCGCCGACTCTCTGATTGTCCAGCAAGAGCGCTTAGCGCGCTTCCCACGCTTCCGAATTTCACTTCCAAGTCGGTTAGCTTGTTTTAAACAATGTAACAAAACCACCCCCTCTCCGAGGGCGCAATCCCCCCGCCGGAGCAGGCGGCGAGTAGTTGTGTTTTTGAAGGGGTAGCGTTGCTGCCACCAAGTCCGGATATTTTAAATTTCCGCCTGGCCTCGGAAATAAAAAATTTCATTGGGTAGCACCAATATTCTCTTCAGGGGTGTAGACCCGGCCACGGTTTACATACGTGGTCTTGGTGTACAAGGCTGTCTAACAACTACTGAGTGAATTCCAATGAAGCAACCGGGTAATCGATAAAGAGTATAAAAAAGCAAAATTTGTAAATACAATGATTATCCCCCAACATACAAAAATTAATTTCAATACACTAAACTAACTAGAACTCAAAGGTAAATGCACTGGTTATTACAGATTATACAGCAAGCCGGGTTCAGTAAATAGGACTGCTGGGCCCGCTTAACAAAGGAAAAATGTCAGTAAGGTAAACTCCTTAATTATATTTAATTACCTACCCTACATGTTATAAGCTTGAAACGTACGATCATCCCCGTAACTGAACCAGCTGACTGAATACCTCTGATTTAACTCTATTAAAGCTACGTACAATGAATTGTTAAAATTTTTCCTCAAAAGCTAACTTAAGCCAAGTTCAATGCGGCGGAATAGGGGACCATCCCTTTATTTCACTCTTAGGGAAATAGCTAAAGTGTTTGGGCGCGAAAAATGTCTCTACAATGGGCGAGTCACCAACTCTAAAGCTAAATTTCCGCCAGGGTCACCCGTACTGAGGTCTATTATCATTAATCAAAATTACCTATGAAACAGCATAACCATAAACACCCTCTCCGAAGTGCAAAATGCAGTAAAGCAATTTCTTCCAGAATCGAGCCCCAGTTCGATAATAACTAAATGTTACTCTACAAAAAAAAAGTTACGTTAAAATACCCTTATCTCCAAAATCAAACTCACCCCTATCTAGCTTTCACTTCCCTGATATATTCCTAGATTTCTCAATAACAGCATACACAAACTGTCGGTATACGTAAAACACTTGCCTCTATTTATTAAAATTTAAATCGTTAAAACCAAGTTAAAACTCTAACAGAAAAACCCTTCTCGTGGCTAACGGCCCTGTTCCGCGCACTCGGCTATTTCAAACTGCCTCAAGTGACTAATTTTAAAACACTATGAAACAAAAGACTGCAGAAAATTCTATAAAACCGCTCTCCAGTCGGACGGACCTTTATGCCCGTCAACTGCCCCTTTGTAACGCGCCCGGTTGACGAACTTTTTTAAAACCGAATCATTCCGCTGTTCTCAAAAATCTCCCCTTTTTATACATATTTTCGCTGAGTTCACAAATTCGCGCCTAATCTTTAGTTCTGTCCATCTTGTATTCGCAGTATATCTTGGCAGATTTCGGAAATTCACCGAACCACCTTTGACTTTTGGCCATTAAACCGTACGTGAAAGTTCCTCCCTTCCCGCCTAGATGCCGCTGCATGTACCGATTTTTAACCCAGCCAGATAAACGCAAGTGAATAACGCTGGCTCAACACAAAGCGGGCGCATATGAGAAAACGCTTTTGAATTCGTTCCAACGGCTCTTGTCAGTAACCCATTATCCAGGCTCAGAAATTTGACAGTTTCTTATCAGCCAAATAAACCATCCGGCTATAACATAAATACCCTATATACCGAATGACCCACAACTATCTAAATTCTTGACTGACAAACAATTGTTTCTACCTTTTTGAGAAAAAACAATTATTTCGAAAAAATCTGTTTTCCAATATTCTTTTGGCTTTAAAAAATTAAGCAGAAGAGACTTTTATTTACCAATCTAGAGGTACGTGTTTAAAATCACCAAATCATTTTGACGCAACAAATCTAGCGCTTGGTCGAGAGTGCTGGATTATATCTCTTAGTCGTGTTATTATATGGTCATTTGTAATTTCAGAGACATTGATTGCATTGATTCAAGTCTGACCTCATTTGCAATAAATAACGTTAATTGTTTATGCTTGTGACTTGGCGTATGTTACAAAAATTTTATCATACTTATGTTCATAGTCGGTACACTTACAAATATTAACAAATAATTTATGTAGTCTTTTCATTTTTAGCTAGAATTTACCACAGAAAACATTATCAACATGATTAGAGAAAAGAATATAAATGATTTTAAAAGGCTCTTCTTACCAACAAGCACATCTTTAAGTACCAATATTTCTAATCCTGTTTGGACATTTGATATTTACGCTGCGTACATGAGCATGCCAAACATTTTATGTAAGTATACATCTTTTATCTTAATTGTAGCGTACTTTACAACTTTATTATTTAAATGCAAAATTCGTAATATCCGCACGCTTAAGCCCAAAGATCAACAGAGCCGACAGTTCAATGTAGAGTACCTAATAAAGAATCATAATAGACAATCGTACTTAAGGACAGGATCGAAATGTCAAAAACTCGTAAGCTAGTACTTATGTTAATCCTAGATGGCACAGTGTGTATCTTATTTTATTTTATTGGCAAGTTTCAATATTTGTCGGAATGTTGTCCGCATTGCCACATGTACAAAAATTTCTTTAGTATAAGATATAATAAATGTTACAAATTATAATCAAAAATAATACCCAATTACATAAATAGTCGTAAAATAGGTAGTATCTGGTTAGGTAAATTCTAAAATGTAGGTGTGCATAATTTATGCCATGTACAACTAATATCATATAGGGATATTGTTTAAATTTTAAAATGAAATAGTTAACCACATTATTAATTTCGAATTAAACAGCAAGAACCTTTTATCCAAATTATGGGAACATATCAAAGTTTTAATTATTGTAAATGGCAAAGACAATATGTATTTAAATTTGGCAACTGTGCATCATCTAATTTTTATTCTACCTAACAGTTGTAAATGTGTCCTTGAACGTAGTATGTGTGAGAAGCGTTCCTTGTTCTAGCGTTCAACGTCAGCCTAGTGGCTAGCGCGTAGATAAAACCATGGAAGGTCCCTGGTTCAAACTCCTACGTCCGCTGATTTTTTTTTCTTTAATTGTGTAATGATTAATATATTTTTTCACTAATTCTTTTCTATGATTTCTTTACGTTAGGTGAGAGGTTTTTATTCTGCCTAAAATAATTTCATTATTTCGTGTGATTTCTTTAGGTTAGATAAGTAGGTTTTTATTATGATATCTAATTGTTATAATAATTATTATTAGCGCCGCAGGCAGTATAATCGTCGCTGATAAAGATATGGGGGGTGCGGCGGTGTCCCCCGCCTTGTTTTCACAAAATAACACGAAATACTTCAATTTCGACAATTTCTCGATTTGTAGAATTTATTACACATTTACAAGGTAATGCGCATGCTCGAAGCTCCGGACTTTCGGCAAAGATTGAGGAATTAACAAGATAGGACAGCCAACGGAAAACCTTGTATTTTTAGCAATAGCGCCATTGACGTCGACATTTAAATTGGAGTTTTCGCGCCAATAATGAAAATTGGACAACACTGTCTCCTGATAGAACGACCGAACACAGCTGACTGTCAGTGGCCAAGGTCACTAAAAAATAGGTTGCTTAGTAATATATGTCACACGAAATATTTCTATATTTATATGTAAGGTATCTATTTGGTTAGGATAGAATTGTACATTGAAAGAAAAATTTTGAAACTTTTTTCTATAAAATGAGGAAAAAACAGCCACACGCAGCTGTCATCGAGGTCTATAAGTGACGTAGCACTTGTCGATTTCGATGAGCCAACCTATCTTTTAGTAAGCTTGGTCAAATTCGTGTAATGCATAACCGACAAATCCCGAAACCGCTTCCGCTGGATGTCGCGTCTCTTTAAATTGGAGTGCAACTGTCTTCGTCTATTTCGTCTTTTCCGTCAGACTGTCCTGTCCTATCTTATTAGGTCTCTAATCTTTGCCTGACCTCTAGATATAGTGTATCATTATCCTTTTTTCCAAAAAAATTAACGTACTTTTGTACATATCTAAGAAAAGAACATAACCAATATCCGAGTAAGTATATTGGGTTAATCATTCTTACACAATAAAAATTTGCCAAAACTGGCTGATTGAACCCGTAACTTCAGGATTTAGGTTACACGTCGTTTCCTCTCGGTGAAGCAGTCACACAATGAAATATAAGATACTCTTTTCTGTGGAAGCATAAACGAGATAAAGTTATGGACAGTTGATTAAAACACCAATGCCATGAACCATATTCAGGGTTCAAACATAATTTATATATTTACATTCATTGAAAATTCACCTAATTTTTGACAAAAATGAACAGAATTTATTGTATATATTGTATACTTGGAATATAGTGCCATTTTAGTGCTTGAATACAGTTGCAAACTGTTGACCATTTAATAACACTTTCATTGTTTAGTTTATTTAACAAATTTAAATTTGCCACTTTTGATTTCATTCATAAATCAAAATCACTACCCCTTTTCATTCATAAGGATATTGGCGCCATCTTCTAGTTACATGATGAACTTATTCTAAATATTCTTTACAATTATTCTGATGACTCATCGATTTGTGTTAAAAATCAGTTTCATACATTAAAATGCACAAAAGCAATTTTATGCAATTTTTTACACAGATATGAGATAATGACTGTAATACGCATCAAAACGACCTAATTAAATGTACCTAAATAACTCTGATTATCTAATATAGCTACAAATGTATCGTCTGATAATCAGGCAATTTTAAAAATTTATTCCGAATTTATCGTGCACTTAAAAAAGAAACAAACAGGTCAGTTGTCTTTGGTCGACTTCTGTTATAATACTGCCCACTTTAAAACTTCGGTTGAATTACTTATAAAAAAGTTATTTATGAAATACCAAGTGTCGATTTGACGGAATTTTAATGATTATTAAGCAACCACATATACACTTTATGACATTTCGATCCTGACCTTAAAGTTCATGACTCAACCCTTGCACTCTATTACCTGTAAAACAAACTACAGTCAGTCATGCGCCAAATCTTAAAGGTTTCACCACTTACACACGAATCTAGTGCAATCGTAAACTTTACTGTTAAATATTTGTCAAATAAAAACATTCTTCTGAGTGCACGTTTTTCTTGGTTGCATAACGCAACAATTGGATGTCTACGACGTGATCAGAAGGAGTGCTCGTAGTCGCGTTAGTGAAATAGTGTTAAACCTCTAACAAAATACCAAATACATCAGTAGCCAAAACCAGGACAGAAAATCACATAGCGCAAGTGAGCACGGATCGCGAAATCGAGCAGTATACAAAAACAAGGACAAGAAACCACACTCTCAATCGGAATCATTGCAGTGAGTTCGAAAATCAGTGCTGGTATCATAGGCGCTTTGGCAAAAACGCAAAAAGTGTACTGTACCATGTAATGATGCGGTAAACGCCGATAGTCATCATTAATGAGCAACGTGCATGAATTTTAGAAATGCAATAATTTATTATTTTTTCGTTATATATGTTATATAAGTTGAGAAAGTAATGAAGAAAAGGTATAAAAAAATGTGTAGCCTAAATAAACGACTTTGAAATTCAAAATTTTATGGGAACATATCCACGTGACTGAAAACACCACGCTATTGGTCTGACGTCATTCGGCATAATATCTAATGGTCGTCTATCTGCCAACGGGTTAAATCATAATTTGTTTTGTGTTTTGTAAATGTGTATTGATATTTTCATAAAAGAAATCATTCATTTATTTATTTATTTTTATTATTAAGTGGTAAAAATTACGGACAGTGGGTTTTTACGGGGCCATAGTGACAATTTGCCCGTTGTTGATGTGTTTATGATAAACTTTTTTGCTACTAATACTGATTTTATTAGTGCAGAAATTGGAGTACTAAAGCAACAAGGTATGTGTCATTCATTATTCTAAACATTAATTCAATTGTGCCCATTTTTATCCTTTTACTGTAGTTAAATATAACAAATTATTTATGTACCTAACCTCAAAATAGGTAAACAAGGCAATGTTTTAAAGTTCTATTATTAATTAATATTTTTCATCTTAGAATGCTTTACTTTTTTATATAATAAATACCTCCCGCCACTTACTAAGTACGTACTTTTAGGTAGGTAGGTACATTAATAGTAAAAATAACTGTTGACATACATAGGTATATATAAATATATAACTGGATAATATGTAGAACGTCGAGAAGTTACATTATTCCCACCGTTCTTATACATTTATACATGTTAATTCAAGGTTCCTATTAACAGAAGTTAGTAAACTTTTGTATTCCTATAAATAGGAAAGTGACCAAATTCACCATGATATGTAAACAAATTATAACAATAATATTAGGGTTAGGTACATATTTTCATAATATTATTATAAAATAATTAGTTTTAATGGGTAAATTGTAAATTTACATTAAAATGATCCTGCAGTAATATAATCTTGAGGATGACGATAATTCTGCATGTCAGTCGTCGCGTCTCAGCTCTGCACCATCTCTTCCTAACTTTATCGCGTCTAGGCACATTAAAAAATAACTTTTCTGGAGTTTTTATTGTAGTATTTGTACATTTGGGCACAATACAATATTTATAGCTACTTTTTTTGTATTTTCCATAACACAACATAAATAATGTGTACACATTCGCAATCACAATACGTTTTCCGTCGGTGCGATGTGCCTGATGACGTCACACAGAAGTAGCGCGGAAACTTCTCCATTTAAACACAGTTCAATTGACAGCTGCAGTAAATAATTTTTTTAACCTTTAATTAGAACATAAAACAAAAATAAAATACTGGAAAAATAATGTTTTTTAGTGATCTATTCATCTGTGATGTTTAAAAAAATTATGCATTTTGCTCATTGCGGTATTAAACCACGGTATCACAGTAAGCCGCCTTTTCGTAACAGATTGACCTTCTCAATTCTCGTACTTAATTGATACAGGAGCTGACTTGTGTTTTCCGCGAATATCAAACACCGTTTACAATAATCCACGTACGAACTTATCGCAGCAAACGGATCAGCAATCACCATCTATAGAACTATTATAGTGAACCTAAACCCAGGACTACGACGTGAGTTCAAGTGAAAATTCGTAATCGCGGACGTGGATAAAGCGATATTAAGTGTAGACTTTTAAAGTTTTTATGGGTTACTAGTGGACATTCGCAACGGTCGTTTAATGGTAGTGTGACTTCACTCTCGGCTATTGGCAGTGCGTCGATAATCAGTACAGTTACAATCAAAACCATAAACGGCAAGTCGAAATATCATCAGTTATGAACTGAATATATCCACATTACACGCCCTTCCGATATGTCCCGAACAGTGAAACAACATAACGCACCACATTAAAGCGACGCCCCGCCCACCGATATTTTGCAGACACCATCGATCATCACTTGATTGTTTAAAAGTAGTAAAAGAAGAATTCCAAGTAATGTTACAGAATGGAATTGTGCGGCCTTCAAAATTAAAAAGTTTAGTGGGCCTCAGAAAATGAAGATCTATTGAAACATATTCTTTATAGGATTTTGCAAACATCAGAAAAAATAACTCTATGAAGACTAAAAGAAAAGCTATGTGTAAAAATATTAATGAAATATTTGCATTCTCATTCAACAACTAGCATCCATACAGTCCCCTACAGCCATGCAGACTAAACTAGTATCTACATAAACCTCTACGGTCATGAAGACTCAGTTAAAATGAGAACAAAGGCCTAAAATAAATTTATTTACCTACCTTGTGTTAAAAAATGTTTCATTCTAATGGATTACATTTTCATGAAATCTACTATTCTGTTTTTGGAAATGCTTAGCCTTTGAAACATTTTTCGCCCTTATTCTGAGCTCATCAGAAAAGCACAAAGCCGCTCATAAAGATGTTGCATGCAAAATCAAGACAAGTAGTAAGTATGAAAAATTATATTTGACATTGACTGATAAAAACAACAGATCTTCACCTATCCATTAGCTAACTAGTATTGGAGCCTATATACTCTATGCATGTTTAAAAGTGAATTATTATTTGTTTGCTTAATTGTGTTGAAACACATTCTTTATAGGATTTTGCAAACATCAGAAAAAATAACTATCTATGAAAACTAAAAGAAAAGCTATGTGTAAAAATATTAATGAAATTTTTGCATTCTTTCGACAACCTGACTTCTGGTTATGCTAGCAAATTAAAAATCTTTAAATGAATTTGCATAATATCTTATTTGAAAATTCTCATTCAACAACTAACATCCACACAGTTCCCTATGGCTATCGAGCCCTGAATACGTGAACCATCCCCGACAGGTAATTTTTTGCCAGATACAGAGGATTATGCATACATGCTGGCAGGTAAGAAGACATTTTCTACCATTGACCTAGTTAGGGCCTATCATCAGATACCAGTAAACTCCTAAGATGTACCGAAAACGGCGATAACATCTTTTGGACTTTTCGAGTTTACATCGACGCCGTTCGGGTTAGCAACGCAGCACAAACATTCCAAAGGTTCGTCAATTCCATTTTACGAAGTCTAAACTTTTGCTAAGCATATTTGGACGATATCTTAGATATATCCTAGTTGCATTAGAAGACGAACAGCAGCATATCCAGCATCTAAGGTGGGCGAAATAATCACCACACATTCTGGTACTGCAACAAATGCTTCCAGCGTTGTCACAAATCTACGCAAACGTAGTATATGTGCGCTCTGAAACCTACATCCATATATCGACACGGAAGTCGTCAAATTTTTGTTTTCAAAAATTTAAAAACAACACCGTACGTTTGTTAGACACGATGTACCACGTGCGTCTCTGGAACCTACCTACGACGACACCTTTAAAGACCTCAAATGCAAAGAACGAAACTTATCATCCAATAGATTGATTCAAAATCAGATACTACAGAATCAACTTCTGTATGAATACACCATATTTGTGACTACCAAGGTTACATTGTTTATTAATATATTGTTGCGTATTTCCACCTCCTAGGAAACGCCCTGTATGAATCCGTGGCTTCTAAAATAATTTCAACAAGAGATAAACCACTAACACTTTATTTAATAATTTACTGACTATGCAATGCTTCAAAATAATCTTTACACTTTGTTTATTTTATATTTAACCTCACTTTTTCGCTATTAATTTCACTTTAATAAACTTCACCTTAGTAAACTTCTTCTCTCTGCGCCGGTAATCGCGCCTTGTATGCTCTGAAATTACCTCTAGAGTCAACTAGAACATAATCGAGAATCTTCTCCTACCACACTCTAGAAAACTACAAGTTTCCAGTCACTATTAGGCATAGGCGTATCATCTCCAGTTTCAAGGGGGTGTAATACATAACACTGCTCCCTCCTTAAGTCTGATCGTCCCGGTCTGGCAATTCAGAATCATCAGTGTATTTCGCCAGTCTGTCGAAATGCACGATCTTCATCTTGAACTTTTTGCTTCGTTGAATCCGATAGACGAAGTCATTAATTCTGGTAATAACAGTATACGGTCCATCCCAAGGTGGTTGAAGTTTCGGTGACCTCCCTTTCTTTCGCTGTGGGTTGTACAGCCATACCAGATCTCCTGCCTTGGTACCAGTATCACTGGTACCGGTTTCCTCTGGTTTTCCCCTCGGCTTCACAGCGTCGGCCTCTACTCTCACCAAGCTCTTCCATGGACACTCTAGCTGGATATGTCCCAGTTCTCTGCACCTATAACATTTCATACGCCGTCCACTTGGCCTTCCACTACTTCTATTCTGACTCTCTTCAACCTTTATTCACTTTCCTCGAGTTCCGATATCGACAGTCTCGTTTGATATGCCCTGCTCTGCCACAGTTGTAACATTTAATACCCCCACTTAGCTTTCCTTGTCTTCCTGCAGTATCCAATTTAGCCAGTAGTTGAGTAATCATTTTCTCCATCTTGGTCAACGTAGTGCTTTGGTTCTCCTTTTCTGGTTGCGATTCTTCGATACTCACAGCTTGTACTCTTGGACTCAGCGTATCCCAAAAGACAGCTTCTACCTCGAGTGCACGCACCAACGCTTCGCTGCTGTTCTGGTATCGAGATAACCTGAGGACTCGCCTGATCTCATTGTCCTGTATACCATCCAGAAAAGCCACTACTGCCAGTTGGTCTTGGAATTCCTTCGGTACATCCGGGTAAGCCAGGTGAGCCAGTCTCCACACGGCAGCTTCGAACTCTTGCAAGCTTTCCCCAGCCCCTTGAACACGTGATTTCAGCTGGGTCTGGTATACCTGGGCAAGATGTTGTTCACCATATCATAAGTCCCGGGCAGCTTCTAAAACTTTAAAATCCTGTTGTTGCTCTACTGGGATTGTCTGGAGTATTTCCAATGCATGGCCCCTTAATGCCACTATTGACGCCATAGCTTTCATTTAGTTACTCCAACTATTCGCACATGCAGCTGTCTCTTGAAAATGGTCCATGAACTTTGGCCGTCAAAGGAGGGAGGTTCGAACAGCTGACCTGATAATACCATTTGCTGGCTTCCTCTATCTCTCAATTGTCGCTTAAGTTGGTCTATTTCTCCCTCTACCTGGTGCATTTTCTCTTTGACTTCACCTACTTCTTCTCGATGCCTTCTTTCTAGCTCTTCCAACACTTTCTGGAATTGTGTAAATAAGTCCTGTATTACTTTTCGGTTGCCATACTTCTGGTGGTTAAAGGCATACGACTACGTTGAAATCAAATAAATTTAACAATTACGTCACTATCGGTAATGGGACTGTCCAGAAAAACCTCAAAACGGCACAAAAAAGTCTTATCTAGAGTCTTTTTCACTTAACCAGTAATGTCCAAATAAAATGTTCCAAAAATGTCTCAAAAATACACTTAACACTATTTTCCTGTTCGAAAATAACCCTGGAACAACGTCCAGTAAATCAGTCCTCTGTGTTAGCACCAACTCCGAGAATACACTGTTCAAACCTTCTCGAACACTTCCGAAAAATCCTCTTGTTAAAATTCCGCTTCTGACATCAGTGTTACGTATTTCCACCTCTTAGGAAACACCTTGTATGAATCCGTGGGTTCTAAAATAATTTCAACAAGAGATAAACCACTAACACTTTATTAATAATTTACTGACTATACAATACTTCAAAGTAAACTTTACACTTTGTTTACTTTATGTTTAACTTTTAACACTTTTTCGCTATTAATTTCACTTTCATAAACTTCACTTTAGTAAACTTCTTCTTTCTGCGCCAGTAATCGCGCCTTATATACTCTGAAATTACCTCTAGAGTCATCTAGAACATAATCGAGAATCTTCTTCTATCACACTCTAGAAAACTCTACAAGTTTACAGTCACTATTAGGCATAGGCGTATCATCTCCAGTTTCAAGGGGGTGTAATACATAACAATATTCTATTGTTTCACATATCATCATTGGCATAGTCTCAAAACGTTTAATAATTTTAACAGAGTATACCAAATTACAGAGTATTCCACTTCCAAGAAATTATTATTAATTCTCGAACATACCCATAGGCGTAATTCGGGGAGGGGCAAGGGTAGGCAACTGCCCCGCCCCCCAATATTTTGAAAGAGCATTAAATTGTCTACGGCAAATCTGACGAAATCCGAAATTTTTCCGGGAAAAATAATAAGTATGACAATTACGCCAATCAAGTCAATGGTTTTCAATACCATTAGGCAGCGGGGGATTAAGACTTTGTGGGGCCTCTGGCTAAATTTTGCAATTCTCGTAAAACCACAAACAGGCGAGTTAAACCCTAGATGTCCCGAGGAAAGCGAGTTCAATATTCGTAAACCGCAGACATGCGAGTAAATCATAGGCTACTAATTATAATGATACTTAATTTTACGTGGCACATCTATGATCATATAGTATACTTTACGGTCTAATGGGTTTAGAGTTTCTTTTCTAGGCGAATGGTTTGCTTAGGTGTTTTACCAATTTTTATAATCGATGTGAAGGCAGCAGCCAAACCTAGCAGCTAATATTTCCGAACTCCTCCGAGCAACCATAGGCGTCGGAGGAAGGGTCATGCTCTTCAAATAATATTCTATTAATTCAGCATGACATATTAATAAAGTTGGCTCTTTTCCACTGTATCTAATGTTTCAAGAGCTAAACAATGAATAATTTAAAATTACAATTTACTCGAAATTCAGTAAAATTGTTTTCAAGAAACCTTTTACTTTACTTTATTAATAATTGTATCATTAAACTGGTCTCGACATAAATTTTAGAGTACAGATCAACAATATTAATATTCACCTTGCCATTCGATTTTGAATATTACATGTGTACTTTATTGCTTAGCGGATCATAACCATAATATACAGATGTCCGAAATTAATCCATGAAGTTTTGCGGAAATATGCATAATGCACAGTATCTGAGGCCTAGTAAACTTGTAGATCTCCCGAGGGGCGAAAATAATTAAAATCACTGAAAATTAATTAATTTCCCGAAATTTCTACATTTAGACACAATGAAATTTTGGGGGAAAAATAATCATGTGATGCTTTATATGATGGGCAGGTGGTGAGGTGTAGACCTAAAAATCTTCCGAAGGGCTGAAAATAATTGAAAACCCCGTGAAGATATGAATTAATTTCTCGAGATACCTGCATTTAGACAGCACGAAATATTGAGGAAGCAATAGACAAATGATGGTTCATACGATGGCTAGTGCGATGTGAACTGGCAGAACTTGCGAAGGGCTGAAAGGGCGGAAAATGATTAGCAGCCTCGAAAATATATTAATTAATTTCTCGGAATTCCTACATTTAGACAGCACGAAATTTTGAGGAAACAATACACATATGATGGTTCTTATGTGCGACATAGAATCGCAGAGCTCTTAAAGGGTAGAAAATAATTAGCAGCCTCGAAAATATAATAATTAATTTCTCGGAATTCCTACATTTAGACAGCACGAAATTTTGAAGAAACAATACACATATGATGGTTTTTACGATGGCTAGTGCGATATAGACTCGCATAGCTCTTGAAGGGTAGAATATAATTAGCAGCCTCGAAAATATAATAATTAATTTCTCGGAATTCCTACATTTAGACAGCACGAAATTTTGAGGAAGCAATACACATGTGAGGGTTCATACGATGGCTAGTGCGATGTAGACTCGCAGAGCTCTGGAAGAGCTGAAAGGGCGGAAAATAATTAGCAGCCCCGAAAATATATTAATTAATTTCTCGGAATTCCTACATTTAGACAGCACGAAATTTTGAGGAAACAATACACACATGATGGTTCCTACGATGACTAGTGCGACATAGACTCGCAGAGCTCTTGAAGGGTAGAAAATAATTAGCAGCCTCGAAAATATAATAATTAATTTCTCGGAATTCCTACATTTAGACAGCACGAAATTTTGAGGAAACAATACACATGTGAGGGTTCATACGATGGCTAGTGCGACGTAGACTCGCAGAGCTCTGGAAGGGCTGAAAGGGTGAAAAATAATTAGCTGCTCCGAAAATATATTAATTAATTTCTCGGAATTCCTACATTTAGACAGCACGAAATTTTGAGGAAAAAAATACACATATGATGGTTCCTACGATGGCTAGTGCGACATAGACTCGCAGAGCTCTTGAAGGGTAGAAAATAATTAGAAGCCTCGAAAATAAAATAATTAATTTCTCGGAATTCCTACATTTAAACAGCACGAAATTTTGAGGAAACAATACACATGTAAGGGTTCATACGATGGCTAGTGCGACGTAGACTCGCAGTGCTCTGGAAGGGCTGAAAGGGCGGAAAATAATTAGCTGCTCCGAAAATATATTAATTAATTTCTCTGAATTCCTACATTTAGACAGCACGAAATTTTGAGGAAACAATACACATATGATGGTTTTTACGATGGCTAGTGCGACATAGACTCGCGGAGCTCTTGAAGGGTAGAAAATAATTAGAAGCCTCGAAAATATAATAATTAATTTCTCGGAATTTCTACATTTAGACAGCACGAAATTTTGTGGTAACAATACACATGTGAGGGTTCATACGATGGCTAGTGCGACGTAGACTCGCAGAGCTCTGGAAGGGCTGAAAGGGCGGAAAATAATTAGCAGCCCCGAAAATATATTAATTAATTTCTCGGAATTCCTACATTTAGACAGCACGAAATTTTGAGGAAACAATACACACATGATGGTTCCTACGATGACTAGTGCGACATAGACTCGCAGAGCTCTTGAAGGGTAGAAAATAATTAGCAGCCTCGAAAATATAATAATTAATTTCTCGGAATTCCTACATTTAGACAGCACCAAATTTTGAGGAAACAATACACATGTGCGGGTTCATACGATGGCTGGTGCGACGTAGACTCGCAGAGCTCTGGAAGGGCTGCAAGGGCGAAAAATAATTAGCTGCTCCGAAAATATATTAATTAATTTCTCGGAATTCCTACATTTGGACAGCACGAAATTTTGAGGAAAAAAATACACATATGATGGTTCCTACGATGGCTAGTGCGACGTAGACTCGCAGAGCTCTGGAAGGGCTGAATGGACGGAAAATAATTAGCTGCTCCGAAAATATATTATTTAATTTCTCTGAATTCCTACATTTAGACAGCACGAAATTTTGAGGAAACAATACACATATGATGGTTTTTACGATGGCTAGTGCGACATAGACTCGCGGAGCTCTTGAAGGGTAGAAAATAATTAGCAGCCTCGAAAATATAATAATTAATTTCTCGGAATTCCTACATTTAGACAGCACGAAATTTTGAGGAAACAATACACATGTGAGGGTTCATACGATGGCTAGTGCGGCGTAGACTCGCAGAGCTCTGGAAGGGCTGAAAGGGCGAAAAATAATTAGCTGCTCCGAAAATATATTAATTAATTTCTCGGAATTCCTACATTTAGACAGCACGAAATTTTGAGGAAAAAAATACACATATGATGGTTCCTACGATGGCTAGTGCGACATAGACTCGCAGAGCTCTTGAAGGGTAGAAAATAATTAGAAGCCTCGAAAATAAAATAATTAATTTCTCGGAATTCCTACATTTAGACAGTACGAAATTTTGAGGAAACAATACACATGTAAGGGTTCATACGATGGCTAGTGCGACGTAGACTCGCAGAGCTCTGGAAGGGCTGAAAGGGCGGAAAATAATTAGCTGCTCCGAAAATATATTAATTAATTTCTCTGAATTCCTACATTTAGACAGCACGAAATTTTGAGGAAACAATACACATATGATGGTTTTTACGATGGCTAGTGCGACATAGACTCGCGGAGCTCTTGAAGGGTAGAAAATAATTAGAAGCCTCGAAAATATAATAATTAATTTCTCGGAATTTCTACATTTAGACAGCACGAAATTTTGTGGTAACAATACACATGTGAGGGTTCATACGATGGCTAGTGCGACGTAGACTCGCAGAGCTCTGGATGGGCTGAAAGGGCGGAAAATAATTAGCAGCCCCGAAAATATATTAATTAATTTCTCGAAATTCCTACATTTAGACAGCACGAAATTTTGAGGAAACAATACACACATGATGGTTCCTACGATGACTAGTGCGACATAGACTCGCAGAGCTCTTGAAGGGTAGAAAATAATTAGCAGCCTCGAAAATATAATAATTAATTTCTCGGAATTCCTACATTTAGACAGCACGAAATTTTGAGGAAACAATACACATGTGAGGGTTCATACGATGGCTAGTGCGGCGTAGACTCGCAGAGCTCTGGAAGGGCTGAAAGGGCGAAAAATAATTAGCTGCTCCGAAAATATATTAATTAATTTCTCGGAATTCCTACATTTAGACAGCACGAAATTTTGAGGAAAAAAATACACATATGATGGTTCCTACGATGGCTAGTGCGACATAGACTCGCAGAGCTCTTGAAGGGTAGAAAATAATTAGAAGCCTCGAAAATAAAATAATTAATTTCTCGGAATTCCTACATTTAAACAGCACGAAATTTTGAGGAAACAATACACATGTAAGGGTTCATACGATGGCTAGTGCGACGTAGACTCGCAGTGCTCTGGAAGGGCTGAAAGGGCGGAAAATAATTAGCTGCTCCGAAAATATATTAATTAATTTCTCTGAATTCCTACATTTGGACAGCACGAAATTTTGAGGAAAAAAATACACATATGATGGTTCCTACGATGGCTAGTGCGACGTAGACTCGCAGAGCTCTGGAAGGGCTGAATGGACGGAAAATAATTAGCTGCTCCGAAAATATATTATTTAATTTCTCTGAATTCCTACATTTAGACAGCACGAAATTTTGAGGAAACAATACACATATGATGGTTTTTACGATGGCTAGTGCGACATAGACTCGCGGAGCTCTTGAAGGGTAGAAAATAATTAGCAGCCTCGAAAATATAATAATTAATTTCTCGGAATTCCTACATTTAGACAGCACGAAATTTTGAGGAAACAATACACATGTGAGGGTTCATACGATGGCTAGTGCGACGTAGACTCGCAGAGCTCTGGAAGGGCTGAAAGGGCGAAAAATAATTAGCTGCTCCGAAAATATATTAATTAATTTCTCGGAATTCCTACATTTAGACAGCACGAAATTTTGAGGAAAAAAATACACATATGATGGTTCCTACGATGGCTAGTGCGACATAGACTCGCAGAGCTCTTGAAGGGTAGAAAATAATTAGAAGCCTCGAAAATAAAATAATTAATTTCTCGGAATTCCTACATTTAGACAGTACGAAATTTTGAGGAAACAATACACATGTAAGGGTTCATACGATGGCTAGTGCGACGTAGACTCGCAGAGCTCTGGAAGGGCTGAAAGGGCGGAAAATAATTAGCTGCTCCGAAAATATATTAATTAATTTCTCTGAATTCCTACATTTAGACAGCACGAAATTTTGAGGAAACAATACACATATGATGGTTTTTACGACGGCTAGTGCGACATAGACTCGCGGAGCTCTTGAAGGGTAGAAAATAATTAGAAGCCTCGAAAATATAATAATTAATTTCTCGGAATTTCTACATTTAGACAGCACGAAATTTTGTGGTAACAATACACATGTGAGGGTTCATACGATGGCTAGTGCGACGTAGACTCGCAGAGCTCTGGATGGGCTGAAAGGGCGGAAAATAATTAGCAGCCCCGAAAATATATTAATTAATTTCTCGAAATTCCTACATTTAGACAGCACGAAATTTTGAGGAAACAATACACACATGATGGTTCCTACGATGACTAGTGCGACATAGACTCGCAGAGCTCTTGAAGGGTAGAAAATAATTAGCAGCCTCGAAAATATAATAATTAATTTCTCGGAATTCCTACATTTAGACAGCACGAAATTATGAGGAAACAATACACATGTGAGGGTTCATACGATGGCTAGTGCGGCGTAGACTCGCAGAGCTCTGGAAGGGCTGAAAGGGCGAAAAATAATTAGCTGCTCCGAAAATATATTAATTAATTTCTCGGAATTCCTACATTTAGACAGCACGAAATTTTGAGGAAAAAAATACACATATGATGGTTCCTACGATGGCTAGTGCGACATAGACTCGCAGAGCTCTTGAAGGGTAGAAAATAATTAGAAGCCTCGAAAATAAAATAATTAATTTCTCGGAATTCCTACATTTAAACAGCACGAAATTTTGAGGAAACAATACACATGTAAGGGTTCATACGATGGCTAGTGCGACGTAGACTCGCAGTGCTCTGGAAGGGCTGAAAGGGCGGAAAATAATTAGCTGCTCCGAAAATATATTAATTAATTTCTCTGAATTCCTACATTTGGACAGCACGAAATTTTGAGGAAAAAAATACACATATGATGGTTCCTACGATGGCTAGTGCGACGTAGACTCGCAGAGCTCTGGAAGGGCTGAATGGGCGGAAAATAATTAGCTGCTCCGAAAATATATTATTTAATTTCTCTGAATTCCTACATTTAGACAGCACGAAATTTTGAGGAAACAATACACATATGATGGTTTTTACGATGGCTAGTGCGACATAGACTCGCGGAGCTCTTGAAGGGTAGAAAATAATTAGAAGCCTCGAAAATATAATAATTAATTTCTCGGAATTTCTACATTTAGACAGCACGAAATTTTGTGGTAACAGTACACATGTGAGGGTTCATACGATGGCTAGTGCGACGTAGACTCGCAGAGCTCTGGAAGGGCTGAAAGGGCGGAAAATAATTAGCAGCCCCGAAAATATATTAATTAATTTATCGGAATTCCTACATTTAGACAGCACGAAATTTTGAGAAAATAATACACATGTGAGGGTTCATAAGATGGCTAGTGCGACGTAGACTCGCAGAGCTCTGGAAGGGCTGAAAGGGCGGACAATAATTAGCCGCTCCAAAAATATATTAATTAATTTCTAGTGCGGCTAGTGCGACATAGACTCGCAGAGCTCTTGAAGGGTAGAAAATAATTAGCAGCCTCGAAAATATAATAATTAATTTCTCGGAATTCCTACATTTAGACAGCATGAAATTTTGAGGAAACAATACACATGTGAGGGTTCATACGATGGCTACTGCGACGTAGACTCGCAGAGCTCTGGAAGGGCTGACAGGGCGAAAAATAATTAGCTGCTCCGAAAATATATTAATTAATTTCTCGGAATTCCTACATTTAGACAGCACGGAGGAAAAAAATACACATATGATGGTTCTTACGATGGCTAGTGCGACATAGACTCGCAGAGCTCTTGAAGGGTAGAAAATAATTAGCAGCCTCGAAAATAAAATAATTAATTTCTTGGAATTCCTACATTTAGACAGCACGAAATTTTGAGGAAACAATACACATGTGAGGGTTCATACGATGGCTAGTGCGACGTAGACTCGCAGAGCTCTGGAAGGGCTGAGAGGGCGGAAAATAATTAGCTCCTCCGAAAATATATTAATTAATTTCTCGGAATTCCTACATTTAGACAGCACGAAATATTGAGGAAACAATACACATATGAGGTTTCATACGATGGCTAGTGCGACGTAGACTCGCAGAGCTCTTGAAGGGTAGAAAATAATTAGCACCCTCGAGAATATAATAATTAATTTCTCAGAATTCCTACATTTAGACAGCACGAAATTTTGAGGAAACAATACACATGTGAGGGTTCATACGATGGCTAGTGCGACGTAGACTCGCAGAGCTCTGGAAGGGCTGAAAGGGTGGAAAATAATTAGCAGCCCCGAAAATATATTAATTAATTTATCGGAATTCCTGCATTTAGACAGCACGAAATTTTGAGGAAACAATACACATGTGAGGGTTCATACGATGGCTAGTGCGACGTAGACTCGCAGAGCTCTGGAAGGACTGAAAGGGTGGAAAATAATTAGCAGCCCCGAAAATATATTAATTAATTTATCGGAATTCCTGCATTTAGACAGCACGAAATTTTGAGGAAACAATAAACATATGATGGTTCTTACGACGGCTAGTGCGACATAGACTCGCAGAGCTCTTGAAGGGTAGAAAATAATTAGCAGCCTCGAAAATATAATAATTAATTTCTCGGAATTCCTACATTTAGACAGCACGAAGTTTTGAGGAAACAATACACATGTGAGGGTTCATACGATGGCTAGTGCGTCGTAGACTCGCAAAGCTCTGGAAGGGCTGAAAGGGTGGAAAATAATTAGCAGCCCCGAAAATATATTAATTAATTTATCGGAATTCCTGCATTTAGACAGCACGAAATTTTGAGGAAACAATACACATATGATGGTTCTTACGACGGCTAGTGCGACATAGACTCGCAGAGCTCTGGAAGGGCTGAACGGACGGAAAATTATTAGCTGCTCCGAAAATATATTAATTAATTTCTTGGAATTCCTACATTCAGACAGCACGAAATTTTGAGGAAATAATACACATATGAGGGTTCATACGATGGCTAGTGCGACGTAGACTCGCAGAGCTCTGGAAGGGCTGAAAGGGCGGATAATAATTAGCTGCTCCGAAAATATATTAATTAATTTCTCGGAATTCCTACATTTAGACAGCACGAAATTTTGAGGAAACAATACACATATGATGGTTTTTACGATGGCTAGTGGGACATAGACTCGCAGAGCTCTTGAAGGGTAGAAAATAATTAGCAGCCTCGAAAATATATTAATTAATTTATCGGAATTCCTACATTTAGACAGCACGAAATTTTGAGGAAATTATACACATATGAGGGTTCATACGATGGCTAGTGCGACGTAGACTCGCAGAGCTCTTGAAGGGTAGAAAATAATTAGCAGCCTCGAAAATATATTAATTAATTCATCGGAATTCCTACATTTAGACAGCACGAAATTTTGAGGAAATAATACACATATGAGGGTTTATACGATGGCTAGTGCGACGTAGATTCGCAGAGCTCTGGAAGGGCTGATAATAATTAGCTGCTCCGAAAATATATTAATTAATTTTTCGGAATTCCTACATTTGGACAGCACAAAATTTTGAGGAAATAATACACATATGAGGGTTCATACGATGGCTAGTACGACGTAGACTCGCAGATCTCTCGAAAGGTAGAAAATAATTAGCAGCCTGGGAAATACATTAATTAATTTCTCGCAATTCCAACATTTAGACAGCACATTTTGAGGAAGGGTAGAACCCTCATATGTGTATTGTTTCCTCAAAATATCGTGCAGAGCTCTCGAAGGGCTGAAAATGCGGAAAATAATTAGCAGCCCCGAGTATATATTAAATAATTTATCGGAATTTCTGCATTTAGACAGTACGACATTTTGTAATTTTTCGATATCCCTATATTTAGACAGTACGAAACTATGACGAAACAGTACACATATGATTGTTCGTATGATGGTTGCGATGTAAATATGCAGGCGGATAATAATGATCAACCCCGAGGACATATTACTTAATTTCCCCCTAATTCCTACATTACACAACTCGAAATTTTGAGGGAGTAATACACATATGATGAAATATAGCGGAAGATAATTAATTATGGTACTTTTATTAAGTAAACATCCCTACGTAAGGCATTAAAGATTACAAGTATTTCAGTATTTACGGCAAAGGTGGCACATCTCATTTTGTATAAAAGGGTTACTATTCAGAATCAAACATTTGTCATGGATATATCGGTAGCAAAATTTACACTGCTGATAATTATTTGATGAACAGTCAGTACCACAAAACAGGCATTTTTGCTTCATGTCTGTCGATTTCTCTAGTAAAAAGTGTCGAATATCTTTTCTATATACTTGCATGTCGTAGTGATCTGTAAGATTACCGCCTTACCAAAGGCGAAAAAGTACATAATATATGGCCCGTAATTGTAACTGTCTTTTTGTTTTATGTGATCTCTTGATACTGGTGTTAATTTATCTTGCTGAATGGGATATTGATTATTGCGTCTATTATTTACAGTGTCAAGGAAGTTTTTGAATTTTCTCAGATACTTTGCTTTATTCATAGTGCCACCCATTGGATCCAAAAAGAGAAATATTTTTTTCTGAAAGTCTATAATTATTAAACAGTAGTGGTTATTATTTATCAAAAATGGCAATGCAAGTTGATCTGAATTTATCGTGAAATTTGTTATGAAATCATCAGTAAATGTTGTTTGTTGTGACAAAATAATTGTTGAAACTTCAGTCGGAATTATTTGGTAGCTATTTCCAATTTCGGCATTTAATAAACTGAATACGATATCGATAACAAAACTTATTACCCAAGTCGTCCCAACTAATGATGAATAGTCGCACAGTTCTTTCATATGGTAATTTATATCAGGAAACAATGAAAGGACATAGTTTCTATCATTTTCGTCTTTTACATAATAGTTCAATGTCATCCACTAATTCATTATCGAGAAATTTTATTGACTTTAGAGTAATACATTTTCGATCTATCTCATCTAAATTAACATTGGGCATAACTAAAGTTGGCAAATAATAATAAAAGTAAAAATCTTTTAATTTTAATAACATTTTTCCAAAAGCGTGGATTTCTCTCAGTTCGTTCGACTATTATATTTTCATTAAAATAAACAACGAAATCACACCAAGGCCGATTGACTGTTTCGAGCAAACCCTGTACTTGGTAATAATAGTTGTGGGTACGTTTTAATTTTTTATCCAGATCGAGATACTCTAGTTTAACTTGGTCCAAATTTTTATTATTCGCCTTGTAGCTGCATTTAATTTCTATAATGCCATCATCCTTAATAAGTCCATCAGGAGAAGCCCCTAAGAACAGGTAATTTTTATGAACAAATAGCCCTGCCTTTTTATATGTACTAGGAAACATTCTCAAGTATTCCGTAATCGCTATATGTTCGTGCTCGCGCCCATAACGAATGGATGGTATATTTACTTTTTCTCCAATGATTAGATCATTTATAATATTTTGCTTAGTCTTAGTAGTTTTCGATTTGCAAATTCTACCGAAAGTAGAAGCAGTGATACGCTTACGTCTCTCGTTAAGCCAGATGCAGTCATTTTGGTTTCTTGTTAATTCTTCTATTTTAATTTTTTCATCCGCGCTTATATCAATGGATTTTAAAAACGTCGTACATTTCTCTGTCAACTCTTGATAGTTTTTAGTTTTCAAAACGTTTGGCTTCTGATTTATCGCATCTGCGATATTTGTGCGACAAAATTTGCATATGAAGTCACCGCTATAGGAATTGTCCAGCAGAGATTCGCACTTCTGATGTATCCATTTGTCGCACCGATCACACTGAACCCAATCGGCTGTCTCGTCGAGTTGTCTTTCCGCACAATATAAGCAGTTCTCCTCCTCAATAAATAAAGGAAGAACGTCTTCAATGATTTGTGTCTTTAAGAAGCTACCTGAAAAAGACGTCTTAACCGATTTGCGTTTTTTCTGCCAAGACTCTTGGGAATGTATTTCGCTTGCAGGGTCTTTCGTTCTCTTTTCAGGTTGTTTGGTCAAGTTTTCTTTAGGGATATCTAACATACATTCTTTATAGAGAGCTAGAACGTTTTCATGAGATTTTCTCAAAAATCTGGTGCATTTTAGGTTTTGCTCTCTATTTAGAATGTTATTTTTCAAGTTCCCAAAATAGTTCTCCACATAAGCATTGCTATAACGAGTAACTTTTACATCTCTGATCATGAGACCCGTCCAAAGGGAACAGAAGGGCATGTACTTAGTCAATAAAATGTTTACAAGAGAAGGCGTGAAATATGGATTTTCTTGGAAACCGTCGCAAACATCAATGATTGTATCAATATTATCAACCTTACTGGAGAAATGTTTATAAAATGGACTCATTTTATATAAGCTCTGTTTTTTCGTCACTTCTTCGTCTTCGTCTTCGTCCTCTTCTTCATTTGCGTATTCGAAGATAGTTGGTATTTCTTTATTTTGCGTTTTGCAAATGTTCATAAATGCTTCTTTAACGCTATCATTATATGAAGGTCATTTAAGCAGAATTACAAAATTTACAAACCACCGTTCAATTTGGGCCATATTATTATATTGAATACATTCCGCAATTATGTGTTTAAAGACAAACGTCGCTACATTGTTCAGCTATGTCGTTAGACGCCATTTTCATAAAATGTGCGCAACATAAATGCACCGTTACCAAAGAATCTTGCATTTGTTCTGTGCCATTAGCAATTTTGTACGAGAGTTCTAAATATTCAAGTACAACCGCACTAAATATCGGCCATTTGTTACGATCTTCGCAAAACGTTCTAAAATCATTAAATATCTTAAAAATAGTTTTTGAAAAATGACTGCTAGATATCATTTCGAAAACGGAGAATATGCTCTTCGTTTCACGAATGGGGATTACTGCGGAATATAAGTAAATTCTTTTAGAGTGTTCAATAGGTTTTCTCACGATCGTTCCAGTAGCATCAAAAAATAAAATAGGAAGAGGAAGAGTTTTGCCAGCTTTTTGTTTTTCCAAAACTTTGAACTGTTCTTGGCTGTAAATTTTAACATTGAAAGGTATACATACTTCTTTTATATACTCGTCGTGTTCCTGTTGCATTTTTATTAACTCCAAAATATCGTCCTTATCCCTGTCCAAATGGGACTTTGCCTCAGATCTGATTTTTCTTATCACCGCATCCGATTTAATATTCTGCAAATTTCCACAACGTACGATCGTCGCATTTGCAGCTAGTAACGTTTTTCTCTTGTAATTAGATGGCTTCTTTGATAACAGCTCTTTCTTGATTATTCGTCTTTCCGTCCACTTAACAAACGTTGCCAATGGTTCTTTGTGGCAATAATTCCTTGATGAGCTATCTACTATCACGTTTCTATTCATTATCGCTATTCTAAACTTCTTACATTTACTATTGTTCTGTTTGCAAGTAGCATATATTTTAATAGTGCCATTCTTCAAATATTTCACGTACTTAACAACAATACTACAAGTATTATTTACGTGCTTATTTATCCTGTTCTTTAAATAATATGGGTAATGTTCTGCTACTAACTTATTATTATGAAAAATAACATTCCATACTTTTTTTCTACTTTGAAATTTCCCTCTCTAATATTGCAATCTTCAAAATTGGCCACTGATAAATCCACTACGTTCTTTGCTCCTATGGGCAACACTTTTGTGGATCATTATTTACAGATAAATTTAGAAGACATTCGGGTATATCAAAGTTTTCTGGGGTGATTTTCAAGAAATCATTACTTTTAGAGCTTATATTTACTTCAGTGATTTCTTTCGCAGCCAATAATTACATTATTTTGCAAATTGATTTTCACAACATTAAAACCAATTGGCGTGGAACAGGCGGCATAACGAATATTGAATGTTTCTACAATATTTTCGTTCTCGATCGACGCCGACGATGAACTATTTTTGTTTATCAGTGAATATTCAAACACATTCGACATATTGTTGCCCACAATATTTCCAGTTACCAAGTCTTGATCATGTTTCATACCAGAATAGTATTTTTTGAAACAATTATATAACTGTTTTCTATTTTTCCAGTTATTCGGTTTTCCAAACCGTTCACATATACGTTTGTACACAGACTCCTTATCTCTAACAAATTTCAAATCTGCTACGTTTATTCTTAAATCATCTATAATTTTTGCCAAATTCTTATTACTAACAAGTTTTGTAGTTGTTGATGTTGTCAGGTCTCTATTAAATATTTTCATAAACAACTCATGATGCCGATGGATCAGTCGATAAACGGAATTTGGATATTTCAACTCTTTTAGATTTATAATTTTGATGATATTATAAAATAATGTATCCTTAGAATCAAGATTCATTATATCTGTATAATTACGTTGAGGGCTCTCAAGAAAAATTGCTTCCGCAATCTCTTGCAGCAAATCTTTTTTTGATTTTTTTTCGAACATATTGACCAAACGCTAGCCTATGATACAATAAATTTTACGCACCTTAACTTATTTACTACACTAAAACTATAAATCTCACCAAACATGCACAAAATGAAATAAATCAAATCCAAGACATTTCTAACACATCAATACACGTTAATAATAACAACAAAACCAAATATTATTTAAACTACAAATATAACATGAAATTTACGCAACCTGAACAAATCGCTGTCAGAAACTGAATGCGAAATTAAAAGAATAAACTAAAAAAGATACCTTCTAGGTATATACCACATAAAAAACGAAATAAAACGGTATTCTAAAAAAGGCAATGTATTTACAAGAACACTAGATTTTTATAAAACATGTGCAAAAATAAAAATAAGAACAATTTTCATACAAATTATCTTGTAACCATATAAGCCAGAGATAAATTTAAAAATACCTTGAAATACAGATATATTCTTTAAGATAAACTCGAAAGCAATATATTTCAATACTAAAATGATTAGATAACAGATATCCACCATAAAACAAAATCACGCCGTACCTATAATCAACAGAGCACGGGACGTAGCAGTTAGATTTGGAATTATTTGTCCAGAAATACTTTTAAATTGATATACCAGCCAGCCGCTGAGCTGCGGTCTATGCTTTATTCAAACCTAAGTTTCACTGGATAAATGCTACCTACGTCCCCCCGTGCTCTGTTGATTATAGGTACGGCGTGATTTTGTTTTATGGTGGATATCTGTTAGCTAAACATTTTAGTATTGAAATATATTGCTTTCGAGTTTATCTTAAAGAATATATCTGTATTTCAAGGTATTTTTAAATTTAAATTTTTTGCGAAATCGTCATATGGGAAGCCATTTTTTAATAACAATTTTATAAACAAATCATAAATAACGCGATTTTCGATTCCAAAACACTTGTATCGTAAGTATAGATTAATACAAGAAAGAAAGTCCTATATGTACAGTGTTTCTCACTTAAGAGTGCAACAGCGTAATAATTGTTTTGTTTTTTCCTATTTGAATCAAACCGATCTTAAAAGGTAGAGGTCGCCAAGGTCTAATTAAGACCACCATATTACTTTCCATCTTTAAATGCAAGGCCATCTACGATACTAAATTCAAAAACCCTGAATCCGAAGTTTAGATAAATCCTAAAAAAAATGAGGTCTTGATGTAAAAAATCCTTTTGAGTCATTTAAATAAAAATTATTTCTAAATTAATTTTTTTGAAACAATTTACACAAATGAATAATAAATACAACCAAAAGAATTAAATATTATGTTCTATCAAACCCCCATCAGCCCTAATATACATGCCTCAATTCGCTTGTTCATAACTTTTCGGAGGGTTGCAGAACTTCGGATTTAGGGTTTTTGAATGATTTGAAGTTTTGTTAATAAAATTTTTTGATTAAGTAATGCCTACTATGATTTTTTGATTTTTTTCATACAATTTAGTATCGTAGCCTTGCATTTAAAGATGGAAAGTGATTTTGTGGTCTTAAATAGACCTTGGTGACCTCTATATTTTACGATCAGTTTGATTCAAATCGGACAAAAAACAAAAGAATTATTACGCTGTTACACTCTTAAGAGAGACACATTGTATATGTCATGTTGGAAAGGTTTATTGTTCAAAAGTTGTTAACGTTTAAACATTGAAAGAATGCGATTTGTAGTCTTTTTGACCTTTAATAATTTTTGAATAGAAATAAATTTTTAGATTCTGCAAAAATAATCAGAAACTTCAACTTCAAAATGCCGAAAGATTTATAAAATTTACATGAATGGTTCCAAACTTATAGCATTCTATGATTACTATACTTAGGTTGCCTGCTGTCAGAGACACGGTCTCTAATCGCAAAAACATGGCGCGCTGCACCGAAAACTCCCAGTTTTGAAATCGGTGTAACTTTTATATTGATGTAATTTTTATAATTCTTTCGGCGTTTTGAAGTTAAGGCCTTGTACTTTCAGAAAGTTTTTCAGAATCTAAAAATTTCTCTCCGTTCTAAAGTTATTAGAGGTAAAAAGGCTAAAAAGTGCATTTTTCTTTCAGTGTTTATACGTTAACAACTTTTTAAACTTAAACCCTTTCGACATCACATACATGATTTTTTTCTTGTTTTGACTCATACTTTACGATAGAAGTATTTTTGAATCGAAATCAAGTTAATGAAAAAAATTCAAATTGTACACATCAACAAGCTCTCGCCAACATATCAGCGAACGTATGCAAACGACAATCATCTGGGAAACGCTCCCACAACCATTCGGTGAACGATCATCAAGTCTTCCGATTTTTGCGCGAGCCTTATTTACCAAATTGTTTTTCACACCATTCGCCTTCCCTCTTTTGAGTTTAATCCTCATTTGAGTTTCCTGTCTATGGTTTAACTTTTTGTACCACTCGCTTTCCCTCGGTCATTTGGGTTTATCGGGTTATCGTTTAAGAATTACAGGGTTCGCTTTGCTTCCATCTATTGGATTATCTGTAAAATATTCCTGCCCATCCAATAGAAATGCTGAAATTACGCAACTGTCAGAGGTTCCCACTTAAACCTTTTAGTCCAGTAACTCAGGGGTTTTATCTACAAAAATTATTAACATCAAGCCAAATTATGTAAAAAATCAGAAATTTTGCGTAGAATTCAATTATCTATTTTTAAATCAAATGAGAAACATGCGTCCTTTTCAAATGGCGGCCAAAGTTGGTGAAAAGCAGTTTATTACGTTTAAAAAAAAAAACTTGTCGTTGTACAAAAAAAAAATTAAATTGCAAAGTTCTGTAACTTTTAAAATACGGATCGGACTGGCCCATTCCAGTCTCAAAAAATTGCAAAAGAACCGCTAAAAATCGCAATAATTTTAAATACCTGTATCTTCGTGAAAAAATGAAACTCGTTGAAAGCGTAGTCCAAGATAAGTCGAATAAGAACGTTTTTACAGATTTGCAAAATGTTGCAAATTTTTTGCAAAAATCGATTTAAAAAAATGCTTAATGTCCAGTAGTTGAGACAAGCCAGCAAATTTTTATACCGGACCAGTCCGAAAAGTTTTTTTAATAGTTGCGCTATGTGCAATTATTGTGTATATCATGAAACGATTCCTAATATGCGAAAAATGGGTCAAAAAATCGATTTTTTAACCCCAAAAAGCTATATCTTTGAGTTTAAATTATATTGAAATGCCTTTGCTGCCAATCTATAGTTGGCATTTTTGTACAAATTTATTTAAAAAAAAAATTCTCTCCGACCTTCTGGAACTGAGATAATTTTTCTTTTTGAAAAAATCGTGTGGCGCCATTTTCTAAGATGAAGGGCTGAAATTTGCAGGTTTTATCGTTGAATGCTCATATTTTCAATATGATTCCAGACAATGTTATGAAGAAAATCATATAGGTGTGTAAGCGGCTAAAACATACACCTGCAGCTGCCGAATATACGGCGTAACACGGTGTTCAACGTGTGACAATTGCTTAAATATTGAGAACAGAGTCATTGCTGATGATATCGACGAAAAAATAGACTAGCCAAATATCACAGAGACAGCTAGAAAGAGATAAATGTTCAAATGATGATAACGATAAGGCCTAACACACACCAGGCGGTTTTCGCCGAATCGGCAGCCGACTCGACACATGCTGTAATGGAAACAAATTGAGCTATTCACACTAAAACGCGCTGCGGGGGCAGCGGCATCCAACACCGCGCGTACCGTCGTTCGATTCATGTGCCGAATCATTTTTTTGCTTTGAGCGGCGCATGCTGCAAAGTAAACAAATGGGTATGTTCACACATTCACTTATTTCTCGAGCGGTTTAGCTTTGCATAGAAGCCAAGTTGCATAAAAATATTGTATTTGCCTCTAAAATGGATTCCATTATTGACAATGAACTACTAATAAATGTAATTCAAGAACAACCTGCTATATTGGATATGAGAAATAATGACTATGGTGACAGAATAAAAAAAAAACGCAAGAAGTAATTATATTTGCTACGGAGAATTGTACAGAAGAGGAGAAAAAAAAATCTAGGTAAGTTATTTCAAATTATAATACAAAATAAATACGCACACATGGTATGCCATGCCGAGATGCATAATTGTTAATATTAGTGGAGTAAAAAAAGGACATTGATGTGTATAGTCTTGTAACAGCAATATTATTATTTCATACCTTCTGGGGTCTCCCCAGGAGTATATATCTGAGTTTTGAAATTCCAAAGCCTATTGCGATTTTTTTGGGGGTAATTTTCTTCTTTATCGGTAAAAAGGTGAATATCTCCGGTTCTAGAAGTCCGATGAACAAACTAAAAACCAAAAACCTTCGCAATTAAAATTCCAATAAGTCTGCGTTACTTTTGGGTCACTTGAGTACGTACATAACATACCAAATGGAATAGACTGGATAAAAAGCGATTTTTCTTTTTTCATTTTAACGCCCAAGGACATCAAGAGTTCCGATCGGCTTCACATTTTCAGAAAATATACCTTTTGTTGAAAACAAAACATCCTGAAATTTTGGTGCCCAAATATTGAACCTTATGGACACAAATGAATTTGTTATATGATATTTGAATTGCCCGCTATTTTGTGCCATTGAGTCCAAAATGGGTAATTTTTCAAAATGTTCTAGACACCAGCTTTCTGATGGCAAAAAAAATTCTTTACACCTCATTTTGGACACTTCTTTGGCATTTATTTATAGACCAAATGACAATAAATAGATTTTCTCGGCCATTTTGAAAACATTTTCGAAATATTTTTATCAGAAAAGAAAGGGAATTGCGAGAACTTTCATTAAAAAAAGGTTAATTTTCGTCAATCTATATTGCAAGTTGATGTAAGATCTTCGTCGGAAAGTCCATCTCTTTGTCTTACGAAGTTATGGAGTACGCAAAGTGCTTTTATTATTTTTTCTGCTAAATCAATATCAACATTCAGTGGTCTGTGAAGTATTCGCCATTTGTTAGCTAATATACCAAAACAACATTCAATATATCTTCGGGCCCTCGACAGTTTGTAGTTAAAAAAATTTTTTTTCATACGACAAATTTTCACCCCCATATGGTCTCAGTAAGTTTTCTGAAAGTCCGATGGCTTCATCCCCAACTATGACGTACGGATATTTCGTCGTTGCAACTTCTATTGATGTCGGTGACGGAATGTTTAGTGAATTATTAATAAGCTTTCCATATAGTTTTGAATTTTTAAAAATTCCAGAATCACTTGATTTTCCATAAGATCCAACGTCAACAAATGTAAACAAATAGGTGCTGTCACACATTGCAAACAGCACCGTTGAAAAGTAGTTTTTATAGTTGAAATACAATGAGCCACTGTTGGGAGGGCACATAATTCTTATATGTTTGCGGTCAATTGCACCTATGCAATGTGGAAAATTAGCTCTTTTTTCGAATCCTTCCGCAATTTCTGTCCATCTTTCTTCGGAAAATTCAGTTATTACAAGAGATGCAACACGAGTCCAAATTGCTGTGCAAACATCGTTAATAATCCTGCTAGCTGTTGATTTACCTATACGGAAAGTGTAATGCAAGTCGGCGAAAGAGCATCCACTAGCCAGATACCTAAAACAAAAATATTTAGTTACAGTGGCGTATGCGTGACTGTAGGTAAACGTGTTTGACTGTTTCTTTTTTTTTTTTTCAGGAACTTTACTCCAAAAAATTGGAAAAACCTGAGGGATCGATATTCAAGAGAGATACAGTGTCCAGAATGAGGTGCAAAGAATTTTTTTTGCCATCAGAAAGCTGGTGTCTAGAACATTTTGAAAAATTATCCATTTTGGACTTAATGGCACAAAGTGGCGGGCAGTTCAAATTTCAGATAACAAATTCATTTGTGTTCACAAGGGTCAATATTTGGGCACCGAAATTTTAGGATATTTTGTTTTCAACAAAAGGTATATTTTCTGAAAGTGTGAAGCCGATCGGAACTATTGGCGTCCCTGGGCGTAAAAATGAAAAAAAAAACCGCTTTTTATCCAGTTTATTTCATTTTGTATGTTATGTACGTACTCAAATGACACAAAACCAATGCAGATTTGTTGGAATTTTAATTGCGAAATATTTTGGTTTAAGTTTGTCCCGATCGGACCTCTAGAGTCGGAGATAATCACCTTTTTACTTAAAAAGACTCTTTTCAAAAAACAAAATTGTTCATAACAAAAACGCAATAGACTTTGGAACTTCAAAGCTCAGATGAACATATACTCCTGGTGATAGGTACCCCAGAAGGTATGAAATCATAATATTACTGTTACAAGATTATGCATATCTTACTATTTATTTCGTCTTTTTTTACTGCACAATATGCGATAAATGTGTTTACAAATAGTTATCTTGCCAAGGCAAGGGGGCAATATTAACGAAGTATTGTGTAAATTTCTCTCTGGAATTAAGAGCACGTGGATTTCCTCTGCTTGTTGCATCTCTTCTCACAATTTCTATATTGCAAGTTGATGTAAGATCTTCGTCGGAAAGTCCATCTCTTTGTCTTACGAAGTTATGGAGTACGCAAAGTGCTTTTATTATTTTTTCTGCTAAATCAATATCAACATTTAGTGGTCTGTGAAGTATTCGCCATTTGTTAGCTAATATACCAAAACAACATTCAATATATCTTCGGGCCCTCGACAGTCTGTAGTTAAAATTTTTTTTTTTCATACGACAAATTTTCACCCCATATGGTCTCAGTAAGTTTTCTGAAAGTCCGATGGCTTCATCCCCAACTATGACGTACGGATATTTCGTCGTTGCAACTTCTATTGATGTCGGTGATGGAATGTTTAGTGAATTATTAATAAGCTTTCAATATAGTTTTGAATTTTAAAAAATTCCAGAATCACTTGATTTTCCATAAGATCCAACGTCAACAAATGTAAACAAATAGTTGCTGTCACACATTGCAAACAGCACCGTTGAAAAGTAGTTTTTATAGTTGAAATACAATGAGCCACTGTTGGGAGGGCACATAATTCTTATATGTTTGCGGTCAATTGCACCTATGCAATGTGGAAAATTAGCTTTTTTTTTCGAATCCTTCCGCAATTTCTGTCCATCTTTCTTCGGAAAATTCAGTTATTACAAGAGATGCAACACGAGTCCAAATTGCTGTGCAAACATCGTTAATAATCCCGCTAGCTGTTGATTTACCTATACGGAAAGTGTAATGCAAGTCGGCGAAAGAGCATCCACTAGCCAGATACCTAAAACAAAAATATTTAGTTACAGTGGCGTATGCGTTACTGTAGGTAAACGTGTTTGACTGTTTCTTTTTTTTTCAGGAATTTTACCCAAAAAAAAAAAATGGAAAAACCTGAGGGATTGATATTCAAGAGAGATACAGCAAAGGAAGGGCAAATCTGGACAAGGAATTAGAAAAAAAGCTCCATATGTATATGCTTAGCAACTGTTATTTCTTGAAGATACAATAAAAAATCGTCACACGAGCAATTCAATAGACAACAATGAAGAAGAATCGCAAGAAGCAGAAGATCCTCATAATAATCTGTCTACTCCTTCGCCATTACGTCAAAACCTATCGACTGAGACACCAAGTAGAAATATAGGGAAAAAAGAAAACTAAATCTAGTACGAACGAAATTAGTTGAGGCCTTAGATAGAAAAGCTGCGCAACCTGAAAAAAGAGACAAATTAGATGATGATGATGATAAGTTTTTCTTGCTATCACTACTGCCATCGTTGAAATCAATTTCTCCTCATTTTAAATTATACGCAAGAATGGACATCATGCAATGTATTCACAAGTATTTATTTCATTCTACAACTATAGTACCTCCTTCAAATATACAATATCACCAATTTATTCCATCCACAAGTCATCAACCAACTAACAGCGTCCAGTTGCAGATACCTGTACAACAACACATGTAACCCCAATCACAAACCACACCTCTTAGAACTAAGCAATTCACTGGAAATTCTCAAGCGAAACTTGAATCGCAGCGTCAGCTGCATGAAATGCAATCTCATTTTTTTATGGAGCATGAGATTCAACATTAGCATTCACCACAGAGCCAACTGCAAAGTCTAAGTTCTGTTCTATCACCAACAGAATCAATACAGAGCTATGTGTATATTTTAATCACTTACTTTTATAAGAACATGTTATGTTTATATATTAGTAATAAATATACCTATATTTCTTATAGTGTTATAACAAGTTTCTCCTCCGGTGGAATACTGTTTCTCATTCGGGTATTCTTCTTTATTAAATCATTTTCCAAAAGATGTAGGAGTTCGTAAAATGATGCTTTCGACATTCTCATGAAATTGAAAAATTTCGCATCATCACTTTTAATTTCATTAAATATTATATTAAATAAACTTCTTTTTTGCGTTCTTTAACAATAGGATGTTCCCATATACGCCTATTTCTTTTTTTTTTTGATTGACAGTATAATAAACCTAAGAAAATTAATTCTTCCTCTGAGTCAGACGAATCCATTTTTGTTCCTGTACTATCATCAGCACTACTGACAACGTGACAACGTTGCCTTCCTGCGACAATTGGTTCGCCGCTTTGTGTGTTTTGTACAGGCGGCTGCCGATTCGGCGGGCGAATCGGTGAAAACCGCCTAGTGTGTTTTTAGCCTAATGATGACTTTGATGACTATGATGCCGACACATCAGACACAATCTTGAATAATATTTACAGTGACAGTAGTAGTGGTATTGAAGAAGAGTCTCCTATTAAATAGCAAAAAAAATAAAAAATTAATATAATGTAATTTAACGTATTCTACAAAAACAATTTGAATACATAAATGTAAGATAATACAATTTTAATGTTTCTTTGGTTTATATTTGTTGTATTTATTATAACCTTACCACCGTCATTAATTCCTATCTCGTCGAGCTACCCCAATGAGAACAAAAAATTGCTCTCCCCCACTTCAGTACTAACGCTAGATAACGCCCGTCGCAGCATCGAGCTCCGACTTTAATTAATTTTGCAATGCTCACCAACGGCCGATTAAGTTCCGACATTTTTTTATTGAAAGTATTCAGCGATAACCCCTGCAAAGTTCAGCCCTTTATCTTAAAAAATGGCGCAACATGAATTTATTAAAAAAAAATTATCTCGGCTCCAGAAGGTCGGAGAGCAACATTTTTTTTATATGAATTTGTAGAAAAATGTCAGCTATCGATTAGCAATAATGGCATTAAAATATAATTTTAAAATCTCAAAGATATTCAAGGTTTGTTGGGATCAGAAAGAAAATCGAGATTTTGACCGATTTTTTGCATATTTAGGATCGTTTCGTGATATGCGCAATAATTGCACATGTTAGAACAACTGTTAAAGAGACTATCCGGACTGGTCCGGTATAAAAATACGATGGCCTGTATGAGCTATTGGACATTGAAAGAAACGTGCCTTTCTCGAAAAAATCGATTTTTGAAAAAAATTTGCAATATTTTGCAAATCTGTAAAAACCAGTGAACTCTATACAAACTGGAAGAGAGGTACAAACAGTACAGTGTGTCAGGCGCAGTAGAAAGAGCTAGTATTATATTGTGGTATAACCATCTTTGTTCATTCCATGCAGCTATACAGAGCGTATTTGCATCTTGATGATTATTTATGCTACCTGGGCTTTACCTGGGGCCTGTGAAGGTGAAGAGGGTTTATTTTATATTAGTATAGTTTGGTGTTTTAACTAGAGTACAAGAAAGTGTGAGTGATATAGTGTTTTGTGAATTATTTAGCAGTAAAAATGGTACAATTTTGTGTGGCTTATGGATAGAGGATAAATGTACACTTTCATTCGTAAGTTGGACACTGAATTTTATTATTTGAGAGTTGTGAAAGATGTATGTGTTTGTAATTTTATATAGATTTCCGTTTAAACGGCCAGATATATTACAACTATGGTTAACTGCAATAAGGAGGGAAAATTGGAAACCATCAAGAACTAGCAGTGAACACTTCAAAGAGACGGACTATATAACCAGACCAGGAATTTCTAAAAAAATATTGAAATTGGATGCTGTGCCAAGTATTTTTAATTTTCCCAAACATTTGCAAAAAATGCAGAGACCCGTAGAGTATTGGTTCGAAATGAAATGAATTTAATGCAAGATCAAGTTCAAGAACAGGTTAGTAAATAAATATATATGAAATGAAAATTAAATTTTAATAAAATATTTTATAGGCAACAGGGAGTACCCTTAATATTGACAGTGAGACGGCATGTAACATAAGAGACGCACAAACGCAAACAAAGTTTAATTTGGAGTCAGAAAAATTTCTTTTAAAGAGGAAGCTCAAAACTCTCAAACAAAAATTAAAACGCAAAGAGAAAAACATTGAATCTATGGAAAAATTAATAGAAATATTGGAGGAAAACCGTTGCACCAATGAAAATTTAACAGCTGTATTAGAAAACTATTTTAAAGGTATTCCTGTTTACTATTTTTAAACTTATGGAGGTGATAAATTAGTTGTTTTTTAGGTTTTCCTTTGGAGTTACTAATCAATCAACATAATAATGAAAATGTAGCCCCAGGACGTAGAAGATATTCAGATTTAGTGAAGCAATTCGCCCATACCATATAATTTTATTCGCCAAAAGCGTACAAGTTTCTTCGACAATATTTTGTATTGCCTAATGAACGCACAATTCGAAATTGGTTGTCTAGTGTGGACTGTTTTCCTGGCTTTTTGAGTGAGGTATTTGCATTTTTAAAAACAGAGGTTGTACAACAAAAGGATTTAAAAAATTGTTCGTTGATTGTTGACGGAATTCTTTAACATCGCCACATGTTAATTATAAAAATAAAATTATGAATGTCCGACTTGCAGCGCAGGCCCTCAGCAGCACAGTTGCTAATGCGTTATCATTTTTACAGAAGAACGGAGATCCAAATTTCCATGAGTGTGCTGCAACTATATATTTCATTCGTGTGATAGATAAAATATTTGATGTTTTAAATGTACGAAATCCTTTTGGTAAGGGCTATAAGGCTCCCATTCGGCCTGAAACAATGTTTTACTTTGAGGACATTTTTAATACAGCGATTCATTATTTAAAAAATTTAAAAATCGATGATGTTCCAATTTTAGCACATCCACGAAAAACATTTGCTTTGGGGTTTATCATTACAATGAAAAGTACGCTAGGACTGGCACAGGATCTATTTAATTTGGAACACAACCCTTTGAAATATTTTTTTGTCATACAAATGTTCACAAGACCATCTAGAAATATATTTTAGTTGTTTGCGTGGCAGGGGAGGGTGGAATAATAACCCTAATGCTTCGCAATTGCGCTGGGCACTAAGGCAATTGTTATTCAGGAATTCAATAAAAGGAAAGTGTTTCTGCAAACTGTATGGATTTTAATACCGAATGTACCTCAATATTTGAATTTCGTACTGAACACAGACGAGTCACAGACCCATAAAATAGCGAGGAGAATGATAATTTTGATTGCACCATATTAGATAGAATAAACCAAAATAATCTGTCAGATTATCAAGACAATGTGGTATATTATATAGCAGGTTTTGTAGTCAGAAGACTAATAAAAAATATCTTGTGCTCTGATTATACTAACATATTATAACACCGAAATGAGTCTATACAAACTGACAATCTGTATAGTTCTTCAAGTGAGCCGTTTACACAGTTCACAATATTTTCTTCTAACGGCGGTCTAATATATGCTTCTGACATAGTATATAAAATAATACAATTTGCAGAAAACATTTTCGATTATTGGTAAAAACTGGGTCATAGCAAACAAAAAATGTAAAGATTTTATTGCAAAATGCAGCAGTAAAACAGTTTTCCACAAATTTGAAAGACTTTCTACCTATTCATCCTGTTGCAGAGGAATTTCTTTCCGAAGATCTGCATGAAATACAATTGATAAAAGGCTCGATAAAAGGCATTGTAAACCAATTCTTTAAATGTCGAATGCCACACGGCGCTAAACTTTTCAATGAAAATTTTCGAAAAACCAAATTAGGTCTAAGGCAGAAATTAACAAAACTGATATTGTTTAATAACCAATAATGTTTTTTTTTAAATTAAATTTAGCCCGTTTTTTTTTTCATTTATTCTTGCATTTTATATAAAACACATGTATATATGTATAGGTAGAGCCTTATTGGTAAACTATGTATTATTTTTCCTACATTTTATAGAATATTATAATATATATTTATATTAAAAGAATATGTAGGTACTTATTTAAAAGTGTCTGATTTCTACAACCTAAATTTATTTTTTCATTGTATAGATCGTTTTGAATATGATTTATATATTTAAATTTATAATATGAAAGTGGCAGTTGCATATTGACTTCATATATAAACATAAGCTAGACAAGGAGGGAAATACCACAAATCGGCGGGTTGCTTATATCTCGCGAGTGCCACACGGTCTGTCCAGTCTGCCTCCCTTCCAGTTTGTGTAGAGTAAAAATGCTCTTATTGGACTTATCTTGGACTACGCTTTCAAGGAGTTTCGTTAAAAAATATCATCTTTTCACAGAGATACAGATATTTCAAGAAATTGTAATATCTATCGTTTTTTTTGGAATAACTAATTAATTTTGAAATTTTTTGAGACCGGACCGGGGCAGCTCGATCCGTATTAAAAAAAATAAAACATAATAAAAGGAATGAAATAATGTATGTGATTACAATTACAAATATTAAATAGCAAAACAGGAGTTGTCACGCATCATTGAAGGTACGCCCACACCAAAGGAATACATAGGAATATTGTATTTCTGTTGCTTGGTCCTCCAACTTGCTCCCGAATGTTCTTAAATTTTTTTTAAATATTTCATGTTGTTTACGGTTGCAGAGACAAAAGTTCTTACTAGTTGTTTGTTTCCATTTTTAGCGGTAAAGATCAAAAGAAATATAGAAACATCCGTAAATATTTTAATATTTTTGATTTTTGTTGGTGAGCTGCTATATATATGTATATTTTTTTGACTCTCCCTGTATAAAATGTACAGGGAATTTCGGCAATTATGTATGCATATTTCAATAGTAATATTCTCAAAATTTTGTTGTTTTAGTATAAACACATCGATTTTAAAAATACGCTTCGTGTTATTCGTGGCTCACCCTGTATACAAGTGCATATTTTTATCACAGTACATTAGCTAATGTTAGAGGAATGATATTCGCGAAAAAAGAATTGATCGAATACTTCAATTTTATAAAAATAGCCACTTTTTAACTTTAACACCGTGTATTTCAAATACTAGTCATAGGATTAGATTGGGTCCATGTTACTTTCAACCATTATGTATAAGAAGAAGTGTGGGGTCCTTTAGAAAATACGTATTTTTTTAATTTTAAAAGTTGCTAATACTTAAATAAAGGTCGTTAAAAAATATCATCTTTTCACAGAGATACAGATATTTCAAGAAATTGTAATATCTATCGTTTTTTTTGGAATAACTAATTAATTTTGAAATTTTTTGAGACCGGACCGGGGCTGCTCGATCCGTATTAAAAAAAAATAAAAAATAATAAAAGGAATGAAATAATGTATGTGATTACAATTACAAATATTAAATAGCAAAACAGGAGTTGTCACGCATCATTGAAGGTACGCCCACACCAAAGGAATACATAGGAATATTGTATTTCTGTTGCTTGGTCCTCCAACTTGCTCCCGAATGTTCTTAAATTTTTTTTAAATATTTCATGTTGTTTACGATTGCAGAGACAAAAGTTCTTACTAGTTGTTTGTTTCCATTTTTAGCGGTAAAGATCAAAAGAAATATAGAAACATCCGTAAATATTTTAATATTTTTGATTTTTGTTGGTGAGCTGCTATATATATATGTATATTTTTTTGACTCTCCCTGTATAAAATGTACAGGGAATTTCGGCAATTATGTATGCATATTTCAATAGTAATATTCTCAAAATTTTGTTGTTTTAGTATAAACACATCGATTTTAAAAATACGCTTCGTGTTATTCGTGGCTCACCCTGTATACAAGTGCATATTTTTATCACAATACATTAGCTAATGTTAGAGGAATGATATTCGCGAAAAAAGAATTGATCGAATACTTCAATTTTATAAAAATAGCCACTTTTTAACTTTAACACCGTGTATTTCAAATACTAGTCATAGGATTAGATTGGGTCCATGTTACTTTCAACCATTATGTATAAGAAGAAGTGTGGGGTCCTTTAGAAAATACGTATTTTTTTAATTTTAAAAGTTGCTAATACTTAAATAAAGGTCAGCTGGACTGAAGTCTGAGACCGAAGGGTTCATTATGGCTTGTCAAGACGGTGTCTTTAACACACTCGTTTATAGAAGTCATGTCTTGGGTATGGATGGAGGTCCCTGATATAACTTACAAGGCCTGCCGAAGGGCGCCGGAGATGCTAATGCAGCTGTTGTCGGCTTGTCCGGCATACGCAGTCTCGGCCTATATTCAAAGTCCTGATGGAGCATTACGAGTGCTGTACTATCATCTACGGCACTTGTATGGGATAGACGAGACACCAGTGCTGCCATATGTTCCGGGAGATGTTGAGTCCGTTGTGGGGAATGAGCGGTGCTTAATTTACTAGAACTACTCTTTTTCTATCATCAGGCAAATACATGCTAATAAGCTTGACGTAATTCTCATCGATCACCAACTCAACACAGTGTTTGTTATTGAATTCTCCGCCCCAGCGGAGACAAACATTGTTTTGAAAGAGGAGGAAAAACGAACTAAATATCGAGATCTTCTCATCGAACTCCGCAGACTTTAACCAGACCACACAGTTAAACTAGTTAGTAATGATAATAGTATTCCTCGATGGTGTGAGGCATACACTGTTTTCGTCATTGAGAACAATACCGGCCTGCCGAAACTCGGCAGAAATCGTGGCCGGACGCGTGTAGAAGGCCGTTATCGTTGATTCTTTACGCCTACTCAGGGCACATAATTCACGGACCCAGTGACCATTGACTCTACGGCGTAGAGAGTGGTTTCTGATACTACCAGCGTACCCTCTCTGGTAGCACCGGAAGCAGAGAGAAGGGCGATTGGCTTTTGAGTAAAAAAAAAAAAAACGAAAAAAAATAATCCCACCGTGAGGCAAATACAAGCTAATAAGTCTGACGTAGTTCTCCTCGAACACCAACTCAAGAGAATGTTTGTTATTGAATTCTCTGCCCCAGCGGAGACAAATATTGTTTTGAAGGAGGAGGAAAAACGGACTAAATATCGAGATCTTTACTACGAACTACGCAGACACTATACAGACCACACTGTTATACTTGTGGTACTGATAGTAGGATCCCTCGATGGAGTGAGGTACACACTGCTTTCGGAACTGAAAATAATACCGGCATGCCGAAACTCTTAGCCGGAAGAATGCAGAAGGCCGTCATTCTTGATTCGGTACGCCTGCTCAGAGCACACGATTCGCGGACCAAGTGATAACTGACTGTACTGTGTAGAGAGTTGTCACTGGTACTACCAGGGTATCCTCTCTGGTAGCATTGGAGACAGAGAGAAGGGCGACTGGATTTTGGGAGAAGAGAAAAAAATAATAATAATTCGACTACATCCACCGCCATAACGAGGCGTTACGGGTGCTGTACTACCATCTACGGCACTTGTATGGAGTAGAGCAGACACCGGTGCTGCCTTACGCCCCCGGAGACATCTAGTCCGTTGTCGAGAACGAGAGATGCCGAATTTATTGGAACTTCTCATTTTCGACAATCAGGCTAATTCAGCCAACACGCCTGATATAGTCCTCCTCGACCATCAAAACAAGGGAGGTTTGTGATCGAGTTCTCAACATCTGCTGAGCCAAACATCGCTTTGAGAGAGGAGGAAGAACGGACCAAATACCGTGATCTCTGGTACGAACTCCAAGTACTGTACCCAGGCTACATGGTCGTTCTAATAATCGGTGTACTCGAAAGTATGAAGCCTACGTTGCTCTTGGCATTGAAGACCATACCAACTTGTCAGAAATCAGCCGAATGGCTGGCAGGCCAAATGCAGAAGACGATCATCTTGGGGTTCCTTTGCCTATTTAGGGCGCATGAATGGAATGGAATGTACAGTCACTAACCCCACAGGTCGTGGGGAGTGGCTGTAATTATCTCCCGTGCAGCTACCGTTTGGTCGGAAAGCACGGAGGCCCTGTCCGGTGATGGATAAACCGGAATAATAATAATAATAATAATAATATTATTATCTTCCATCTAAATATACAATTAAATATTGATTTTATGAAACAAACCATGAAACATAGTGAAGTTAAGTGGTCACAAATTCACAAGAAATCATGATCACTTTTATTACACTTAATCATATTACCGGGGTAATTAAAAAACTCTGAAGTTATTTCCTCGGATTCTAAAAATGTACGAAAAAGGGTAATTTCTCAGTGTACTAGGCCCTGTTGGGCTTAATGTAAAACAAGGAGGACGAGTTGATAAGACGTTAGTGATTGGACAGCTTAATGATAGAAAAATAATAATAATAGGCTACTCAATATGACAAAAGCTACAATATACCAAAAATTCAGACGATTCTACTAAAACCCATTTCCCTTCAGGTTTGTGCGGGGTCCTTTGGTACACATATGTATTGTACTTACCCTTGATTGAGATGATTCCGATGAAGGGGTGAGGTAAATTGGGGAACATAGATAGATAGATAGATAGATAGATAGATAGATAGATAGATCGCATTTATTTAACCACATGATATACAATTATGTACATTTGTAGCAAGTCAACAAAAAAAAGAAAATCTATCCTATGGTTAATAAATTCCAACTATAGTAAACAGCAATCAGTCGTAGTTCTATATATACAAATAATAAATAATAAATCTACATATGGGAAAGTAATTAAAGCAAGCTAATAAGATTCCAGAAACATAACTTTTAGCGTATATGCGAGAAACGAACACCATAGTATTTATATATCTACCTCAAATATATTATTAAAATTCCATGACCAATTATTTCCTCATATTAGAGTGCAAATATAGATGTTTTCCTTTAAAGATACTTGATTTGTTAATCTGGAGGTGGAAGTAGTGACTCTTTAGGCAGCAGTTTTTTTGTTATATCAACCTTTTTAATAATGGAGTGGAGGTAGTGGGATGGTTGAAAAACATTATAAAGAAATATATGTCTAGTAAACACACACCAAATTCCAAGTTTCTGTACTTTTACCAGTTTGCTTTACTTATTTTTCCCAACCCTTCACATACATATGTGTACCAAATTTGTCAGTAACTTAAACCTCTGCTGAGAAAACGTCCGCGCAAAAAAAAATTATCGACAGACAGACAAACAGAAATTTTCCACTCAAATTTAAAATCTCGACGATTTATGATATTCTAAGCCTATTTCAACAAAATGAAAATGTTTTTACGATTACTATTATACTTCCACTCCACTACGTGGATGTGGAAGTAAAAGCGATATAATAAGAAAAGTTTATTGGTACATAACTTATTAACCAACTACTTGTATCAATTAAATTTTATATTGCTAATGTGTTTTTCTCGTATTATTTTCAGTTCTGTCAGCAGGGATCGTTCAAGATACTTTTTACAATGTGAACAGACCAAACTTCTTGAATTATGGAGCCTTAGGTAGCATTATTGGTTCGAAAATATCACAAGGATTTACTAAATATGCGTACGACTTAATGAGTGAAAAAAATATTATTACAGCTTTGTATAACGAAAGCATGTATAGGATTATAACAGAATCATGGAATAAGGATTCTTCTAACGTGACTGATTTTAGTCAACATGAAGAAATGGAAACAAAATTTGAGAATGATGTAAGTGATATAATTAATATGATTATTTATGTAAATATAGGGTCGGTCTTAATTAATTTGATTGATTATTTAACCAGCGTACAGAAGGCATTTCCGAAACTTCCGAACATCCAATCTAGATATTTTACATACCGCCGGACTGGCTGCTTAACGCTGGGTTAGATTTGGGATATGTAATAACGTTGCAGATCTAATAGCAAAGCAAGCTAACCATGACAACAGCTACCAAGAAAAGACAGTTAATCCTAAAGATATGCATGTAGTCGTTAAAGATCAGTGAAATATTCACTGGCAACAATATGGACACAGAAGTAGGACATTCTATTTTCAAGTTCATGACAACATACCACGTACACCGTGGTATCAAAAGTTGGACGCTAGTAGAAAATTTATTGCCACTATTAGCAGAATGAAATTAAACCATGGCAGATTTCCCTCACACCTACACAAAATCGGTGTTTTACAAACATCACACTGTTCCTGTGGAGCAGAAAATGGAGACTTGAATCACATTTTGTTTGGCTGTCCATTGACCGTCAACGAATCAAATATGTTAGTATTACAACTAATTAAAAAAAAACAATCTTGCCCGATCTGGCTTCCAAATATCCTTAGCTCTAACAACTGCGAAATTTACAATTTATTGTACGTATTTTAATGAAAACAGGCTGTAATATCTAATGAACATCTTATCGCAGTATATTTATTAATATACATACATATATATTTTTTAAATGTGTACAATTTCCTATTGTTTATCCATATGTCATTTTCCCCATGTCATCCGTGGTCATCTTAGTTATGTCATCTTCAAATGCCCTGAAAGGCCCCTGGGCGAGAAGCGTGTGTCCTTGTCTAATCCTTACATTTGAATTAGGTAAATTATTGTTATTGCACATGCTTGTTTGAGTTATTATTGTTGTTATTTTGCACTGATTGCCATAACTTTTGCTATGAAGTTTTCAAACATTCTCTCCTCATCTACACGTATGCTGCGGGTGGTTGTATGTGTCTTGGCATGTGCTTGCATACGTGCGTGAGCATCTGTGCGTGTGCATGTGGGCTCATATAGCTATCTTAAACTATTTTCAGTTGTAGCGCACATATGTATGCGTCGATATTATGTAAATATAAAATAATATTTTCGTGGCCAAAACGCAAAGTTCGTAAGGCCAAAAAATTAGAATAAAAAAAAAAAAAGATTTGGGATATGCTTATTGCCAGCAGCGAGAGCCACATGACGCCTCAGGTAGGAATATAGGATGGGAAGTGTAGGTGATTGTGAAATGCTTCTTTTCCATCTATGATCGTCTTCTTGCCTATTCTTCGTCTAAGTTTTTCATTTCTTCTATTTCTGAATCTAGCAGTGTGCATATCCTTGATATTTCTGTTTTGTATTCCGTCTATTGCTTTGCGTTCCTTCCCAGTTAGTATAATCTTTTCTAGTTTATTGTTCGATTGTTGTTACCCATGTGTGGCATGGTGTACCGAATTCACTTACATGTGATCGATAACCATATATCCATGAAAAAATAATTATTAATTTTTTGAGAGATTTAAAAATTTTGTAAAAATCTTTTTAAAACTGATCTTGAAATCTAATTGTTTCTTACTCTTATTATTATGAAACCATCGCTGTAAATTGGTGACCTCGACGTAATCAATGTCTCCCGACAATAAGCATTTCTTTCACATGATGGACATCTAAGAACACCTTAGAGTAGTGAAAGAATAAAAGAACTGCCCCACCTCCCTCCCCTTTTTAGTACCCCCTCCACTTTTCAAAGTCACGCCCTCACCCCCTCCTCTTTTTTAAGCCACGCCCCGTCCCCACCTTAATTTAGACTCCCACCATAATTCGAAACCCCCCACCACGTCACAGAACTGTCCACCATAATTCAGAACCCCCACCATAATTTGGGAACCTCCAACCATAATTCCGACCCCCCACTATAATTCGGAACCCCCACCACTTCACAGAACTGTTAACAATTAATTTGGAACCCCCACCCGCCGTAATTTGGGAACCACCCACCTTGATTCAGACCCCCCTCTCCTCACGTGACATGTTAGACAGTACATTTTTTACTACTGTTCCAAACACTTCATTATTACGCCCATCTGTGTATGGATATGTATCAGATGTAAACCCCACCATAATTCAGAACTCTTCGCCATAATTTGGACCTCCCCCATCATAATTTGGAAATCCCCCCCCACCATAATTTAAACGCCCTCTCTTCATAATCATGGGGTAATAGAGACCCACCTCCTAATTTTTGGCAGCTGGCGCTCTTCCGCAGTTTTGGCTGCTGACCCACCTAGTTCAATTTTAGTAACCCTACTGCGCCATCTATCAATCATTTCCTTAAACTCTGACTACTTATATTTTCGCATAGAGGAGATCACGTGATAATACTTAACCTAATTAAATTCAATTCCCTAATTCCACCATAATTCAGAACACACCAAAAATCAATCAATACCTTATTGAAGGTTTTAAGAAAGTGACAAAAAGTGTAAGAGATGTGTATCACCACTTTGATGGACGTTTAATATCATTTAAGAATTGGAGAGGCACTGCAAAACCTTTAGATCTTGCACTGGCAGAATTTCACTACATCAGTTTCGAACAGACCTCTGCTTTCATTGAGCAGTTGAAATTTATAGGTGGAAAGTAGGTGATATACCTATAATTGCCCATTTACTGTATTTAGAAGATCGCTCTTATGCAAAATTAATCAAAGACAATCCGTTCAGGATTATGGAAAAGGAGAAGGATGTACACGTATCAAAAAACAGCTTATCAGTAATCATCTATTAGAAGTGCATTTTGGTGGCTACATAGTGTTACTTTAAGAGTGAACACTACGTAAGGTTAGTGGGGAGGGGGACAAGGCGCCAAATGAGGAGATATCTCCCTAATAATCAAATTTTAGCCAAAAATAGTTTTCAAGGATGCTGAGCACGGTGGTGATGTTCGTAATCGCGTCCCACCCGTACCGACCCCTCCATATAATACTCGCCCCCGAAAAGGGTGAATTTTTTTAAAATACTTATAACATATATAATATATAAATTCCCCCCTTTCAGGGGCGAGTATTGGCCGGTGGAGGGGTTGGTAGGGGTCGGACGCAATTACGAACACCACCACCGTGCTCAGCATCCTTGAAAACGGAAGGAACGTACTATTTTCTGAAGGGAAACCTATTAAATCGCGTTTAACTCCTCTAGGGGGTGGTTTTTGGCCTGTTTGAGGGGTTGTGCAACCCCAAAGAGAAATTCTGACACCGCCATCGTGTTCAGCATCCTCAAAAACGGGGGGGAAGGTAATTTCATTCCTGCTCAAAATATTTACCATTCGTCCGACTCACACAGGCCACTAATAAAATGGCGAGCATTTCAAATTTTAGATAACAAATGCACTTTTGGCCAATGGGTTCAATATTTTGACACCTACTTTTCAGGGTCTTTTTATTACATCAAGAAGTATATTTTCTGAAAGTTTGATGCAAATTAGTCTAGTTGACCGTCTTGGGCACTAAAATAAAAAAAAATACTGTTTTTTTCTTGTTTTTTTTTTTAGTTTTGTTGATTATGTACGTACTTCGGAAATTTGAAACCAACGGCGATTTATTGGCAATTTTATTATGAAGAGACTGGTTTTTAGTTTGCCCCGATCCGACTTATAAAACCGGAGTTATTCACATTTTAGGCTCGAAAAACGCAGTAAAAATTTTTTTATTGTTTATATAAAAAAGTAGAACAAGGTTTTCCAGGTCCAAAACTTAGGAATATATTCGCGGTGATATCCCAAACAGGATAAAATCATAATCTTTCTGCACTATAGACATATTCCTCATTTTCGATATTTTTCGTCATAACTCTTAAAGTAGGTCATCGATTTCAAATTTATTAAAATCATTTTGTAACTCATAGAAATCGGCACAATTTTAGTACAAACGGTTTTTTTGCACGACCGATATTAAGAAAGATATTCTCGAGGGCCCTGGTAAAATGAACAGCTTATATATATAAGTGTCGCAACAGATATTTTTAAACATGATTTTTTTAGATACTTGATCAAAAATTAAACATGGAGAATTTTATTGACTACATTGGTATCGATATAGCTTACGCAGCATACAATAAATGGGTAAATGAAAATTACGAAGAGAGGAAACTACTGCATCAACCATACACTCCGTTACAAATGTTTTGGTTAGAGTTTGGAAGAATAAACTGCTATAAAGAAATGGAAGGTATAAAATTGCCAATTATTGAAGATACCCCTATTTCCACTAGATATAAGGTTATTAATTCTGTGCGATATTCAAAAAATTTTGCTAAAGATTTCAAATGTCATGAGGGTACACCAATGAATCCTTATGTGTTTTAACATGAGTCTTTTTTCTTGTGTTAGCTAAGCCTCATGGTGACAATGGCGTTCTTTTAGTTTTCAAAGTTTTATGAAAAACAGAAAATTCAGCAACTTGGGGTTTCACCAAATTGTTTATTTCTATTGACTTCAAATATTATCCTACAAAATAATATAACACAATAATATACCATTCTTTTATGATAATTATTTTGTAGTTTATTTTCTTGGCGTGGATCAATTGATGGAATTTCTTTAAAAGATAGTGAGTGTGTTTCATTTCGTAGATCATACATCAAGAAGTGTTCGCAATGCCGACAATCAGTGATACATTTACAAAATGACCTAGATCTCTGATAAAATATCTAATGTGGTCAATACATTTAATGTAACTAGTATTGTATTGCATTTAATCTAATTGACTGTACATGCGAAATGTTATTGTTTTCATTATATTTCATTCCCAGAACTATTATAGTAATAATATATACCTAATGATATATAGTTGGGGCCAATACAATATTTATCGGTCAATGAGACATTAAAAATTCACAAAAGAAATACTTTCATATTCTTCGTTTCTCTTAACTTAAATATATAGGTACAAAATGAATGTATTAATATTTTTATTTTCCATCAAATCGATTCAATTTACATTTCTGTAAATTGAATGAATTTTTGTTTAAATGTTTTAAATTCTTGGATGCCCTATGCGTCCGTTTTGTTTCCTGTTAATCTTTCTGAAGTAAATAATTAATAATATTTTATGATGCTATTGTGCACAATAGCATCCAGTGTAAATACTACATACTATTCTGCCGTGCTAAGGCTAATGGGCATATCGGCAAATTATTTGTTTTGAGATATTTACGACTTTGTTCTTTTTTTAATGCCAACTATTCCTAATAGGATTTCGAAAAGGTTAAAAAATTATCCTGAAGTGATTTTTTCTCAGGAATTCAGTGGAATTGTTGAAAATTATAAGTTTTATCTGGATTTTGAATTATGACGCCCCTTTTCGTTAATAATTTAGGCACATTTTCTAAGGTAAAAAGACGTATCTACAAATTGCAGCAGATATGCCTATAATGCTTAGTAATTTCAGCAACTAAAAGTAAATGCATACTGAAATGAATAATAAGGCAAAAGTGTAGAAACTGAGAAAAATTTTATTATTTCAAATGGGTTGTGTTTACAACTAAACTAACAAAAATGTAACTACTGACATAAAAGTGTGACCAGACTCAAAAAACTTTACTTCAAGCTTTTCCAAATTAAATAAATTTGAATTTACAACATAAATAAAAATGGCCATAAGTGCCCAATTTTTGTTCTGAGACGAACAATTATCAAGCCACAAAATGATATGTTTGTCATCTCTATGACGTAAAAAAAATGTATAAAACGTACTTATAATGTCAGTTTTTGAGTGACCGGCCACACCTTCATGCCAGATTATCGCTATGGGCTGTTTATTCTTCTGTTTCGTCCCCACCGGTACAAAAGATTCATTGCATGCTGTGATTCTACCAGTGAAAATTACTTCTTTCAGTGATTCATATCTTGGCAGCATAATTACCTGCAATAAATTTATGAGAATATATTTAACACATTCGTTAACACTTCAAAAAACTATCTTTTGCAAATCAGCAGAATATATAGATGTACCACTTGCGTCATTCTTATCCTTTTCATAGTACTCGCGAGCCTCTTCACTTTTCTTTTTATGGACACCATACTCTTCACAACCAGGACATTCGAGTCCAGGTTAACCTCTCTTATGTTGAGAATCTTTTTCATACAGGAAAAAATTTTCGCAGACAAAACATTCCTCGTGCCCAAGTTTAACAAAGGAAATATTCATTTCCTGCACTGATTTCCTATATAATTCATATGAACATTTAAAATCTGTATTTGGACATTCAGATCAGTTGGTAAATATTTTCTGTTGGGAGCGTGTTCCCTGCGATAATGCGATATGCAAGGCCCAAAAGAATTAATGTGCTCTATGATAAGCGACTTGCCTATTTTATTTGTAGGAGTATGATGTCCACGATTATCTCCAACTGCTTGCAAGGAATCAACATTAGTAGTTTTCAGTACAACCCATGGTTGACAAAAAAAAGATTTACAGACCTCATGATCATTACCTTCCCGATTTCTACAAAAATATTTTATGGTGAACTTCCTGCGCGAGTTTAAACCTGCGGTTCGTCTTTTTGGAGCTATTGTTTTTGAGTTATTGAACATAAATGTTTTTTGTTCTTTTGGTGTCATTTTCCAAAATTCTTGATTTATTGCTATGCGCCTCTCGAGAGGATTTTTTTCAGTGCATTTTCGCTTGCAAGATTCATTGCATGCTTGTTTAACATCATGTTTATTTGCCACTTCTGTTTTTTTTAATTGTAATATTTCGGCAACTGATGTGTTACATTTTCTTCTCTTTCTCTTTTCTCCGCGAGCTGTAAAATGGTTCATTACATTATCAAGAATCTTATTCAATATAAAGATAGATATTTTCTTTTCGTCGTTTTTTAATAGATTTCTTGGAGAAACCGGAATATTTTCGGATTCCACTCTCAATTCCATTTCTGAACTCGAATTATCAATGCCATTGATAATATTTTTTTGTTCTTGAATTTGTCTGACTCATTTTGATAACTGAATTAACGTCTATAATAAAAAAATGCTTTATACTAACAAAATAATAATTAATATGAATAAATAAAAATGTTTAAAGAATTCATTTAATATCATATAATTCGAATTTTATACTTTTATTATTAAACGTTTTCGTATTCGAATTTTTTCAAAGCCTACGCTATCTTAAATCTACCGGTCGGTTCATTCATGGTAGTATATAATATTTTACAAAGTTTCTTTATATTGTTTAAAGTTAAACAGTTTCCAAACCTTTTAAATAATCAATTAGCAAGAAAATTCGAATGTATCCGATAACTTGAAAATATTCGTTACCAATAAGTTACATACAACATATTAACATAATAACATAAATAATACTAAATAATTATCCTTACAAGTACGTATGTGTCATGCTTTAAAAGTTTAAAATATGTTGACTTGTAACTAGACTACTTTTAGTATACAAACTAGTGCAATAAAATGTGTTAACTTACCTAAACAATACTTTTTAATCACTGACAACTACGATGCTCCAACAATCAAAATATTTTCTTAGGTTAGAATGGATAAAATTTTGACGCGTAAAACTAACAACTAGCTGTGCTTACCCGAAAACTAAGGAAGAAGCTCGTATCTGCTAATATAATGCAGATATGATTTTTTTGCTTAGTAAATGTTAGAAACGACTTTCTACCTTAGTAAAATTGGTATGCGAAGCAGATCCCGAATATTTCATGAGTTTTATCATTGATTAGAATGCAGATATGTCTTTTAGCTTTAGAAATAAGGTCAAGTACATACTCGACTTTTCAAAATTCACATAACCAAAAAATTCTTAAAAATGCAGATACGCCCATTAGCCTTAGCACGGCAGTATTGCTGTTTGAAACTAATTACCACCATGTAATTATAACTAAAAATATACTGGTGGTACTTAAGTTAAAGTGTACTTATTTATGATGATTTTGTATATGTTATATATTGAATGAAAAATTTTATTGTTAGATACATGCCTATTGAAGTTTTATTTTTTTATTTTAATACTAAATCATAAAATTACCTGGCACACGAAGAGACAGGAATCAGAAAAAAACATTTACATACAAGGTCCTGGTTAGGTCAGGTTAGGTTAGGTAGACTTTCTACCTTAGTAAAATTGGTATGCGAAGCAGATCCCGAATATTTCATGAGTTTTATCATTGATTAGAATGCAGATATGTCTTTTAACTTTAGAAATAGGTCAAGTACATACTCCACTTTTCAAAATTCACATAACCAAAAAATTCTTAAAAATGCAGATACGCCCATTAGCCTTAGCACGGCAGTATTGCTGTTTGAAATTAATTATCACCATGTAATTATAACTAAAAATATACTGGTAGTACTTAAGTTAAAGTGTACTTATTTATGATGATTTTGTATATGTTATATATTGCATTAAAAATTTTATTGTTACATACATGCTTATTGAAGTTTTATTTTTTAATTTTAATATTAAATCATAAAATTACCTGGAACACTAAGCGACAGGAATTAGAAAAAAACATTTACATTCAAGGTCCTGATTACTCATGTTTTCATCATACCTATTTTATTTAATCAAATATAATAGTACAATCATTTTTAATATTCATTCATATTCAGAGCTGGGTAAAGTACTATGGTAATGTGCTTTGAGTAGTACCTACTTGAAGCACTTTTAGGGCTTCAAGTAGTACTCGAAGCACTGTGTTTCAATTACTTTAAAGAGAGGGTATTTGGTACTTGACATTTGAATTACTTGGGGCTTTAAAGCCCTTTCAGAGGGCTTCAATTACTTTCGAAAGTGGTTCAATTACTTTTAAAGTAATTGAAGTCCTTTTTAGTACATCAATTATATATTGTCTGTAATTGTTTATTTGTGGCATATTCAGATTTTCTTACTTTTTATTGGGTATTTTGCCACTGAAAAATATTTAAAAATTTTAATGAAAAAACCTCTGCGCCAAACGAATCAGACAGAGGTTGGTTCTTGAGTACTTGACTGTCTCACAAAAGTCTCAAAAGTCTCTACTTCCGTTCTCAAAACTTTTTTGGCCGTCAACCATGACAGTTCTTTGTTTATGTATTTCCATAGTCACGTGAGACATTAAATTATATTTATCTTATTTTTACTTACTTCGTCTCTAAGGATGGGCAACCAACTAGTACAAAAATCTATTGAATAATTAGAAACGCATATATCCTCGTTTAATAAAATAATCGCAGATTCTTTAAGTTTTCTTTTAGTTCCGTTGCTCTCTTTTTCCAAAATCTTCGCCGAGTCCCATTTAATTCTATGATTATTATCCCACGCGTGTTCACAAATTTTGGATTTTTCAAATTCTCCCCTTCTAGCGTAATTTCTATGTTCACCAAGCCTTACGTTGAAAGGTCTAGATGATTCACCTACGTAATGTTTTCCGCACTCACACGGAACACTATAAATACAATTTTTTTGAATTTTGAACAATATTTGGAGGTTTGGTTCTTGATAAAACCGATCTTAGCGTGGAGCCCGTTTGAAAAACCGTTCGTACGGAAAACCTATTCCCAATTTTTCGTAATTTATCCGATAAACCATGTATATAAAATATATACTAAATATATCCGAGAAACTAGTATTAACTAAAGGCTTGAATTATGCGTTAACACCAAAGGCTATTCCTAAATTTGATATAATAACTGCAATTGAACAGGCTGCACAAAAGCTTCCATTAGATGATGCTAATGAATACCGAATTCGTTCTAAAATTGAATTAGAGAAACAATATAAGACTAAAGATAATTTAACATCCGATGAAAAACGTTCCATTTCATCTCTAAAAAATGATCATAGCATTAAAATTTGATAAAGGCAATGCCACGGTAATCTTAGAAACAGCTATATATGATACAAAAATTACGAACTTGATAAATGATGGAAATTATTCCAAATTAAATAAAGATCCTACAAATTCTTTAGAAAACAAAATATATAGAGTCTTATTTAAACACAAAAACGAATTTACAGATATTGAACGAAGGATGTTAACTCCACATCACAGCAAGCCTCCTCATTTCTATGGTTTGCCAAAAATTCATAAACCTGATATCCCTTTAAGACCAATTGTAAGTTAATTAATTCTCAATGTAGTAAACTCTCAAAATATTTATTAAAAATCCTAAATCCTTTATCAGGTTCCTCCGAGTCTTACATTAAAAATAGCAAACATTTTTTGGAAAAGCTGTCAGAAAATCATTTTAACAATAATCATCTAATGGTCAGTTTTGATGTAGTAAGCCCGTTTACAAATGTTCCTGTAGATAAAACATTAATAATAATTAAAAACAAATTGCAACAAGATGGGAATTTGGCGAATAGAACTAAGTTAAGCATTGAAACTATAATGGAATTACTTACACTTTGCATTAAAACAACATACTTTCAATTAAATAATGACTTCTATCAACAAGACTTTGGGATGGCCATGGGTTCTTCATTATCTCCAATATTAAGTAACATTTTCATGGAAAATTTCGAGGAAAGTAATATTAATAATCTAGCTTATAAACCCATTGTATGGTGAAGATATGTAGATGATATTTTTGCTATATGGCCTTATAGTAAAGAATGTTTAAGTAATTTTTTGAATCAGATTAACGAAAAAGAACCTTCAATTAAATTTACAATAGAAATAGAGAATAATAATGAATTACCTTTCTTAGATATTTTAATTAAAAAAATAGATAACACATACCAAACCAGTGTGTATAGAAAACAAACACACACAAACAGATACTTAAATTTCAATTCAAATCAACATATTAGTGTTAAGAAAGGTGTTGTTAAGTGTTTGTATGACAGGGCCAAAATTATTTCTTCAAATGATGTAATATTAAGGAACGAAAAACAATTTATAAAAACTGTCTTATTAAATAATCAATATCCTGAGAGTTTTGTTGATAGTCAGTTATTGAACATTGATAGTAGAGAGAATATACTATCACAGCCTGAGGTATTTAGGTCAATGGCAGTAATTCCATAAATACATGGTTTATCGGATAAATTACGAAAAATTGGGAATAGGTTTTCCGTACGAACAGTTTTTCAAACGGGCTCCACGCTAAGATCGGTTTTATCAAGAACCAAACCTCCAAATATTGTTCAAAATTCAAAAAATTGTATTTATAGTGTTCCGTGTGAGTACGGAAAACATTACGTAGGTGAATCATCTAGACCTTTCAACGTAAGGCTTGGTGAACATAGAAATTACGCTAGAAGGGGAGAATTTGAAAAATCCAAAATTTGTGAACACGCGTGTAATAATAATCATAGAATTAAATGGGACTCGGCGAAGATTTTGGAAAAAGAGAGCAGCGGAACTAAAAGAAAACTTAAAGAATCTGCGATTATTTTATTAAACGAGGATAGATGCGTTTCTAATTATTCAATAGATTTTTGTACTAGTTGGTTGCCCATCCTTAGAGACGAAGTAAGTAAAAATAAGATAAATATAATTTAATGTCTCACGTGACTATGGAAATACATAAACAAAGAACTGTCATGGTTGACGGCCAAAAAAGTTTTGAGAAAGTAGATTCTCTTCCGAAACGTTAACTTCCTATAGCTTTGATTTTGAGTTTTTAGTTTATAACATTGTTCTAGTTTATATATTTTTAGGTGTGAGACTTTTTGAAACAGTCAAGTACTCAAGAACCAACCTCTGTCTGATCCGTTTGGCGCAGAGGTTTTTTCATTAAAATTTTTAAATATTTTTCAGTGGCAAAATACCCAATAAAAAGTAAGAAAATACTTCAATTACTTTGGAAACTAATTGAAGTCCTTTTGAAGTGCTTGAAGTATTTCTAAAGTACTTGCAAGCTCCTTATAAAATTAATTCAAACCTCTCTAGGCAAATCTCATCATGAATTATTAGGAACACAGGAACTAATAGAAAAACAAAGCAGCTTGTGTTCAGCGTTTATTTATCCATAGTCATAGCTGGGGAGGTGATGCAAGTGTGTGATTACCATTGGTGTTATTGTCATTGTCTCTTTACATATGATGTTTTCAACAGAAGTAAACCGGTGTTGTACGAAACGATGCATTTAACCCCAACATGAGACTTCGTCCCACCTGATGTTTATGTGAGATCGTGCAAAATGTTCCTAAGGATGTAGAGAATAACGTCAGGGTCATGAGAATTGGTGATTTTTCGATTTCCGGATGTAAACTGGGACAGAAGTTCGCTAGTTCCGATCACCAACAATTTTTTTAAGTTGAAAAGGAACCATTGGATTTTATATTTTGGACAGTTCTAAGCATTTTTTGACTCTTGACTTTTTTACCTAACCTCACCTTGAGATATAAGCGTTTAAAAATAACGTTTATTTAGGCTTTTTTCTCAAGAAACTAGTATTTACGATTATTTCTGTGCTTTTATTATGCATTAAAACATGTCGACCTTATATCTTGGACAACTCTAAGCATTTTTTGACTGTTGACATTTTTTACCTAACCTCACTCGTTTCGAGATACAAGCGTTAAAATATAAACGGTTAGGTAATAAATGTAAAAAGATAAAAAATGCTTAGAATATCAAAATTATAAAGTCCAATGTTTTAATTGATAACACAGGCCCACAAAAAAAAAGTTCAAGCCCAGAAACCAGACCTACCAATCTCTATGTATTTTGACCTTCTGAATTCGATGCCGCCATCAGAATTAAATTTTATCGTTGGGTTTTTTAAATCTAAGATTTTATCTAATATAAAAGTGCTATTTCAAAGATAAAATCTAAAATATAAAAAACCAAACAATGAATACAATTCTGATGACGGCATCGAACTAAAGAGGTCAAAATATACATAAAGATTGGTAGGTCTGATTTCTGGATCTGAACTCTTTTTGTGGGGCTGTGCCACAAGAAAAAGTTCAGATCCAGAAACTAGACCTACCAATCTATATGTATTTTGACTTCCTGAATTCGATGCCGTCATCAGAATTTAATTTTATTGTGTGTTTTTTTTATCTTATATTTTATCCAATATAAAAGTGCTATTTCAAAGATAAAATCTAAACTAAAAAAAAATCAAACGATAAAATACAATCTGATGGTGGCATCGATCTCAAGAGGTCGAAATATACATAAAGGTTGGTAGGTCTGGTTTCTGGGTCTGAACATTTTATTGTGACGCTATGCCACAAAAAAAAAGTTCGAACCCAGAAACCAGACCTACCAATCTTTATGTATTTTGACCTCTTGAATTCGATGCCGCCATCAGAATTTAATTTTATCGTTGATTTTTTTTCAGATCTTAGATTTTATCTAATATAAAAGTGCTATTTCAAAGATAAAATCTAAGATAAAAAAAAACAAAACGATAAAATACAATTCTGATGGCGGCATCAAACTCAAGAGGCTAAAGATTGGTAGGTCTGGTTTCTGGGTCTGAATTTTTTTTTGTGAGGCTGTACCACAAAAAAAGTTCAGACCCTGAAACCAGACCTACCAATATTTATGTATTTTGACCTCCTGAATTCGATGCCGTCATCAGAATTTAATTTTATCGTTGGGTCTTTTTCAATCTTAGATTTTATTTAATACAAAAGTCCTATTTCAAAGACAAAATATAAGATAAAAAAAACCCAACGATAAAAAGATATTCTGATGGCGGCATTGAATTCAGGAGGTCAAAATACATAAAGATTGGTAGGTCTAGTTTCTGGGTATGAACTTTTTTTTGACAGGGCTGTGTAATCAAACACCAACAATAATCGTAAATACTAGTTTAAAAAAAAGCTTAAATACTCGTCCTTTTTTTAAAAATGCTTATATATCGAGAAGGGTGAGGTTAGGTAAAAAATGTCAAGACACAAAAAAATGCTTAGAATTCCCTAAAATAAGAGGTCAATATAGAGAAAATTGTTGGTGACCGGAAATAGCACAATTTTGTCCCGGTTTACGACCAGAAATCGAAAAAGCACCAGTTCCCATGACCCTGACTTTGTTCTATACATCTTTACGGACATTTTGCACCTTCTCAGATAAAAATCAGGTGAGACGGAGTCTCCTGTTGGGGTTTACGTCTTTTTCCTGCTTCATTTCGTCGACTAATATAAGTAACTCTGTTAATCATTTCCATCAGTTACCTTTTAAATATCATCATTAAGTTTTGAAAAATAATTGATAGAGTACACTATCGATCCAGTCTACCGACGAAACTGTCCATAATCCAGTTTTGTCAAAGGAACTTTTTGTTCAGATTGATTCGAACTATTTTATTTTTTATTTTTATTTTAATGCCTTATTTATATTAACGTCCTGGCGGAGTTCAGCTAATTGCTGCTCTACCACTCAACCAGGACACGTACACATAGACATCAACACAACAACCATTCCCTGCGATATTGCCATCTACCGCAGCTGAGACTCGAACTCAGGAGAGATAACAGCGACTAGACATGTTGTGCCACCCAACAGCGGTCTAGGTCCCTGCTACAACATATCAAAAACTCGGCTAATTTGACGGAAATAGTCCTTTTCATGTAATGTGTGTCCTCCCCAAACACTTTTTAAGAAATTTATTTTCACTCCACACTCCACTATTACTCTTAATATAGTATAAGTTTTACTTTTTTACATGCACTACTTAGTATTCTAAGTAATAAATACATAAATAATTTTCTTCTACAGCATTCATTTTCTCTGAATTTTTCATGATCGTTATATCATATGTGAACGGTGTGAGTGTGAAAATAATATTGCCTTTGTTTTTTATTCTCATATTACCGCTTATTCATAGGTATTATATTCCCCATTTCAATAAACGAGGGCTTGGTACTTGGTACTTTACTTTTTCAAGTACTGTACTTGGTAATTGAAGCACTTTTGTAAATAAAAGTACTTGATACTTCATACTTTAAAGCACTCTAGCTAAGTGCTTGGTGCTTGGTACTTGAAGTACTTTGTCAGAGTACTTTAACCAGCTCTGTTCATATTCATATTCGTTTCATAATATAGGCTGTTTTCAAATATCGAATAAAAAATATATGTGTGTATCGGTGTGTGTGTGCGGGTGTGTGTGTGTGTGTGTGTGTGTGTGTGTGTGTATTATATAAACTGTGTTTTATAATACTTTTAAAGCAATACCTTACTAAGGTTTCTAAGCACACTAAAATAAAAAAGTTGTACAATATGTTAAAACTGTATAATATACATCGTAGAATAAGGATTAAAAACACTTGGTAATCCTTATTCTATTTAATATGTTTCACCAAGAACCTACCGCAGACTCGGTTCAAAATCGCGGGTGGGCCGTCTTCTACCGCCAAACCTGCGTTACCTCCCCGTTTTGAGGATGCTGAACCCGATGGTGATGTTGGATCTTCTCCCCGAGGTAACCGACCTCTCAAACAGACAAAAACTGCCCCTTTGAAACGCAGTTTTATGAAGTAAGTGAGTAAGTTCGCAGATCATTGAATATGTACCAGACGATAATTACAGGTATCTTGAGTGACTGTTCAGCTGAAAAAAAAATGGGTGCATACTTTGCGTCTAGGTTTTAGATGGGAATATATGCAATCACTGGCACAATTTCATTTATTCTTCGTTACCCCCCGTTTTCGAGGATGCTAAGCTCGATGGTGATGTTGAATCTTCTTCCCGAGGGTAACCGACCCCTCAAACAAACAAAAAGTAACCCTTTGAAACGTGGTTTTATGAAGTAAGTGAGTAAGTTCACAGATCATTGAATACGCACCGGACGATAATTACAGCTATCTTGATTGACTGCAGCTGAAAAAAAAATGGGTGCATACTTTGCGTCTAGGTTTTAGATGGGAATATATGCAATCACTGGCACAATTTCATTTATTTTTCCGTAAAAAATATAAAAGGTACGAGTATAATGATAATTTTGCCCGTCCAGTAAGAAGTAAGAGTGTAATGAGATTTTAGTCGGATTACTGAGCGAGAAGAGGTAGAGATATTTCTTTCATGCTCAACATCCTCGAAAATGGGAGTTAACACGGGTTTAGCCGAGAGACGAGAAGCCTATCCGCGTTTCACCCTTTCTGGGGTGTTCATTGGCCGTTTGGGGGGTCGGCGGGAGTCGAGGAGGGGGTCCATAGGTTTTGCTGGTAGGACACGGCGGATACGCAGTTTACCCCTTTCGTGGGTAGTTCTTGACCTTTTAGGGGGAGGGATGATCTTGGAGAGAGATTTAACCACCGCCATCGTGTTCAGTATCCTCGAAAACGGGGAGAGATATAGTCTCGTTAGGCAAAGAAAAATTCATATTCCTGTCCGACTTACAGAATGCACTATACCAACTACACGGGAAAACACTAAGAAGCACAACACTTCACATATATATATATACGTAATTGATAGGCTACTGTGGGAGCCACGGTGGTCTAAACGACGTTTCGGTAGAATTTCGTCTGCCATCATCAGGAGAACTGCCCACTGCTCCTCCTCGTTATTCGAACTGAGTTGACTCTCCTACTTCAGTGTGTGTCCCTTGTGTGGGATGCACTCGGCGTCCGCCTCTTTGGTGCTTGCCGTAGGTTGTAAGTATTGTGATCCTTGACTTGCCCTGATTCAGGCTGACTGTTGTTGGGGTGGTAATGTTTTAAACTGGTAAATTTTATTGATTAATTTTTTGTGGATGATACACCTGGGAGGTGAGATTTATAGTGGTTAGTAATTGAGATCAGGTAAGTGTACATATGTTCTCGTTTGATGACATCTTTTTACTTCCACATCCACGTAGTGGATTGGAAGTATAGTAATCGCAAAAAAGTTTAAAAATGTGTCTTCTTGAAATAGATGTAGAATGTCATGAAACGTCGAGATTTTAAATTTGAGCGGAAATAAATTCTGTCTGTCTGTCTGTAACTTTTTTGTCCGCACGTTTTCTCCGGAACGGTTTAAGATATTGACTTGAAATTTTGTACACGTATATATCATAACGAGATCTGGAATTGGATTATTTTCTGAAGATATCGGGTAAAGGGATGGGGGGTAAATAGGAGGAAATATGTAAAGTAAGCTGGTAAGACTATATAAACTAGAAATTTGAAGTATGTACTACAAGCCAAGGCCTCAAAATTGTTTATAATATTTTTCATCCCCCACCATCACCATCCCACTCCATTATTAAAGGGGTTGATAAAATAAAATTGAGATATTCGCTTGAAATTTGGTACACGTATATATTATAACATCTGGAACTAGATTATATTTTGAGATGACTCCGTTGTAGCATTGGGGGTTAAGTAAGGGTAAATAGGGGAAAATAAGTAAAGCAAGCTGGTACGAGTACAGAAACTTGAAATTCGGTGTATGTACTAGAATCCAAGGCCTCAGATTTTTTCATAATATTTTTCAACACCCCCCACCACCCCTACTCCATTATTAAAGAGGTTGATAAAATAAAATTGAGATATTCACTTGAAATTTGGTACATGTATGTATTATAACGACATCTGGATCTAGATTATATTACTTCCACATCCACGTAGTGGATTGGAAGTATAGTAATCGCAAAAAAATGTTCAAAAATTTTTATTCCTGGAATAGGTTTAGAATGTCATGAAACGTCGAGATTTTAAATTTGAGCACAAAAAATTTTTCTGTCTGTCGGTCTGTCTGTCTGTCTGTCTGTAACTTTCTTTGTCCGCACGTTTTCTCCGGAACGGTTTAAGATATTGACTTGAAATTTTGTACACGTATATATTATAACGAGATCTGGAACTGGATTGTTTTTTGAGGATATCCGGTGAAGGGTTGGGGTTTAAATAGGGGTAAATAGGGGAAAATAAGTAAAGCAAGCTTGTAAGAATACAGAAACTTGAAATTCGGTATATGTACTAGAAGTTAAGGACTCATTTTTTTAATAATATTTTTCAACCCCCCACCACCCCAACCCCATTAATGGGGTTGATAAATTAAAGTTGAGATGTTCATTTGAAATTTCGTACACGTATGTATTATAACGACGTCTGGAATTAGATTATATTTTGAGATGATTCCGTTGAAGGGTTGGGGGTTAATTTGGGGTAAATATGGGAATATAAGTAAAACAAGTTGGTAAGAGTACAGAAACTTGAAATTCGGTGTATGTACTAGAAGCCAAAGCGTCAGATTTTTTTTATAATATTTTTCAACCCCCACCACCCCTACTCCAATATGAAAAGGGTTGATAAAATAAAATTGAGATATTCATTTGAAATTTGGTACACGTATGTGCTATAACGACATCTGGAACTAGATTATATTTTGAGATAATTCCGTTGAAGGGTTGGGGGTTAAATAGGGGTAAATAGGGGAAAATAAGTAAAGCAAGCTGGTAAGACTACAGAAACTTGAAATTCGGTGTATGTACTAGAAGCCAAAGCGTCAGATTTTTTTATAATAATTTTCAACCCCCACCACCCCTACTCCAATATGAAAAGGGTTGATAAAATAAAATTGAGATATTCATTTGAAATTTGGTACAAGTATGTATTATAACGACATCTGGAACTAGATTATATTTTGAGATAATTCCGTTGAAGGGTTGGGGGTTAAATAGGGGTAAATAGGGGAAAATAAGTAAAGCAAGCTGGTAAGACTACAGAAACTTGAAATTCGGTGTATGTACTAGAAGCCAAGGTCTCAGAATATTTATAATATTTTTCAACCCCCACCCCACCGCTACTTCATTATTAAAAGGGTTGATAAAATAAAATTGAGATATTCATTTGAAATTTGGTACACGTATGAATTATAATGACATCTGGAACTAGATTATACTTTGAGATGATTCCGTTGAAGGGTTGGGGGTTATTTAGTGATAGATAGGGGGAAATAAGTAAAACAAGCTGGTATGAGTACAGAAACTTGAAATTCGGTGTATGTACTAGAAGCCAGGGCCTCAGATTTTTTAATAATATATTTCAGCCCCCCACCACCCCTACTCCATTATTCAAGGGGTTGATAAAATGAAATTGAGATATTCACATGAAATTTAGTACGCATATGTATTATAACGACATCTGGAACTAGATTATATTTTGAGATGATTCCGTTGAAGGGCTGGGGGTTAAATAGGGGAAAATAAGTAAAGCAAGCTGGCAATACTACAGAAACTTGAAATTCGGTGTATGTACTAGAAGCCAAGGTCTCAGAATATTTATAATATTTTTCAACCCCCACCCCACCCCTACTTCATTATTAAATGGGTTGATAAAATAAAGTTGAGATATTCATTCGAAATTTGGTACACGTATGAATTATAACGACATCTGGAACTAGATTATACTTTGAGATGATTCCGTTGAAGGGTTGGGGGTTAAATAGGGGAAAATAAGTAAAGCAAGTTAGTAAAAGTACAGAAATTTGGGATTTGGTGTATATACTAGAAGCGAAGGTCTCAGGTTTTTTATTAGTATTTTCCATCTCCCCACCACCCCCACTCCCTTATTAAAAGAGTTGATAAAATTAAATTTAAATTTGCACTTGAAATTTAGTACATTTATGTATTATAACTATATCTAAAACTGGATTATATTTTGACATGATTGCATTGAAGGAATGGGGGTAGGTAGAGGTAAATAGGGAAAAATAAGTAAAGCAAGCTGGTAAGAGTACTGCAACTTGAAATTCGGTGTATGTCCTAGAAGCTAAGGCCTCAGATTTTTTAATAATATTTTTCAACCCTTCCACTACCCTTACTACATTATTAGAGGCGTTGATAAAATAAAATTGAGATATTCACTTGTAATTTGGTAGACGTATGTATTATAACGACATCTGGAACTAGATTATATTTTGGGATGATTCCGTAGAAGGGTTGGGGTTAACAATAAGTAAATCAAGCTGGTAAGAGTACAGAAATGTGGGATTCGGTGTATATACTAGAAACCAAGGCCTCAGATTTCTTTCTAATATTTTTCAAACTCCACCACCTCCGCTTCATTATTAATGGGATTGATAACATCAAAGTGAGATATTCACTTGAAAGTTAGTACACGTATGTATTGTAGTGACATCTGATTGAGATGACTGCATTGAAGGGGTGGGAGGTGGTAGGTTGTGAATAGTGAAAAATAAGTACGGTAAACTAGAAACTTCATTTTTAACGTACATGATAGAAACGAACTCCTCAAACTTTTCTATGACATCTGCCCCAAATATTAAAATTCTATGACCAATAATTTCCACATACTGGAGTGCAAATATAGTCAAGATGTTTCCTTTAAAGTGATTTGGATGAAGAATCTGGATGTGGAAGTAGTGATTCCTTAGGCAGCGGTTTTTTGATATGATTCCGCTGAATGGTTGGGGATTAAATAGGGGTAAATAGGGAAAAATAAGTAAAGCAATCTGGTAAAAGTACAGAAACTTGAAATTCGGTGTATGTACTAGAAAGCAAGCTGGTAAGAGTACAGAAATTTGTGATTTGGTGCATATACTAGAAGCGAAGGCCTCAGGTTTTTTTATAATATTTTCCATCCCCCACTCCCTTATTAAAAGTGTTGATAAAATTAAATTTAGATTTTCACTTGAAATTTAGTACACGTATATATTATAACGATATCTGAAACTAGATTAAATTTGACACGATTACGTTGAAGGAGTGAGGGGTAAGTAAAGGTAAATAGGGAAAAAGAAGTAAAGCAAACTGGTAAAAGTACAGAAACTTGAAATTCGATGTATGTCCTAGAAGCAGATTTTTTAGCAATATTTTTCAACCTCCACCACCCTTATTAAAGGGGTTGATAAAGTAAAATTGAGATATTTACTTGAAATTTGGTAGACCCATGTGTTATAACGACATCTGGAACTAGATTATATTTTGAGATGATTCCGTTGAATGGTTGGGGGTTAAAGAGGAGTAAATAGGGGAAAATAAGTAAATCAAGCTGGTAAGAGTACAAAAATTTGGGATTTGGTGTATATACTAGAAACCGAGGCCTCAGATTTCTTTTTAATATTTTTCAAACTCCACCACCTCCGCTCCATTATTAATGGGATTGATAACATCAAAGTGAGATATTCACTTGAAAGTTAGTACACGTATGTATTGTAGTGACATCTGATTGAGATGACTGCATTGAAGGGGTGGGAGGTGGTAGGTTGTGTAACGGTCACGTTTTGTAAGAACACTCAGTACCTTAAATTAGATAAAGCGCGCGACTATTTTATTCTATGTATTTAAATTTAAATTATACGCGTTTGAATTTTATCGGCTAATCATGACAAATGCTTGACCAATAGCGAGTAGCTTGTAGTACGCAGGCATATTCCTACGCCAATTCCGCAAGTGAGACGAGGAGACGGAGAAAGATGGCGTAGTGGCTGGTGGCCGGTATGGTCGTAAGAATTAAAAGACGCTATTTATTGTAAATAATATAGTGATTAATAACTGCGAATAGAATCAGTAAAGTAGTTATTGTATTTTATATGTTCTGTATTATTGTGCTCCATTGCCCATAACTATAGTACTGCAGACTTTTATATTATGTATGTCTCTCGTGATGCTAATTTTCCTGTGTGAAGCCGATTGCGAAAATGCAGAATTATTGACGGCTTTCAACACCTCATATCACGTTTGGCAAGTAATATTCTTTGTTGTATCCAGTGTTACCGTCCGGTAAAGACATCTCTTACCCCATGAGAATACTATAATAGTGCGTGAATAATTTCATGTGAACGTTATGTTTGCGTAACTATTTAGCCCTGTTTTAGACATCTCCCGTGTGTTTTGGGCATAAAAACCTAGTGTACGATCAGCGAACCAGTCTATATCGAATATATTAATTGTCGGGCCATTTTTTTGTTATTAACTTTACCTACAGTTAGTAATATTTTCATTTTGTGTGTCTTAATTATGTTATCGTAAACATTCTTTGTTTTACCGTTCTGGCCAGATCGTGTTTAGTTTAGTTTAATTTTTTGCCGTATACGGATTCTTATTGTGAACAGTATTGCTTTGTATTTTGTTATATGTGGATATTGTGGATTTTTAATGATTTGTTTATATGATAATTCTGACGAAAGTTTTTTGTAACGTTTACTCACGACCCTTAGATGTCAATTGCTCTGCTTTGTTTGGGTATTTTTTGTAAATCATTAAAGTAAATTAAATTCAATGATTCGTTTTATTTTCCCTCAAGAAATTATTACGTTTCATGGTATAACATAAAATTGAGACATTCACTTGAAATTTAGTACATATATGTATTGTAATGAGATCTGATTGAGATGATTCCATTGAACGGTGGGAGGTGGTAGGTTGTGAATAGGAGAAGATAAATAGAATAAACTACAAATTTTATTTTTAACGTATATGGTAGAAACCAACGTCTTAAACTTTTCTATGACACCTGCCCCAAATATTGTTAAAATTCAATAATTTCCACATACTAGAGCAAATCTGGTCAAGATGTTTTCTTTAAAGTGACTTGGATGATAAATCTGAATGTGGAAGTAGTGATTCCTTAGGCAGCGGTTTTTACAGTTAGAGTTAATAGGGTTAGATGACCAATGGCTCTTTTGTCATTATGGTGTTTTGTTTTTTAGTTGTAATAATTGTAGTAAAGTTTTCCTTGTTGTTATTGGTGTTTTATTGTTTTGTTTGATTGTTTATTATTTTGTGTGTGTAGTATTTTTGTGTTTTATTTATTTTTGTATATATTTCTTTTATGTATTTTTTTCGAATAACAAATTAGTTTGGGTTAATTAGGTGATTGCAGGAGAATAGATGAAATTTATTGATGGGTGTTTGGGAGGATCAAAGAACTTGGGAATTAATGGGTCTTTGAGAGTGGGGTTATCAGATAGTTGTAAAGCGGCCGTAAAGTTGGGAATTTGACGATGAAAAATGAAGTTGTCAAGTGTGGGAGTGCCAGTAATGTTATGGATGATTCTTGTATGGGTGCCTTGGTAGAAATTAACACGGATTCTAAGGGCCTTGTTTTGCGAGACTTGTAGTCTGGTTCTTTGTACTTTGGTCAGGAGGGGTACCATGATGGAGAAGCATATGTGAGGACGGGGCGAATGTATGATTTGTAGAGAAGCGTTGCGATATGCGGAGGGGAATTCTTTAATATAGCGCATAGTTTTTTTAAATCTAGCATGAAAGCTTTTGCTTATGTTGTCGACGTGTCCTACGAAATTCAGTCGTCAGTCAATTTGTAGCCCAAGGTAGTATAAGGATTTGCTCCATTCTATGTACTTACGTGCCATTTGTCTTGACATTGTCAATTGGTGTGATGAATTTTTTTGTGAGACATGCGGTTGAGTTTTGTTGGCGTTGACTAGAAGATCCCAGTTGTGGTAGAATTCTGTCGTAATGTCAGTTTGTTCCTGTAGTAATTGAGTAAGTATATCAGAATTTTTAGATGGCAGTGTCGTCTGCATATAAGCATTGCGTAATTCGGTGGTCTATGGAGGGTGGAAGATCGTGGATATATATGGTGAATAACACGGGCCCTAGTGCAGAGCCTTGAGGTATTCCAGAAACGATGGGGATAATGGGAGAGCACGCCTGATTGGCTGCCACTCGGAATGTTCTCGGCTAAATATGACTGTATTGTTTTCACAATACGAGTGGAAATTCCCGACATGAGGAGTTTATACAGCAGTCCAGGGTGCCAGACTTTGTCAAATGCCCGCTCGAGGTCTAGGGCGACAAACCCCGTGAGTAGACCTCGGTTGTTGTTGGTTGTGGCTATTTCGCTGGCGCGGAATAATTGTTGAGTGACTTTGTCGGAATCCAAACTGAAACTGGTTTTCAGATTCAGCTTGGCCTAGTTGGTGCTGTATTTTTTTCAATAGGAAGGTGTCAAGCACTTTGGCGAGGGCTGATAAGATACTGATAGGTCTGTAGCTTGAGATTTGATTTACGGGTTTGTTGGGTTTAGGAATGTTGACTATTTTAGCTATTCGCCATTTCTTAGGACAGTAAGTAAGTTGAAGACAAGTATTAAAAATTTTAGTTAAAAATAGGTATGTTTTCGGGGGTAGATGTATCAATATGAAATTGGGAATGTTGTCAAGACCGGGTGACTTCTTGGAATTGACTTTGAGGACGGCTGATCTGATTTCAGACGGTGTAAAATGCTGGTGGTCGTTTTCTGGCTATAAGTTAAGATTAGTAAATCTGTCGATGAGAGAGCTTACCAACATTTTTATGGAATTTGGTATGGGATTAGCTTTAAAGACGGATGATAATTGTATAACAAAAGCGTAATCTTTTTCCGCGTCAGCTTGAACTACCCCCTGCGGAGTTTCAAGGGTTGGTAGTTTATTAGGTTTTTTGTTGAATAGGCGGGGTACAAAATGGGGATCTTCAGAGTGGGAGACAACTAGTTTTGTTATATAATTCTGTCTAAATTGCTTGATATCAGAGTCAATCTCTTTTTTCAGTTTGTTGATACTGCTTTTTAAAAGAGGACAGTGAGTGTGATTGAATCTTTTCCTGAGTTTATTTTTATATTTAATTTTATCAACTAGTTGTCGGGGTAGTTTTAGGTGATAGGATGTGGGCGGGAATCTTTTCTGGCTTAATGATAGGGCATTTGTGATTTCTGTTAGTTTATCAACTAACATGTCTATGTCTCGCGTAGTGTTGCAGGCTGGGTTGTAGGGTATGTTTGTCAGTATATGCTGCGTGAATATTTTCCAGTCGTAGTCAATGTCCTGAAGTTTTCTGTCTGTGATAGGAATTTTGTGATTTAGGGTTAGTATGATTTTTACGGGATAATGATCACTATTTCACTAATATTTGAACGTCATATGGCAGATTGATGTTTTTAGTTACTGCTAAATCGATGGTTGTGAGCGCGGGGTAAGGTCTAGTGGATTTTAATGGGGAAATTACATTAGTATCAGGATTACTATTGATGTAATTGTGCAGTGTTGTGCCAGAAATGTTAGGGCGGGATGAAACAATTTCCAGCTCGGATATTTGGCGTTTAGATCGTCCAATAGAATGTAATTGGTGTTAATGTGCGCTAGTTTACTGAGGTTTGAGATGTCAAGTGGTGTTGTTGCACTTCTGTAGGCTGAGAGTATTGTAGTGTTAATGTTGTTTAATCTAATGTTTATGGCACATGCTTCAAGAGAAGTAAATGGGGTTAATAAAATTTGTGTTTGTGGTATGTTTCGTTTTATCAGAATGGCTATGCCGCCGCGAGGCTTTCCTATTCTATCCGAGCGGTATACGTGGTAGCCAGGTATATTAAATGTTTTATTAGGTTTGAGGTTTGTCTCGCAGAGACAACATATGTCTATGTTTTGCGTGTGTAATAATGATTCTAATTCTGTTTTCTGTCTGATGACGCCGTTGGCGTTGAATTGTAATAAGTTAATGTGATTGTTTTTATTTTTTTTTAGAGGTAGCCATTTAGAATAATGATGTAAGATATTCTAGGATGATACAAATTTTTTCGAGTGAATCAGATGTGTTTTTTAGTTTAGCTATAAGTATTTTAAGTTCTGTCCATATTTTTCTGATAAGTATTAACATTTTTTATAAAATTGAAAATTTCTCGGAGTGGATTGTCGTCAGTCTGGTCTAGGTTGGGTGGGTCGTCTGTCTGTTGTGCGTTTTGGCTTTTTGCGCTCGGAACTGCTGCCAGGCCCGAATGTTTTGGGTGGATATTGCGTCGGCGGCTTCCTGTGAGAGTGGGGGTAAATTTATGTCAGTCGAGGGTAGTGGTTGTGTAGTCCTAGGTTGTTTGTTGCTGTTGAGTGGTCTCTGGGCAGCGGTTGGCATTTGTGTGCTTCTTTGGGTGGTGGGTTTAGGAGCATACCTTGCTTTGGCTCCAACGTAGGCTGGACAACCTTTATAATTGGTAGGGTGATCTGCTCCGCAGTTTGCGCATTTGCACGCCTCTGCGATGCATGACTCGCGCTTGTGTGTGGTGCCACATCTGAGGCACCTGGGGATTCGATTGCACACCTCTGACGAATGCCCGAAGTGCTAGCATTCATTATTGTGGGACATTGAAGCGGTTATAGATAGACACTTTGACACGATAGTAGCATAGGTTGGTTAATTTTTGATAATCTTCTAGGGCTTGTTTGGGTATTGTTAATAATAGCAAGTTAGATGGCATTTTTTGCCGTCTTTTGGCAGCATTATGCGTGCAATACGTATAAACTAAAGTCCTAGAAGATTTAATTCATCTTGGATTTCCTGGGTGGTAGTATCGATTGGGATGTACATTATTACAATCTTGATTGGTTTTAGAGAGTCTAAATCGTGAGTAAAGTATTCTATGTTGTTTCTAGATAAATGAGTAGTGATCTGGAAATGGTCACGCGGTTCATTGGGGTAACATATTAGAGATGTATTGTTTAATTTGAAGCTAGGTGGGAGATTGACGAGTGAATTAATAGCAGAAACTGTTCCTCTGTGGTTAGCAGTAAAAATATGGATTGGGGGGTGGCTTGCGTTTTGGTGGAGGTTGAGACGTGTTGGAAGTGTTTAAATTTTGGGTCGATAGTGGTGTGATTGACGTTTGTGGGTCCTTTGATGTTGGAAGTGAGGGCAAGATGGATTGTTGTGGTTGTTGGGAGCTGAGTTCAATAGCATCTAAATTTTGTTGTTGTATCTTTTTCTGTGTCGTTTTTTACGCTTATTAGGGTTTTTTGTCTGTTTTGTGGTGGTGTTGATCGCTGTATTGATCATGGAGGCTTGTTTGGAGGTGTGAGCTTGGCTTGAAGCGTTTGGATTGTTGGATTGTTAGAATTAAGGTTAGTATTATTAGCTTGGGGAGTATGGACTGTACAAGTGTATTATCTTGTGCGTTAGTGAATATGTTATTATGCCCAGGTGTATCAAAAATGTTTATCTGTAGGTTTTGTGGGTGTATCTGTGTCTGAAATGTCGCTTGTGTGGTGTGGTATGGTTTAGATTCCTGCCCGAGTTGACTGATGACTGCGGTTTTGTAGATGCTTGTGCCGTTCCTTCTTCCGTCGGCCCATATTGGTGTTGGATGAAATATTCGCACAAAACTTGAAACTGTCGCTTCTCGCGGGTCACAGAGGTAGGACAGACTGAAAGTATTTGAGATTTATCGATATTTGAAGTTTAGCAAAAATTTGCGTAAAAAAACAGTTTTTCGCAAATATGACGTTCTCCATGTTGTACCCTTTTTTATAAATGTTGGGCCTGGGGTGGTGCACATCCGCACCTAGCTACGAGCTATTGGTCCTCTACTCTCTGTGGGAGGAAGAGCGGGCGCTTGAGCTAACCCGACAAATGGCGTCGCTGAAACGCCACGTGCTGTAATCTTAAAGTTCTTTGAAGGAACTCTATTTCAGGTAGGACTACTTTTCACATGCTCCGGCTCATCATCCGTGTCAGGCGCCATCATGAGATTACGTTAATAACATTGCACAGAATATTGATTTATCGCTAACTAATATTTTTACAAGATAGTGAATATATTATATTATATATTATTTTCCAACACATGACACTCACTTATGCTACTTGACTTTTTATCTTCTGCACCATTAACCACTTGAAAGGGTCGAAGCGCTCACAGTTGCCCGTTTGCCCTCAGCAACGGCTAAACTACCATCTAATTTGCTATCTTAATTTTATTTTGTTAACCTCTTCAATAATGCAATAGGAGTGCTGGCGGTGGTGGCAGATGTTATATAAGGTTGTTACCTTAGCTTCAAATATATACACAAAATTCCAAGTTATTACTTCTATTTAAGCGCATTTACCCCTACCCTTCACGGAATAAGCTAAAAATATCATCTATTTCCGGATCTCGTTATGACAATTTCAAGTCAATTTTAAACCGTTCCATAGTAATTGTACACACAAAAAAGTTACAGACAGACAGACATACAGAAATTTTCTTTTGCTCAAATGTAAAATCACTGAAATAAATCGAAACAAATTTCAACAAAAGTAACTTGAAATATTTTGTAGGATTATTGTACTTCCACTTCACTATGTGGTTGTGGTAATTAAGTCTTAATTTATTTATTTATTTATTTACTCATTATTATACACTACCCAACAGTACAATATCCCAAATACAGGGTAGGAAAAAACACACAGCAGCAAAATACTTGACATAGCAATAATACACAATATAACAAGATTATAAATGTGCATATAGGTTAGAGATAATTAATTAATGCACATATGATGAATTAACTGTAGGCAGTTCTTATATCTACCACATTTCAATTGAAAAGGTTAATTTTATCCTGAATATCATGCCAGTTGTGGCATATAACATACATCGGCGAGAACTCTAACAGATTTGTTCTTGGTGTGGGTAAATAAAAAAGATTCGTTAATCTTATTCGCACCAGTGGCATATGAACAGGCGCACTGACTTTCGTCAATAGTTCAGGGCACTTTATTTTATCGTTGACAAATTTATGCAAAAACAGAATGGAAAAACTGCCTTCTGATCAGTTCATCAGCATTGAACCTCTCTAGCAGTTTATCATGCGGAAATCCTATTAGTGGATAGGTTTTATCCTCCTTAAGTGCCATAAATTTTAAAAATCGTCTATGAATTTGCTCGATAGCTTCACTATGTACAACGTAATTAGGATTCCATATAACAGATCCGTACTCAAGTTTCGAACGTACAAAAGACATAAACAACATTTTTAATGTGTCGATGCTGTTGAGCTCACCAGAGTTTCTAATGATGAAGCCCAGGATTTTGTAAGCTGATGATACAATGATTTTGATGTGCTGGATAAAGCTCAGCTTACCATCAAAAGTTAGGCCCAGATCTTTAAATACCTCTGGTCTATTTAATTGTACCGGATTTATAGTGTATTCACGCAACACGTGATTCAGTTTTATAGTATAGGTGACAGGGTTACATTTAGCAACGCTGAGAGATTAGAGGTGCATCAATCGCTTATTAGATCCAAGTCAGCTTGCAGTAGCAAACAGTCAGATTCATCCTTAATAGCGAGATACAGTTTGAGGTCATCCGCATATTGTAGACAATGGTAATTCAGACCAATACGGTGTCATTTATAAACAAGATAAAGAATAAGGGGCCCAATACCGACCCTTGTGGTACCCCGGAAGTACAAACTATTCTTTCAGATTTATGCCCACAATATTGAACATATTGGATTCTACATTTTAAGTAGGAGGAGCAGAATAGAATTGAATATCGGTTAAAGCCGAAAGCAGAGAGCTTCCGAAGTCAGTATAAATAACATCTACCTATCCATTGCTATCCAATATCTTCGAAACTAATTGTGCAATGTAGACCAAATTGCTGATTTTTGACCGGCCTGCCACAAAACCTTGTCGATTAGGGCAGATTTTTTCGTTGACATGTGTGTGGAGCTCCTCTTATAGAGTAAATTCAAAGGCTTTACTAAAATTATTGATGATGGTGATGGACGATAATTTTTTATGTCACTCCTAATTTAAGAAATTGACTTGAATAGTACACGTCCTGTATCGGCTACGAGCGATAGGGGAATCGTATGCGTCGCTATCAAAATTGGTGTAATATAATTAGGAGTTAGTGCCAAGGGTGTGTACAAATATTAATATATGCATGCAGAAATTATTATATTCGAATAATATTCTTGATGTTAATTATATCGTATAGATAAAAATAATGTTTTGAATCAAGAATGTTTGTTACATTTATATGCAATAAATAAATTCTTCATATAGAACAATAATTCTATATCAAGAAAATAATAAGTTTGTAATATGTAAATTTATTTTTATGTCTTGCCACAAAAGTATTTGTTTTGTATGATGAGTTTATTGATTTACACATATAAGAAATAAATATCCTTGAGTTAAATATTTTTATCCATATGGATCAATATTGTATTAGAAGAAATATGATAGGTACCTCATTTTGGCATTAATTAGCACGAAATAATGCATCAAAGTCCTCCTCGCAGTTACTTGAATCTCTGTCATCGAATACATTCATTATTAACTTATCAGTGCATGTAACAACAATTATTTCATGTTGCAGATATCGATTTTCAATCTTTTTTACATGCTCGCAACGTCTTCTTCATTCGGCGGTTATATTATCAAATCAGGATGGTAAGAAGGTAGTTTTAGTGCCATGTATTCATGGTCACGCAACAGAGTGTCAATTTTATATGTTACATATTGACTTTTATTATTTTTAATGGGCGGATAAAGTTGTAGTTTACATATAATGCTATAAAATATAATATTTTTTCCATCAACCATTTAATCATGTCACACTTTTTAGCATTACTATTAGATGCAGGATTTATTTGAATATTATGGTAGGGAGCATTATCTGTAACAATAACAGCGTTTGGAGATAAATTAGGGATTAGCATTTCTCCTAATTATTTTTCATAATTCTGGAAATTCGTATCATCGTTATATGTACCAGATTTGAATATCAATAAATTGTTTGGAACAAATCCCATTTCACTACCAGCATGTAGGGGAGAGTGGTACAAAATAAATCATTTTTTAAATTTTATTTTATTACTAAAAATTGATATGTTTCACATTGATCATAGATGTTTCATATTTTGTCTAGGGGTCTTCAAAACATGAAAACACCGCCGATAATTCAATTAATGGTACACAATGAAACGCCTAGTGGAACACATTGAAACACAAATGACTAATGCAAATTTTTTAATTTTAGCGCAAATAAAACACAAAAATTGCAAGTTAAACTCGAATAAAAATAAATTTAACCCAAATAACAATACATTTTTTAAATAAAAAATAGTCTTATTTGTGAACACATTGCAAACAAAGCGCAGTACTTAGCGCACAATCACGTTCTGGAAATTGATCCCGAACTTATAATATGCAGACAGTCTTTTATTGGCTGTACAAATGGGTTCAGGTAATATCATGGCAAAGTCAGATTTTGTAGCCAGGGCGGTATCTGGAGCGTCAGGAAAACGAAAGCCTCCAGTAATCTTTTCACTTTTTCTGAGATAGGACACTCTATACTCATCAGAATCCAACACTTCTATAACTTGTGCCACGTAATGGATATTTTCAGGAAACTTTACTAATATGAATGAGTCCTTTTCGACGCTAGTAATTTCGTTAGATGCGAATTGATCTTCCTTTCTCTTCTCTTCAGGATTATAATACAATAGGTTATTCAGACAAATATTGTTGTCTGAAGAGTCTTGTAGTTCTACTTTAGTGGATTCAGATTCTGTTTCCGATTGATTCGTCTCATAGTCTGTATTTTTCTTTCTTTTTGTGCCTTTCTTCTTGCTTTTGTTATTCGATAATTTGGACAAGTTTTGTTTTGTATTCCTGGATATCTTCACATTAGGTTATTTCTTTTAATCTGTTTTATAAACCATATCCTTTAATTCAGGGGTGCTTGTAAGAATAATACTTTTTTGGGTCATCTTTTCCTTTTCTGCTTTCTTGGGGTAGCCTTTGGCAAGCCTGCAAAGTCTTGTGGAGAAAGAAATTAAGCTGTTTTGGAACCTTCAATAACGCTGCTTTCTTCACTTGGAACTGGGAAATTTTTCTGTTCCTGAAATCATCAACTACTTCTGATGTGACTACTCCATCTTCATTACTGTTGTCGTGGATGTGATTGTGTGATGTTTCTGTTTGATTTTGGATGCTAGAAGGTCCCGCGAGAGGTTCAATCGGATCTAATGCATTGTCTTCCTTGGTAGAGAAAATTACTTGTGATTTTTCAGCTACCCCATCGTCATCAATTTCTTTTGGTCTATCGGTTACTGATGATGGCATAAAGTCGACAGCACGACAGCACGACAGCAAGAAATATTTCTTGTTAAGTGGATATATCCCGATACACTTGAAACCTGATATGATATTGTCAGGATTCATAGCTTTAGAATGTGCATATCCTACACATTCAGCAATGTTATATAAAGTCATAGGGACTCCTGGATGATTTACAAGTCACGAATCTATAGCGCTGTTATAAAAGGTTTTAAAGGAAAAAAAGGTCGTTTTGTCCAGTGGCTGTAGTTTATTACTGGAGTGCGGTGGGAGAGTCACAATTACTACACCAGCTATTTTGGCAGTTTCTGCTATTTCCAGCGACACGTGAGATTCATGATTGTCATATATAAGGTGTAGTGTAGGAATATTTAATAAAATGTTGGAGTACTTCTAGGAATAATTCAGCGGTCATCCACCCACCTGGATTTGATAAACCTAAAGTCCCTGGTGGAGCTCCAAACAGCATAATTTGTTTGAACTTTTTGCGCGGAAATGCCATTATAGGTGGCAGAAATGTTCCATCGGCACGGATAATAGCAATTGTTGTTGCCAGCACTAGAACACTGATTCAACTGCTTTACTCCTTTTTTCGCAAACGCCTTCTGAGGCTGCTGTACTGTTGTTGTGTCAGTCTCATCTAAATTATAGATTCGGAGCTCTTTAACAGCAGAAGGATATTTTCATAAACAGCTTCCAAATTAGAGAAAAATAAATGAACATTGTGTCTATTAAAGGAAGTAAGGCGCGATAGTGATCAAGCTTCAGGGTTCCTAATACTTAAGCATTTTGACCTTTTAATAAACGTTCTTAGTGAATCTTTACTGGTGCATTTGTTGATATTCCAACGCTCTGGCATTTTCAAATTATTCCGAGATGCCATTTCATAAGCCAATTGCCTGAATTTTGTGGTGTTGAGTCCACACGCCATTTCACTGTAGGTCTTAGCATAATTACACAGTGAGCCCTCCTGTTCTTGGGTAAAAATAGATCTAACGGCATAGTTTGGTTGCATTTGAGCATTTTGGTTTTCTCTCTGTTTTATAACATATCTTCTCAGTATAGCAAACTTGACATTAAACATGTCCGCAGCTTGTCTAAGTAACGTGCCATTATTTCGCACTTCACCTACAGCAGCTGCCATAGCTTATGGTGTAAATATGGCTCTGGTTCTTTCTTTCTTTTTTCGTACCATAATGTAGGACACCTATAATAATAATGTTTTTATTAAGGGCGAAGTTAACCTTACATTTATGGTTTTTTAACACTTCACACTATGGACAAATATAATTCTAAATGGAGATTCCGGGTTCCCGTACTTTATTTGAAAGTTTAAAATGCAATAAATGGTAAATAAACTGGCCATTAATAAGACAGACAACTTCCAGACTGCTTGTGCTAGTGAAGGTGGTAGTGGTACACTTTGATCCAGGTGGTACACAATGATACATGTATTAAGTGACAACGATTCATTGCGCAGCACCTTTCACGATTTAATCAAAGCCACTCCAAATCATAGTATTCAAACTTCAAATGAACTGAAATTTTGAGGTTAGGTTGCCAAAACATTCAACATATCAAATGCCATAGAGAGAAAATTCAGAGAAATATATAAGGGCAGAACTTACCCTTTGAATCGAAAATTTTCGTCTAAAATTTTTAGTTGTTAGGATTCACTAAACAAAACACACCGGAACGGTCGCAGGGTAATTAAGTTCATGCGAGGGAGCTCAGAACGTTGTAGAGTGCGATTTGAATGAGTATGATGCGGTGCATCATTGTGTACCATGTTTCATTGTGTACCACTCTCCCCTACTTATCCTATTGCCCTTGGAAATAGTTCTGAATAAACCTTTCGTTCTTTCGTCAGACCAATTCTTCTAAGACTTATGACTGCTGTGTATGTAAGTTTCATGTAAATATACAATAGGTTATTTTTGGCTACGATATTACTAGATTTTTTTTAAAATTCTGTCCTTAAAGCCCTTGTTCATTTTCTCACACAAGCAAATTACTTATGCGTTTCAAGAGATATGTCGAAAATATATTAATATTAAGTAAATAATGGGCAGTGTTCATACAAGTTTTATAAAGAGGTAACTGAGACTCATAAATTAAGTCTAACTTCTTAATTTCATGTGTTGAATTTCAGCTGCAACTTGCGAAGACGCTTATATGTGTCCCAAAAATGCCAATATTCTTGCTGTATACCATAAACCAACGTTAGTTCGCATCGAATATAGATTTTCTACTACCGTAGGATATGAGATGAGTACGTTATAATTAACGACTAATTATTATAACAAAAAATGACGCCCAGTTAGAAGAACCAACTAATTGCCATATTATTACAATAAAAAAATAATTGACATAATCATTAAACATGCATACAGAGATGATGATTGGAAAAGGAAATTTTTTGGCAAAATTGTTAAGAAAAGAAACTTGATTTCCTTGAATATTTTTACCTCACCCTGTACATGAACTGTGTTAATGTTTTCTTGTATAGGTTTTAATTATGTTACTTCGTCATATTCTATTTTTTTTTTTGGTTTTAGATAAAAAAAAACATAAAACCCTTTTCCCGATTCGAAACTGAATTCTTTTAAAATAACTTTCAAACGATTGCAAATAATAATGTTACCTATGCTTTATTTGTAAAAGACATATAAACAATATTTAAAGTAACCAGATAGCAACAAGAAACAAAAGTAATAAGTATTTTTAAAAACAAGCTTTTATTAAAATACACTAAAGAGGAAGTTGGAAAATTTCTGGTAGTAAAATCATTTCTCTTTTTCACTTTAAGGGGAAATTGAAATACAATATTTGACCCAAGCTGACAAGTGGATTTAAATAAAAGCTTGTAATAATGTTCACTTCATATTAAATACAAAATTTTAAAGTTAATTCAACCAGGTAAAAAAAGTCTAGACATTATGCGCATTATACAATTCATGTACAGGGTGAGGAAAAGAAATATTCAAGGAAAATAAGTTTCCTTTCGTAACAATTTTTGAAAAAAACGTTTTTTTCCAATCACTCTATATACAGAGTGATCCATTTAAAAGTGGGGCACCTTTGTAACTTTTTTCTTTTTTGTCCGACTTGAACCAAATTTTATCAAAAAATAGAACAAATTAGGATCTACTTATGACCAAAAAAACATTTGCGTCTTACAAATGTAAAGCCACCTGCGGTACCAAAATAAATGGAAAAAATATAGAAATCGTATTAGGCATTTTTTTATCGAAAAACTTAATTAATGAAAGTTATTCAGAATTGTCCAAAAACCTACAGTCCAAAATTTCAGCAATATTTAAAAATATTGAATTTTGTTTGTGAAGTCCAAAATGTCGACAAAATTTAAAAAAAATACAAATCACTTGACAACTACCTGGCAGCTTACGTTTAATTTCAAACAAAATTGTCATAGTACAATTTTCTAAAGAAAAAAAAAATTATTAAAATGATATTTTCGGACATTATTTTAAACAAAATTTCAATAGTCTTTTATATTGCTGAAATTTTGGACTCTAGGTTTTTGGATACGGTCGTAGCTTAAAAAATAAATAAGTTACAAGTCTGGGGAGTATTAAGTTGCACACACTGTATAAAAGACGCATAATAACTAGAATAATTGTATAATAAAATTCTTCAATGTCACATTTCTCATAGATTATTAAAAATCACCAATGTATATCTGACTGAAGAGAAACATTGTAATTACATTGCTTAATAATCCACACATACGTATTAAGATTTGTTTAAAAGAAAGCAACCCACAGAATAAAGTGAATTGTGTTGTAAGTTTCTAAACTGTCGTCAAATGAAAACTAAAAATATTTTGTTCATGATATGGAGCAGAAACAATGGCAGTTAGCAACAAAACAATAGAATAATATATGTAAGAACATTGCATTTACTTATTTTTACGCATGAAGCGGATGATAATAATTTTTGATATATAAAGGCATAAAATAATATTAAACATCGTATTATAATGTTACATCTTCTTTAGTCATGATGGAGTCTAAAGTCGGCGGCCCTATTCTCTGTTTAGGTGTAATTTTGTGCTCAGTGACTGCGACAGTAATAGATGAAACTAATACTAATAGAATTGAGAGGTAAGTCATATTTTATTAAATAATACAATTTTTACCATTATTATACCTATATAGTCCAGTCGGTAAAGTAAAAATACACCAGAAGCTCGCAAAAAATGTTATCTGAGATTTTAGTTCCGTAATTGTTAGTGCGAGGATTAAACATCACAAAACCACAAAAGTCAGTTCTGAAGGTGCCGTGCAACCCCCCAAAAGACCACCCCTTCGGTGAAAAAATCCTTATTTTACTGATAACTCGTTAACCGTTGAAGATATAAAAAAAATATTCGTCATAAAAAAGAAAGCTTGACTAGTTTCCTTAAAAAAATCCTCTTATAATTTTCTTGTATATGCCATGGTTTTCGAGAAAATCGATATTGACAAAGATTGCAAAATTTGTATTTTTAATGCGCGCATTTTCGGTTATATGAATTTTTTGTGCGCCGTCTATAGAAAAAATTGATTTGCTCGAAAACCAAACAAGTTAGGAAGAAAAATCAAAATGATTTTTAAAGGGGATATAAAATGCTCCCTTGTGTTGCAATTTTTGAGGGCTATTGATTTTTATTGGTATATAAAAATAAAAATATAATATAGTTATCTCTTGATTTTTTGTGCATCTAACTATTCACAGGCCCATAAAAATAATATAAGTTATTATATATGCATTATCGTTCAGTTCAAGATAGTACTTCACTGCAGAAAAAGTTAGGAATAAAAATATTCACATTTACAAATTTAGCGGCATGTTAAAGTTAGCTAAAAGAAAATACAAAAAGGCTGCATATTCAATTTTTTGATGATATTTTTTTAATACGGTTTTTTAACTATTAAATGATTAGAAACAATAGTTATATGATATATAAAGTAAAAAGAAAAATTTTGAGCTAAACTTTCAAGATGTATGGATCTTTCTTTTTATTTTTAGGAAACAATAAAAAAATCGCTGCCTAAGGAATCACTACTTCCACATCCAGATTTTTCATCCAAATCACTTTAAAAGAAATATCTTGACTATATTTGCACTCTAGTATGTGGAAATTTTAATAATATTTAGAGAAGATGTCATAAAAAAGTTTGAGGCGTTGGTTTCTACCATATACGTTAAAAATGAAGTTTCTAGTTTACCCTACTTCACCTACTTTACTCCTATTCACAACCTACTACCTCCCACCCCTTCAATGGAATCATCTCAATCAGATGTCACTACAATAAATACGTGTACTAACTTTCAAGTGAATATCTCAATTTTATGTTATCAATCCCATTAATGTGGTGGGGTTTGAAAAATTTTAGAAAGAAATCTGAGGCCTTGGTTTCTAATATCCTACACCAAATCCCAAATTTTTGTAGTGTTACCAGCTTGATTTACTTATCTCCCCTATTTACTCCAATTAACCCCCAACTCTTCAACGGAATCATCCCATAATATAATCCAGTTCCAGATGTCGTTATAATACATACGTCTAAAAAATTACAAGTGAATATCTCAATTTTATTTTATGAACCCTTTTAATAATGGAAAAAGGGTAGTGGAGGGGTTGAAAAATCTCAGGCCTTGGCTTCTAGAACATACACTGAATTTCAAGTTTCTGTATTCTTACCAGCTACCTTTACTTATTTATCCCTATTTACCTCTACTTACCCCCACTCCGTCAACGCAATCATGTCAAAATATATACTAGTTTCAGATATAGTTATAGTACATACATTTACCAAATTTCAAGTGAAAATCTAAATTTAATTTTATCAACTCTTTTAATAAGGGAGTGGGGGTGGTGGGGTGGTGGAAAATACTATAAAAAACATGAGGCCTTCGCTTCTAGTATATACACCAAATCTCAAATTTCTGTATTCTTACCAGCTTGCTTTACTTATTTTGCCCTATATACCTCTATTTAACCCCCAACCCTTCAACGGAATCATCTCAAAATATAATTTAGTTCCAGATGTCGTTATAATACATATGTGTACTAAATTTCATGTGAATATCTCAATTTTATTTTATCACCCCTTTAATAATGGAGTAGGGATATTGGGGGGTTGAACAATATTTAAAAAAATCTGAGACCTTGGTTTCTAGTACATACACCGAATTTCAAGTTTCTGTACGTTTACCAGCTTGCTTTAATTATTTTCCCTTATTTACCCCCTGTTTAACCCCCAACCCTTCAACGGAATCACCTGAAAATATTATCTAGTTTCAGATGTCGTTATAATACATACGTGTACCAAATTTCAAGTGAATATCTCAAATTTATTTTATCAACCGCTTTACTAATGGAGTAGTGGTGGTGGGGGGTTGAAAAATATTATACAAAAATCTGAGGCCTTGACTTCTAGTACATACACCGAATTTCAGGTTTCTGTACTCTTACCAGCTTGCTTTACTTATTTTCCCTTATTTACCCCTATTTAACCCCCAACACTTTACCGGCTATCTTTAAAAAACAATCCAGTTCCATTCCACTCGAACTTACACATAGAGACTTTTAGGCAAAATTTAAAGTTCAATATTTTCAACAGGAATGCAAATTTTTGAACGCGGCTTGCAAATTTTAAGAGCTAGTTTTTTTCGGATTAAGCTGCATGACGTATATTTATCGTAGGACCATAAGTTTATTATATACGGGGTGATCAATGAAGTCATGCAAAAAATCAAAAAGTTTGTATGAGTGAAATTTCCGCAAAAAATTTTTTTGGTCGTTGCAATATGGTTCCTTACTAAGGTAACATCAATATCTCTAGACGGTTTTGTCAGTTTTTGGATTAAGGCCCTTAGGCCTTGTACACACTACTCAACATAAAATTTGGATACCGAAATCTTTAAAATGCTATAACTTGACATTGGATTGACGGTTCTTGATGATTTTTGCGGATTTGGAATCCTTATTTCACGTAGATTTTCTATGGTCTAAGCATTTTATTTGAGGGTTGAAATTTACACATTATACCGGGTCGATAATAAACAAAAACGTAGGGTACGACGCGCTCTAAAGTTTGGCATTATTTAAGTTTTTGTAAAAATAAATTCTCACCTCAAGTTGTTTTTATTTAATGTTCTTCTCACTGTTTTGTCCGAAACTCACACCCCAGTTTGTTGTCTCAAAGAATCATTCAGTTTTACAGAGTTCTTTGTCCACCCCCATGCCCATAATTATGATCGGGTGTAATTTCTACGCGACGCGTCAATTTCAACGTAGGCATTGGAAAAACAAATTTGTTGCTATGGAATTAAAAACTATTTACATTATTTTAGAAATAATCTGACATATTTCAATGTTATAATTTTGTAAAGTTTATTAATATGAGGCGTTTAACCACGACAGAAAGGGAAAATTGCATTCGACTTCTCAACGAAGGAATGTCAAAACAGCAAGTTGCGCACATTTACAATGTCAGCCGAAAGACAATTTATAATTTGAACCGCCGCGTCGAAACTACTGGTGATCATAATTATGGGCATGGGGGTGGACATACAAAAAAAATAAACCAAAGAACCGAAAGAATTTTAATGAGAGAAACTATGCGGAATAGAACAAAGAATTCTAGAAAACTAAATGACTCTTTAAGACAACAAACTGGGGTGAGAGTTTCGGACAGAACAGTGAGAAGAACATTAAATAAAAACAACTTGAGGTGAGATTTTTTTTTTAAACATAACGTAATGCCAAACATTTTAAATTATAGAGCCCGTCGCAGAGCAAAATGTGTGCGGTTATTACAACGCCATAGAGCGAATAGGCGGGCATGGGCAAATCGGCATGCGAACTGGGGTAATGCAGAGTGCAGCCATTCTTTATTTACTGACGAAACAAGATTTAATTTGTTTCACTCCGATGGCCGAATGTTAGTTTGGAGAAGGCCAAATCAGCGATATTTGGAGGAAAATATGGCCCCTCAAGAAGCATTTGGTGGCGAAGGTGTTACAGTGTGAGGAGGTATCATAAGAAATGGTAAAACCGAGCTATTCATTACCAACCAAACCATTAATGCTACTGTTTATCAGGAGGAAATTTTGGAACCTATTGTTGTTCCTTTTACTCGACATTACGGCCCAGAAATTCTATTGGTGGATGACAACGCTCGACCTCACAGAGCGCGAAGGATCACAGAGTTTTTGCAGGCACAAAACATCAATAGGATGGACTGGCCTGCAAAGTCTCCGGATCTTAATGTCATCGAACACGTTTGGTCTTATTTAAAACTTAAAGTAAGATCTCTTGATGTACCCCCTGAAACCTTAGAAACGCTCAGTGAGGCCATTCGTGAAGAATGGGAGAATATTCCACAAGATTTTATAAATAATCTTGTGGATACTCTACCAAATCGATGTCGGGAAGTAATATTCCGAGCAGGAGGACCAACAAAATATTAGCTTCTCTTTTTTTTAATTAATGTGCCTAATTTTAATTAGGTAATTTTAATTTAATTTTAATTTAAGTTTAAATTAAATTAATTTTTAATTTTTTAGTTAAATTTTTTTCAGTTATTAAAAATTACCAGAATTAGAATTATAAATTTTTTAAGAATTGACTTTTGGTCGTTGTTAAGCAATGTTGTATATTGTAGAATTTAATGTAATAAACTTGTTCTTGTCGCTACGTTTTTGTTTATTATCGACCCGGTATAATGTGTAAATTTCAACCCTCAAATAAAATGCTTAGACCATAGAAAATCTACGTGAAATAAGGATTCCAAATCCGCAAAAATCATCAAGAACCGTCAATCCAATGTCAAGTTATAGCATTTTAAAGATTTCGGTATCCAAATTTTATGTTGAGTAGTGTGTACAAGGCCTAAGGGCCTTAATCCAAAAACTGACAAAACCGTCTAGAGATATTGATGTTACCTTAGTAAGGAACCATATTGCAACGACCAAAAAAATTTTTTGCGGAAATTTCACTCATACAAACTTTTTGATTTTTTGCATGACTTCATTGATCACCCCGTATATAATAAACTTATGGTCCTACGATAAATATACGTCATGCAGCTTAATCCGAAAAAAACTAGCTCTTAAAATTTGCAAGCCGCGTTCAAAAATTTGCATTCCTGTTGAAAATATTGAACTTTAAATTTTGCCTAAAAGTCTCTATGTGTAAGTTCGAGTGGCCAGCAGTGTAGATTATATTTTGAGATGATTCCGTTGAAGGGTTGGGGGTTAAATAGTGGCAGATAGGGGAAAATAAGAAAAGGAAGCTGGTGAGAGTATAGAAATTTGAAATTTGGTGTATATACCAGAAGCGATGGCCTCAGGTTTTTTAAAAATATTTTCCATCCCCCCACCACCCTCACTCCCTTATTAAAAGAGTTGGTAAAATTAAATATCGATTTTCACTTGAAATTTGTTACACGTATAACGATATCTTAAACTAGAATATATTTTGACATGATTGCGTCGAAGGAGTGAGGGTAATTGGTGATAAACAGGGAAAACTAAGTAAAGCAAGCTGGTAAGAGTACAGAAACTTTAAATTCGGTGTATGTCCTAGAAGCTAAGGCCTCAGATTTTTTAGTAATATTTTTCAACCCCCACCACCCTTAATCCATTATTAAAGGAGTTAATAAAATGAAATTGAGATATTCACTTGAAATTTGGTACACGTATGTATTATAACGACATCTGGAACTAGATTATATTTTGAGATGATTCCGTTGAAGGGTTGGGGGTTAAATATGAGCAAATAAGTAAATCAAGCTGGTAAGAGTACAGAAATGTGGAATTTGGTGTATATACTAGAAATCAAGGCCTCAAATTTCTTTCTAATATTTTTCAAACACCATCAACTCCGCTCCGTTATTAATGGATTTGATAACATAAAATTGAGATATTTACTTGAAAATTGGTACACGTATGTATTGTAATGGCATCTGATTGTGATGATTCCATTGAGGGGGCGGGACGTGGTAGGTTGTGAATAGGGGAAAATAAGTAAGGTAAACTAAAAACTTTATTTTTAGCACAAATTGAAAACCATGGCATATACAAGACAATACAAGATTACTTTTTTTTAGACAATTAGTCAAGCTTTCTTTTTTATGATGAGCAGTTTTTTATATCTTCAGTATATCAGTAAAATAAGGCTTTTTTCACCGAAGGGGTGGTTTTTTGGGGGAGTTGCGCGGTACCCTTAGAACTAATTTTTGTGGTTTTGTGATATATAATCCCTCCACTAACACTTACTGAAGGAACATTTCAGATAACATTTTTTGTTATGGAAATCTTTATGATTATTGGACTAATAATAGTGTATGCGAATTAACATTTCTGACTAAAAAGTTTACCGAATTAATGGCTTTTCACGAAACTTTGCGAATTTTGTTGGTATTGATGTCTAGATCAAACTCTAGAAAAAATTGCCGCCATTGCCCCGCAATTGCTTTAAAACAATGGTTTTATTGCCAATTTGTTAACTACTAAAATTGAGGTAAATTTAAAAAACAAAATGTAATTTGACGGAAAATAAAAACTTTTTATTCCTGTATAATTTTTGAAAAAATGCGTATAAATTCAGGTGAGTGTATTATTAAAATACAAGATTTTTCTTCCTTCGTGACTTTTTCCTAAAGTGCACTCTGTCCAAGATTTCCTGGAAAATAGGAAAAATAGACCCTTCGAAAAATGGAAAATCTCGAAAACTATAAAATTCGAAAATCTGGAAAAATTCCTACGTATAGACGTATATATTCTTTAATATTTTGGTCTCTTGTAATTTTTTTGGAAAGTGCATATTTTCCGAGTTTTCAACAGTTCTTCACGATAAAAAATGTACCAAAATTTTTTAATATCACAAAATGCACTAACTAACAAAAAGACAGTTTTTTATATCGGAAAACTTATTTTTTCACAAATTAGATACTTTTCTATTAAAATTAAATTAATTTTAATTTCGGAGATTATGCAATGATAATATGATTGATATGCGATCGTGAAAAGCTGTTGAAAACTCGGAAAATGTACGCATTACAAAGGGAGTTAATGCACCAATTGTAATTATATACAGGGTGTCCCAGAATTGAGTTCCCGGACGAGAACCTGTGATTCCTGATTTCATATTGGACCCGTATAACTCAACTTACCTTAGTCCAAAAATGCATCACTGAGGAAGTACCTCCTCTTAAAGTGAGAAAAAAATATTTTTTTCCAATAATTTTCGTTATAATGAAGATAAAATGTACAAATTTTGGTGGGAGCTATATCTCCATAAGTAATCTATGTAAACCTGACACCAACCACATATCTTTCGTTTTTCAATTTATTTTACTAATTAATATTTGAATGGCTATATTTTTTTGTCGCCCTGTAAAATCACGGACTACTTGAATATTTTTGCAGAGCATTGAAAGTATCTTGTACTCTTGAAGGCCTAATAAGCCGAAACACGTGTAGAGTTTTATTAAAACTTTTTGAAACTTTAAAAAGCATAATTTCCTGTATATTTAAATTATTGAAGAATGTTTCACAAGGAACCAACCGCAGAATCAACGCATTGAAAGGGCTGCCAAAAGGTACTCTTAAATAGTTTTGTAATATTAATCCAAATACAAGGAATTATTGTTTTTTCCTAAATTTGTATTTAACATTTATTTACAATTCTAGCATAAAATGTTGTAATAACAGAAAATTACAGTTTATTCTAAAAAATACATTTATGACAAATGCTCCATGACGTCCACTGTCTCAGTACACAAATTAAAATTTTAAAATTTTGTGTAATCTCAACGAAAAATCAAGAATTATCATTTATTCTCTGTAGGTCATGTGAAACAGAAAACCTGTCGCGTTTGAGAGTAGGTAGAGAGAAGGTAAATTGGTTTATACGGGCCCAATATGAACTCAGGGAGCACAGATTCCCGTCCGGTAACTCAATTCTGGGACACCCTGTATATAATAAACGTAATTTTTTTACAGCCAAAAGAACTTCTAAAAAACAGGTCTTTTCCCTATAACTGTTTTTTGAAAAGTTATAAAAAATGTTTCAGATGAACTTTGTAGACAATAACGTTGTCTACCGATTTGTTTTGATTGTAATTCAAAATAGTCAAATCTAACCTAATAATTTTAAAAAGCACAAAAACATCAGCTTAGTCCTCAATTTGAAAATTTTCAAAAATTTTCTAATAGGTAGTTCTAAAATTCATATTTATTTCAAAATTTACTTTCTTCTGCAATGGTTTATTAATTGTTGAAACAGATGTTTTCATCTTTGGATGTTTAAAATCTGATCAACAGAACTCGAGATACCGATATTGTTGAAAAATAGTATGAAAAATACTATGAAAGAACTTAATATCATATTGCCACGTGGTTTTGTTTAAATTTTTTTTAAACATTTGCCTGCCGGAAGTATTCTCTATTTATGTTTCAACCATACATCGTCTAAAAATATAAACAGGGTGTAAATAGTTTCATGTCATCAAAAAAAGCTGGCGGTGGAGAACGACTAGACAAACAAAAACTATGTATTACATGGGGTCTAAAGCCCATAGTTTTGAAGAAAAAATTGATTAAAAAATATAAAACATTTTTAATAATATTGTTTGAGAACTGCTGGCATACTGGGACAGGCTGTAATATTATCCCGTCTTGTGATACTCTCAAGCAATATTTTAGTTTATGTCGTTATTTGGCTGAAAATACACAGGACCTACTCGTTCGTTGTTTTTGTATGTTGTTTTTGTTCTTTTTGAATTTTGTGCCAATTAAGATTTATTTTTTTGACTTACCGTTCAAATCGATCGTTAAGTACTTGGATACGTACAGACACTACTTACTTGTACGTTCTTTTTGTGTTGCTCTTTGGATTTTGGATCAAGTTTTTCTTTTCTTTTTTAAAAGCTTTTATTTAACTTGCAATGTTAGTGTATATGTTCGTTTAGGTCAAATTTTGCAACTGAATTGGAACCACCTTCTCTTATCCTACGGAGTTGAAATTTTACACGTTGATTCTGTTTTGATGACAATGCATTTTTATGATATGCAGGACCTGATTCTACACACAAGATATACAGTGTGGTTGATTAACTGTGCAACAAATGAATTTTTTTTTAATTGCACAACCAAACAAAAGTTTAAATACCGCCAAAAGTTATTGCATGTCCGACAACCATTTCAGGTGCATTTAGAAAGGCTTTAAGTTAAGTAGTACACAGGGTGGGGCAAAAAATATGAAAATCGTTCAATAGTAAAGGGCCCATATGTCGGAAAATGAAATTATATAAAATAATGTTTTTAAGAAATAGCTTTTATTTTAAAAAACAATAGATGCTAAAAAGTAAAAAGTAGTTTTTAAAATTCACACACAAAAGCTTTGGGCGTCTAACTGCTCATTTTGCAATTTCGTGAAATAATTACTCATATTTTTAAGTTTTTAAAACAGAACACTTATTTTATGTTACAAATGTTAATAAAATCACAATTAAATTTTATAAATTAAAAGCTCTCATAATTTTGATAAAAATTAAAAAACACAGATGTAAACAAATGTTCTGTTTACACCGGCTTACTCCTTTAAACTAAAAAATATTTTCAAAATATTATTTTTTGGGTGACACCCTCGAATGAGTGGAAATCCTGAAAATTTCTGTAACTTTTGGGATTGGACACCGATGTAGACGTTCTTAGCCTCAAATTATAGGTTATCGCCTCTACTTTCATAATCCGGGAAAATAATATTTATTACTTAATTTTTTTTTTCAATTTGGAAATTTCCAAAAATTTTGAAAGCTCCAAAGTTCATATTTTTTTCAAAATTTACTGTCTTCTGCAATGGTTTATTAATTGTTGAAACGGATGTTTTCATCTTTGGATTTTTAAAATCGAATCAACAGAATTCAAGATACCGATATTGTTGAAAAATAGTATGAAAAATACTATGAAAGAAGTTAACATCATATTGCCACATGGTTTTGTTTAAATTTTTTTCTTAACATTTGCCTACCGGAAGATTTTTTAATTTATGTTAAAACCATACATCGTCTAAAAACATAAACAGGGTGTAATTAGTTTCATGTCATTAAAAAAGCTGTTTTTGGAGAACGACTAGACAAACAAAAACTTTATATAACATGGGGACTAAAGCCCATAGTTTTGGAGAAAACATTTATTAAAAAATTTCAAACATTTTTAATAACATTGTTTGAGAACTGCTGGCATACTGGGATAGACTGTAATGTTATTTCGTCTTGTGATATTCTCAAGCAATATTTTAGTTTATGTCGTTATTTGGCTGAAAATACACAGGACCTACTCGTTCATTGTTTTTGTATGTTGCTTTTGTTCTTTTTGAATTTTGTGCCACTTAAGATTTATTTTATTGACTTGGATACGTACAGACGCTACTTACTTGTACGTTCTTTTTGTGTTGCTCTTTGGATTTTGGGCCAAGTTTTTCTTTTTTTTTTTAAAAGCTTTTATTTAACTTGCAATATTAGTGTATATGTTTGTTTAGGACAAATTTTGCAACTGAATTAGAACCACTTTCTCTTATCCTACGGAGGTGAAATTTTACGCGTTGATTCTGTTTTGATGACAATGCATTTTTATGATAGGCAGGACCTGATTCTACACCCAAGATATACAGTGTGGTTGATTAACTGTGCAACAAAAATTATTTTTTTTTAATTGCACAACCAAACAAAAGTTTAAATACCGCAAAAAGTTATTGCATGTCCGATAACCATTTCAGGTGCATTTAGAAAGGCTTTAAGTTAAGTAGTACACAGGGTAAGGCAAAAAATATGAAAATCGTTCAACAGTAAAGTGCGCATATGTCGGATAATAAAATTATATAAAATGTTTTTAAGAAATAGCTTTTATTTAAAAAAATAATAGGTACTAAAAAGTAAAAAGTAATTTTTAAAATTCATACACAAAAGCTTTGGGCGTCTAACTCCTCATTTTGCAATTTCGTGAAATAATTACTCATGTTTTTAAGTTTTTAACACAGAACACTTATTTTATGTTACAAATGTTAACAAAATCACGTTTAAATTTTATAAATTAAAAGCTCTCATAATTTTGATAAAAATTAAAAAACACACATGTAAACAAATGTTCTGTTTACACCAGCTTACTCCTTTAAACTAAAAAATATTTTCAAAATATTATTTTTTGGGGGACACCCTCGAATGAGTGAAAATCCTGAAAATTGCTGTAACTTTTGGGATTGGACACCGATGTAGACGTTCTTAGCCTCAAATTATAGGTTATCGCCTCTACTTTCATAATCCGGGAAGATAATATTTATTACTTATTTTTTGTTCAATTTGAAAATTTCCAAAAATTTTGAAAGCTCTAAGGTTCATATTTTTTTCAAAATTTACTGTCTTCTGCAATGGTTTATTAATTGTTGAAACAGATGTTTTCATCTTTGGATTTTTAAAATCTAATCAACAGAATTCAAAATACTGATATTGTTGAAAAATAATATGAAAAATACTATGAAAGAAGTTAATATCATATTGCCACATGGTTTTGTTTAATTTTTTTTTAAACATTTGCCTAAGATTTTTTTATTTATGTTCCAACCATACATCATCTAAAAATATAAACAAGGTGTAATTAGTTTCATGTCATTAAAAATAAGCTGGTGGTGGAGAACGATTAGACAAACAAAAACTTTATATAACATGGGGTCTAAAGCCCATAGTTTTGGAGAAAAAATGTATTAAAAAATTGTGTGTATAATAATATTGTTTGAGAACTGCTAGCATACTGGGATAGGCTGTAACATCTTGTGATATTCTCAAGCAATATTTTAGTTTATGTCGTTACTTGGCTGAAAATACACAGGACCTACTCGTTCGTTGTTTTTGTATGTTGCTTTTGTTCTTTTTGAATTTTGTGCCACTTAAGTTTTATTTTATTGAATTAACGTTCAAATCGCTCGTTAAGCACTGTAATACGTACAGACACTACTTACTTGTTCGTTCTGTTTGTGTTGCTATTTGGATTTTGAACCAAGTTTTTATTTTCTTTTTTAAAAGCTTTTATTTAACTTGCAATGTTAGTGTGTTAGTTTGTTTAGGTCAAATCTTGCAAGCTGAATTAGAACCACTTCCTCTTATCCTACTGAGTTGAAGTTTTACACGTTGATTCTGTTTGAATGACAATGCATTTTTATGATATGCAGGATCTGATTCTACACCCAGGATATACAGTGCGGTCGATTAAGTGTGCAACAAATGGATTTTTTTTAATTTCACAACCAAACAAAAGTTTAAATACCGCCAAAAGTTATTGCATGTCCGATAACCATTCCAGGTGCACTTAGAATGGCTTCAAGTTAAGTAGTATACAGGGTAGGACAAAAAATATGAATATCGTTCAAGAGTAAATTGCACATATGTCGGAAAATAAAATTATATTAAAAAATGTTTTTAAGAAAAAGCTTTTATTTTAAAAAACAGTAAGTACTAAAAAGTAAAAAGTAATTTTTAAAATTCATACACTTGGAAACCAAAGTTTTGGGCGTCTAACTGCTCATTTTGCAATTTCGTGAAATAATTATTCATATTTTTAAGTTTTTAACACGAATACTTATTTTATGTTATAAATGTTAATAAATCACATTTAAATTTTATAAATTAAAGGCTCTCATAATTTTGATGTAAATTAAAAAACACACAAGTGAATAAATGTTCTGTTTAAACCCCTGGTCCTGCCGGCCGCCCTGTGCTTGCCTTGTGCAGAGAAAGATAACGAATTTTTACATTTTTAAAATTGGTACAAAATGTTCGGTTCAAGCGCTCCCATCAAAGTGCCAAGCGCTTCTTGCTTTGAGACTGCGCGGCGACGAGAACACAAGTCGGTAGGTATTACATGTTTTTATGTTTCTATATGATTCGGGATTATACGTTCATTGACCCAGAAAATCGGTGGTTCTCAAATGTCTCCTACCATAACATTCATATGTCAATGTTCTTCAATTGTATCTAGAGGGAAAAGTCTTATAAGTTTTTTGTTTGTCTGCTCGATCCCCATTGGGAGTGCTTTTATGACATGAAACTAATTACACCCTGTATAATTGACCTTAATCCTTCACTCGCTCAGTTTTTTAAGCGCGGAAGGGTAGAGCCTAAGAACGTCTACTGCTCCCAAAAAATATGAAAATCGAACAAATCGGTAATTTGCATGATTTTCAATTTTGTTAAAGAATATATTGCCCAAGAAATAATATTTTCAAAACCGGTTTACATCACATTCTTGAGCATACTTTAAAAATGTTTAAATTTTTACTTTTAACCTCCCAAGTGCTTGAATTATTGAGATATTTTGAGTAAGTATATGAATTTTCTTAAAAAATTCATGTACACGTGGGGATTCGGTAAGAAGATTTCACACCTAAATACGTATTTTTATGAAAGCAAATGTTTTGACAATGTTTTCATATTTGTATGATCATGTCAATAATTTGACAGAAAAAATTCCATTTATTAATTTCGCTCAGTAGTCCAAGCGGCAGGTAAATTACTGTGACAAGATCACCTACCTCGTTGATTTTTTGCATACATTTTATGCCTCCCTTAAATATTCCAAATGTACAAAATTCTGTATTTTTTTAAAATTCGGGGAGCGGAGGGGCCGGCCTAACAGGTACAGAAAAGCAGGCATAAATGTTTAGTTGTTTGCAAGCACTGTGCAGGAGAAACATGCGAAAACACATCAACAATTTCATGTACAGAGCTTAACGAAGATAAACACGATGACAATTATGTGTTCAGTTTCAATATTAGCAGTGAAATAACGAGAGAACCGACGAAACCGAAGAGAACCAGGATAAATGTGGAGATACGCAAATGGACAACATCGAACGAAGATCAATACGAACTCGAAAATCGCAGTAAAAATTTACAGGTAGCAGCAGCAAGAGAATCGTGGAATATACCTCCTGGGGGACATTACGTAAGAAAAATGCGCCTGGGCTCCACCTATATGGTGGTGTGGAAAAGAGTCTACATGAAATGTATAATTGTATTTTAGTTTGTGAGTAATATGTATATTCAAATGTAAAAGAATACGAAGAAGAGCTGAATAAAATTAATATACTAGCACAGAATTGCTAAATGTGTATTCGCATCTACTATTAACAGAATATAGATATTTTCAAACTTACAATGTCCATAACAATTGCTGTTTCCAAATTTACAAGTTTCATAATCACTGAGTAAATAATGAAAAAGGATGATATATGTATAAGATAGTAAAAACACGTTGCAAATAAACGATTTTATTAAAAAAAAAATGTTGCTCCGAAAAAGTTTGCCCCACCCAATCGATAACCGTTGCAGCTACGACGAAAGTCAAGAAGAGTAAGGTTTTAGTGTTCCAAACTCCCTCTACGCTGGTATCATCGCGTTTGTCGTAACTTCAATAGAAGCCGAGATAATTGAAGAACAATTTTTGCACCTGTTAGGCCACCCCCAGAGATTTAAAAATATAGAATTTTGTGCATTTGGGATACTTAAGGGAGGCTTAAAACGTACGCAAAAAAATCAGCGAGCTAGATGATAGTGTCACAATAACAAAGTAATAATCTCCCTGTTTCCTAAACTACAGGCAGAATAAAAATTTTCAGAAATTTTTTTGGTCACGATGATAACGAAACCAAGAACAAACTTCGGATTGCTAGAAAAGTGACGTGTGAAATTTTCATCTTAATTACCATTTTTTCGAAAAGATTTTTGAGTTTAGAGGAGTAGGCTGCTGTCTTTGTTCTTTAAGAAATTATGAGGTAAGATTTCACTTGAAGTTAAATTAAAACAAATTGATATACAACGTTATTGTCTTCAATTTTAACTCAAACATTTTTCAAAAAAGAAGTTATCGCGAAAAGAACTATTTGTCAAAATTCTTTTAGCTGCAAAAAAATGGGCAAACAATTTTTTATCGCCAATCTAGATACTTACTCAGAACCATAATAACTACTGATTTATAAAAAAGCAGCGTTCTACTTCAATTTGACGCTATTTGGTCTTTCTTGGTCTCTGGGAGCGCTTAAAACGACCGCATAGGCGCTTACCTACAGTGGACTCAATAAGTCGGAGAAACTTGGAGAAAAGGAAAATGCCGTCTACAGTTTCGAAACATACTTACCCCTCGTTTTCGACAATACTGAACATGAAAAAAATATTTTCAGGGCTGTTAGACCCTTTCTACCCCCTTAAATGGACATCAACCACCTCATATCACGGTTTTTTAACATTAATGGTCGGCAAAGCGTGCTAGGACGAGAATGGCTCAGAATTCAATACAATTCGATAGTACAGAGAAGTGCGATGACGTGGAAGGACTCTGACAACCCTCTGGGGTTTTTTACCCTCCAAGGCGGTGGAAAATTGATATCAACTACATTCTTTATTTAAATATTTGCACCCCCGGTCTTCGAGGATGCTGGACATGAAAAATATATTGTCAGGACTGTTTAACCCTTTCCATCCCTTTAAACGGTCAGGGACCATGTCTAATCACAATTTCTTAGCGGTAATGCTCCACAAATCGTGCTTGGAGGAATAAAAAAGAAAGCGAAATTCTTCACGTAGGTACGCACAAAGGCACGCTTTCACTTCTTGCCTTGTTATTTGATTGTATAGCGCCGTGGAGGCTGCGTGGAGATATGCTGTTCTCTCTCGGCTACGATAAACGCGTGATGCGAGCCCACCCTTCTCGTCTTGATATAACATGCGCCATGGAATCTGAGTCTAGTAATCGTGTGTTGTCTTGGTTACTGGGAATCCGCGCTTTAAAATCGTGTGCCTCCTGACAATCCTTAATCAGATAGCCAGACTGAAACAGAACTGCAAACGAGGGGATCTTTCCGACTTTGTGAGTCTACAGATCATCAAAAGCAACCTGCGGATATTTTTTTCCCCAGCATCCTCGAAAACAGGGGGGAGAGGGTGCAAAAGTTTATACAAAGAATGTAGTTGATATTAATTTTCCACCACCTTGGAGGGTAGCAAAGACCCTAAAGGGTTGTCAGAGTTCTTCCACCTCATCGCACTTCCACGTCATCGTACTTCTCTGCACTATTGAATTGAATAGAATTCCGATTCATTTTCCTTCAAGCACGCTTTGCCGATCATTGTTGTTAAGAAACCGAGATAAGGAGTGATTATTGTCCATTTAAGGAGGTAAAGGGGGTTAAACAGCCCTGATAATATTTTTTTCATGTTCAACATCCTCGTAAGCGGGGGATAAATGGTTAAACTAAGAATGTAGGTAATCTTAATTTTCCACCCCCTGATAGGGTGTCATTAGTATGCTCTCGCTGAGAATGCTCGTCTCCTATCAACATCTGATGGACACAAAACCACTTTCCCGGTTAAACCAATATTCCGAGCTACGCTGTAGGAAAACCATGAAGAGGAGTGATTTTTGGCCATTCGAGGGGGTAAGAAAGGTCAAATGCAGTAATATTGTTATTCAGCACCCTCGAAAATGGAGGATAAGTATGTTTCGTAACTTTAGACGTCATTTGGCTACTCGTCCGACTTATTAACTCCACTACTAGTCAAAACGAGCGCCGCGGACCGCAGTGAAAGGGTTATCAAATTATCCCCGTAATATGACGTTGCAATTATCATTAGGAAACGAGATTAGTTAGTTCACGTTTCGCTAACTTTCATTAACATCAACATAACAATTTATAACAATTTTGTTTTAAAATATAAAGTAAAATACTTTACAGAATATTTAAATAGTGTAATACAAACGTACGATATAATACCTCTGTATAAGTTAAAATCACAATAGATACACACCCCATAAAATACCAGAAAATCACAAACCATTAAACAAGTAATGTTTACAAACTTTCATTATTTGAAGCAATTTAACATTGGGTATTTAATTATTTAAACTTACTGTATTTTTAGGGGTTTGGACGCTAAGGGCATGCTAACATCTCTAGCATCAAATTTTATGAATCGTGGATATGCCACTACGGGTTCTGGATCCTCCCAAGTTGTGTCTTTAAACTTAACTAACCTTCTGGTGTTAGTTTTGCTGAAAGCTCTAATATTTGCTGCTGGTTCCATTGGAGCTGGCAGTTGGAAAGATGGTCACGGAAGAAGCATTGATAAAGAAGAAACATTTTTAAGTGACGAGGAAATTCTTATGTTTCTGAGCTACTTAACAGGTAAAAAGCCACTGCCTAAGGAATCACCGCTTCCATATCCAGATTTACCGTCCAAGTCTCCTTAAACGAGAACATCTGAGTATTATATTTGCACTCTAGCATGTGGATATAATTGCTCATAGAATTTTAATACTATAATATTTGAAATCATCTGACCCAAACACACATAATTATATTACTTAAATACCTTTTCAACTGGCCGATGTTTAATGGGTGGTGAGGGTGGCAGAGTACTTAGAGGTAGGGGTGAGGGTGACAGATATCATAATGAAGATTGAGACCTTGGTTTCTAGTGTATACGCGAAGTTTCTGAACTCTTATCAGCTCGCTTTACTTATTTATTACCATTTACCCCCAACCCTCCAAGCTCAAAATATAATATGGTTCCAGAACTCATTATAATACTTACGTGTGCTAAATCTCATGTTAATATCTTTGTTTTATTTTGTTAACCCCTTTGATAAGAGTAGGAGTGGAAAATGTCATTAAAATATTTGGGACCTTGGCTTTTAGTGTATTCACCCAATTCAAAATTTCTGTAATCTTCTTAACTTGATTTATTTATTTACCCTATTTATCTCTGTTTCACCCCCAACCTTTCAATGGAATAAGTTCAAAATGTAATCAGATCTCGTTATAATACATACGTGTACCAAATTTGAAGTAAATATTTTTATTTTAAATTGTTAACCCCTTTAAAATGTAGTTAGGGGTGGTGGTGAGGGTGGAATATCTCATAAAGAAATTGAGACCTTCAACGCAAGTCTAAATCAACAATAGAACATTGATTGGCCACTAGTTAAGAAGATATAAGATGTTCTATGCATCTGGTCAGAAAATTTAGAGAGCTATATATCTGCAATGGTTGGATGTAATCAAATATCTATCTAATTACTATCCTCAGCTGAAACTTGTCAGAATAACATGGTTTTGAAGATTTCAAGACCCGACCTGGAAAAATCTACTCTCCCACTGTTTGACAGAAAAGTTCATTTTTCTATCGTATTTCTGGAAAACTATTAGTGAATTCGAAAAGTTCAGAAAAAATACTATCTGAATAGCGATTAAATTTTAATGGTCAGCCTGAACCGTTTGAGTATATTCAAATGCTTTAGACCTATATTCCTTCTAAGACTTCACATAATACACAGCAAGAAAAATACAGGGTCGTATTTATGAAATCTTTTATTTGTTCCGAACTATGGTAACTAATGACGTCAGAAACAACTGACGAACTAATTATTTATTTCGTATCTTACCCATACAAAGGCAAACTATCGAAAACCGCATGATGGCAACACGATTCATTGGTGCGATGAAAGAATTCATTAAAGTATTGGAAAAGGATCTATATATTTTCGGATCTATATATATTCAGATCTAGACCAGGCATAATTTTCTAAAGGTTCTACCTCGGGTTTTACATAATTAATAAAAAGGCATTACTTTTTAAAATCTCTTTGTAGAGCGATGGTGAAGAGATGACCTGATTTAAAAATGAAAAAATTCAGAACTAGGCTGATGAACTGGCTGTTGTACCTAGTGGATCTACCTGCCAGTTACCTACTAGATTCGCGAGACAATAATTAAAAAACCTACAAAAAGCCATAGTTTAATTTTTTTAAAAGTGAGCGAAAGATCGAAAAAAGTTCCCTGGCCCAAAGTCAATGGCCCGTGAACCTTTACTGAGAGTTTTCCAGTCATCTCCAAAACTTGGTGCAGTTTTAATACCAGTCCTGTTCTGGAAGTTTCTCTCTTCAAACAAAGCTGCCCTTTCAACTCTGAAAGAAATACAAAATGATAAAATCTGAATGGATTACGGAAATAATATACATAGAAAAAGCATACACACACAAATGTGATAACCCTTTTAATAAACAATAGGTAATTCTTCTCAAACTTATCATAATATTAGATAAGGAATGCTTCAATTTAAACTAAATGAGATTTTCAAAATGTCCTCACCATCTTCGATGTATTTCCTGTATCGTACCAATAAATGTAGTCAGGCCTAGTTTGTCTGTGGTTGTCCATGCCATCAGAAGCTGTGGTTACCCACTGATGTAGTTCTTCTCTAGTGTGAACTTCTGAGCTGCACACCTATTGTTTCATGAGGCCCCAGCTGGCCAAGCTTGAGGACTTCCGCGACCGATCCAGTGGTTAGGATACTCACTGTAGTGGTACCCCCGAAGGGAATAAGGAATAGAGTCAGAAATGAGGCGGTGCCCCATCATGCTAAAAATTAAGACCTCTCCTGCCGACATTTTGCTCCAATAGTAAATTGAACAAGAGGGTCCGGGTGATATCCAATTAGATTTCGCCAGTCAATCGGCCTTCAATATTTCGTTCAACGTTCCACACCAAACATTAAGGGAGAACTTGTGCTATGAGTTTTTCTGGACAACGGCGTGAAGATTGTTATGTTCCCAAAGGTGTGAATTCTTAGAATTCCACACTCCGTCGCGAGTGCATTGGGTCTCGTCCATGAAAAGAATTCTGGGCAGAGTTCTTGGACGATACTTTATCCAATGGCAGAACGGTAAGATGTGCGACTTCATCGCCTGATTCGAGAAGCGCTAGACATTCTGGTAAGGATGTTTATTTATTTATTTATTTATTTATTTATTTGATACACTATTCAACAGGTTAAAAACCCAATTACAGAATAGGAGATAAAAACTAAAATTAAAAATAGTAACTTGTGAAAAATACATATACACACATAAATACATGAATACATGTGAATTCATCCTAGAGACAACTAACTAAACTAAACTTATATAATACACTTTAGTATAAATATACATATACAATATACATACATAAAAAATGTACAGCTTATACAAGAAGTATAGTACACGGTGAGGCTACTTGTGCCAACAAAAAAGAACAAAATACAAAATTTAAGTTAAAGACAGATTCTTTATGTCTGTAAGACTACAAGTGAATATGTCTAATCGATTATTTAAATTATTGTACATACTGCACATCTGTTGGATACAAGAAAATTTTTTTACGTTTGTCCTTGAGAAAGGCAAGTGAAATAAATTATTGTGTCTAGATGCCGGTCTAGGAATTTGAAAATTAAGCATACTTAAAATATCTCCACAGTCGATGTTATTGTGTAAAATATTGTATAAAAAAGTTAATTGCGATCGGTGTCTACGGATCTCTAGACTATCTAGGCAAAACCTAGAGAGCAATTCTTCATGTGGATAACCAATAGCTGGATAAGTCCCGTCAGCCTTGAAAGTCGCATGTTTTAGGAAACGGCGTTGTATTCTTTCCAAATTTTGTATGTGTACATTATAGGTTGGACACCATATTATTGAAGCATATTCAAGGTGAGGTCTAACAAAAGTAGTGTAGAGTTGCTTTAATGTGCGTACATTTTCAAAATGTGCGGAGTTTCTAATAACAAAACCCAGCATTCTATAACTTTTGGTGACAGCAAGTTCGATGTGGTTTACAAACGTTAGTTTTTTATCGAATGTCACACCCAAGTCCCGAAAAGTGTCTGGCCGGAAAAGTATATGATTGTCTAATTTGTAATCGTGCATGATAATATTCTGCTTTGTTGTAAATGTCATAACGTTACATTTTGTTTCATTCAAGGGTAATTTGTTTATCACACACCATGTATTAATACGATCAATATTGTTTTGAAGTTCATAGCAATCTTTTTCACTTGCAATATTACAAAAGAGTTTTAAATCATCCGCATATAGAAGGCAGTTAACAGTTAGATTATCTACTATATCATTTACAAACAAGTTAAAGAAAAGTGGACCTAAGTTTGAACCTTGGGGGACTCCCGACGTGGCTAAAACCTCAATAGATCTAACACCATGGTATACAACATATTGCTTTCTATCAGTTAGATAGGACTTAAAAAGCTCAATAAGGTTGTCCGAGAAGCCATAACATTCAAATTTTTGTAAGAGGATACCGTGATTCAGTCTATCGAAAGCTTTGGAAAAATCAGTGTATATAACGTCTGTTTGTACACTCCTGTCAATAGAATCAGAAATAAACTCTGTAATATTAATTAAATTGGTGACTGTTGAACGGCCCTTGAAGAACCCATGTTGAGCTATTGATATTTGATGCTTTACGTGGTTAAAAATATAATGGTGTAGGAGAATTTCAAATGCCTTGGCGAAATTATTTATTATTACTATCGGGCGGTAATTAGAAATTTCAGATCTGTCGCCCTTCTTGAATACTGGAATTATTTTTGATAATTTCCACCATGACGGAAATTTGGAGGACCTTAGTGATAAGTTGAATAATATAGTAAGGGGTTTAGCAAAAACAGCAGCACAGTCGCGTAATATGAATGCGGGGATACCATCTGGCCCAGAGGTTAATTTAGGTTTGATTTTCTTTAAAACATTCAATACTTCATCTTCTGTAAAACAAAGTATATTTAAAGGTGAACTACTCTTAACAAAAGTAAAATTTTGGGTGATATTTTCAGATTCAGAATAAGATTGTTGAAAAAAATTAGCAAAAGAATTAGTAATTAGTTGAGAATCAGACATATATTCATTATTATAATTCATGAACTTTGGCAAATCTGAGGAACTTCTTTTATAATTAATAAATTTCCAAAACGAGGACGGATCACCAACTATATTTTCCTCAATATGATTAATGTTGTAAGGATGTTGTAAGGATACAACCGTTCGCTTTTAATTCCCTTCATACATGGGTTTGAGGAACACCTAACGCGTGTACTATTCTTCCAGTGTTTGTCGAAGAATTTTGCTCGGCCATCTCAACAATGTTTTCTTCGGTCTGTGTACCTGCTCATTCTATATTTCCATGAGTTCCAGGAAATCTTCGCTAATGTGCCTTAATGGCAGCCCTTGAATTACTATCGCAAAAGTCATACATAAATGATATCTGCGTTGGTAAACTGATTGTAAACTGATTAGGCATCTTTGAAGCCCGAGGAAATCGCGGAACAATTAAAACATCAAGTTGTCAAAATAATTATTGTTATCAACATACTGATAAATACATAGGTTACTATCTTCAATTTCAAATTAAAACTGTATTGATATCTTTCATATATTGTCTCTTCATCTTCTTATCGAGTAAATAGGAAGATTTTTTGCTATGCATTATGTGAGGTCCTAGAAGAGATATGGATCTGAATAATTTGATTAGACTCTATCAAACTGTCATAAATAACGCCAGGTTAAACTGATAGTCTTGATGGGCCAAACTGGTTTATGTTCTCTTTGCAGAAACGGATTAGGTGTGCTGTTAAAATGGAATCAGTGCAGTGGTCTGATTTTTTCTGAATTTTCTGAATCCGCTAATAGTATTCCAGATATGCGATAGAAAAATGAACTTTTCTGTCAAGAACGAGGTGGGCAGATTTTATCCGAGTCCGGCTTTAACTTTTTCAAAACCAAGTAGGCCATTCTGACAAGTTGCTGAGGAATATTACTGGTAAATTTCATTCGATTATATTCAACCGTTACAGAGATATAGATAGCTCTGTGAATATTCAGACCAAATGCATAAAATACCCTGTATCTTCTTAACCAGTGGCTAAAAAATTGTTTTCCTTATTGATCTAGATTTGCTTTGAAATAGGTACTCTACCTGCCATTAAGCTATGGAACATTTCTCGGAAATCACCCTGCATACAGCAAATCCTAAGTTTCTGAACTCTTACTAGTTTACCGTATTTGTTTACTTCTATTTACCCCTATTGCACCCCAAACCCTTCAGTGGAATAAGCTCAAAATATAATTTAGTTCATTATAGTAGATACATACGTGTACCAAATTTCAAGTCAATATTCTGACCATTCCAAAGTATCGTGCACACAAAAAAAGTTACAGATTGGCCGACAGATAGATCGGCACAATTGTATTCGCTCAAACCGGAGGTCTCGATTTTTCATGACATGCTAAACATGTCAAAAAAAATTGAAAATACTTTAAGATTACTATACTTCCACTACAGTACGTGGGTGTGGAAGTAATTAAGGAAAATATATTTTATTTTTGCACACTAAATTAAATAATTAAGAAAGTACTCTACTTCACTGCGACTTACAGTATCCCAGAAAAAATAATTACAGTTTTCGTGCTGGCGATATTCAAAACAAACAAACAGCCTAATATTATTGTTGAAATATTGGGAAAACTTTTTTTAAATGCCAGGTGGAGGTGGCTATGTAGATGAACCTAGTATCGAGCGTCTGATGAACACGACAAGGATTTTATATTAATTAGGCCGGAGCCGTGTCGTCGCTACGATATCTATCAACTCTATTCACAAGGGAGATTCAAGTTACCCTCCAGACTCCCCAAGACGAAAATAGACAAAATTATACTTACTGTGATTGCTACAGTCTGCTCTCTACGTCGAAATCTGTTGTCGAGCAGTGCACTTCTAGTGAATGTATCTTATAATTAGCACTTTCTCAGAAACACTTCTTAATAATTAAGACCGTCGATGGATTCTATGAGTACGCGGATAGTTACACCAACGTGACGGGATCAAAGGTGACCCGTAGTAAGTAGTTATCCCACTCACGCCACAGAATCGCACGTCGGCCGCCAATCTTATAATTAGTGGGTCAATAAGAAATCGAATTCAAAATATATTTTCATTTATTGAAATAATGCATAAAATATAAAAAGTATAAATACCCAATATCTAACTAATGTATATAAGGCAAACATCAGAGAGCACTACCACTTGGCAAGCCGTTACATCCAGTAAGATCGTAACTCATCCATCGTCGAGAAAACTATAACAATCAATTGTACATAAAGATTCAGACTCCCAGTTAATTATGATTGTAAGATGTATGTCGAACTTTTTGAAAATTATTCACTTTTAATTTTTCACTAAATTTTTCGAAATGCTTGTAAATTTTGTCAGGATGATTAAAGAAGCTATTTATATGAGTTCAATGGTTTTCCTGCTTGCATAAACGTACTAACGGCATTGAACCCAAATATACCTTTTTTCCGTTGACTCGCATTCGAGCGACTACTATGGCGATTCCCGCCTGGGTTTGGATTAAAGATATTTTGGGTCCGTCGGAATCGAGTCTCCGACTTTTAATTTTTTGGTTATTTTTTATGGACGTTCTTGTGGTTCGGACATGGAGTATTCTCCACCACTTTCAGTATAATCAAATGTGGATTTTGGTTTTATTGGTAAAACCATCCCATTGATTTTTTCTTACATTTTCACATTTAAAATAGCTCCTCACTACACCCTGACTGAGAATTCCGCCCTGTGCAATTCTCTTCGTGGTACTTTCAAAAAACCAAATTCGTGGTACTTTCAAAAAAAATAAATTCGTGGTACTTCCGAAATTTTTGTCGAGGGGAGCGGTTTTCTACCCTGTGCAGTTCTCTTCGTGGTACTTTCGAAAAACCAAATTCGTTGTACTTTCGTAAAATTAAATTCATTGTACATTCGAAATTTTTGTTGAGAGGAGCGGTTTTCCGCCCTGTGCAATTCTCTTCGTGGTACACCAAATTCGTGGTACTTTCGAAAAAATAAATTCGTGGTACTTTTTAAAAAAATTTCGGGCGGAGCGGTTTTCTGCCCCGTGCATCTTGAAATTTGTCAGTTTTTTGGTACTTTCAAAAAAATATTAATTTTTCGAACGTCGGAGCCCAAAGGCGATTGACCGTCGTCCTCGAGATGAAATTTTTTTATCATTATTTAGGACATCTTTAGTCAAATAATTTTTATGCAGATTTCGATGAAACCGATGCCAAAGGTGGTTATCGGTCTTTGGTAAAGTGATAATGTTTCAAGTCGATTTTTTATGGGAATTTTGGTCTAAATTTAATTTCTTAATAATTCAGACATTTTTAAAGTGGATCATTTTACTGGGTTCAATAGCAGCTACATCTCGAGTTCCACCCTAACTCTCCTACCCGTAAAGTAAAAACTTCTACTTTATTTGTTTTAGAACTTCCAAAAATTTTGTTTCAAATTGTGGCAAATTTACTCTTGATTCGATACGAACCCTTATGAATTAGTCTCGTACTTCGGACCATAAACTGCTAGAGAGGCTTCGGTGACTAGTTTAATGCATCGCTCTACTTCCTGTGAATGGCAAAGAAATTTTGTTAATTGTGTTTCATCCGGAACCAGAGAAATCATGTTGGTTAATTTTTCATTTGATATTTCTATTGTTAACGGAAGCTCCCTTATAGTAACATTCTGCCAGTCAATTAAGTCCACACAATCTTGACAATCAAAGTTTAGTTTAGTCACCCGATATACGCTGTGCTCCAAGTACTTGCAGTTGATTCTCCACATTTCAAATTTCTTCTTAAAGCCAACTCTCGAATGTGTTTTATGGCCAAAACATCCGTTTCTCTCAATTATGAGATCTACTACTTTCTTGAGTTCATCATGGAGGTAGCGAAATCTTCTAATCATGGTAAATAAGTGCCGAAAATAATATTTATAAGAGAAATGGCATTTAATTTCAAATCGGCATAAGTAGTCCAGTCGGTAAAGTAAAAAATACACCAGAAGCTCGCAAAAAATATTATCTGAGATTTTCCTTCCGTAACTGTTAGCGCGAGGATTAAACATCACAAAACCGCAATAATCAGTTCTGGATGTGCCGCGCAACACCCCCAAAAAACCACCCCTTCGGTGAAGGAAGCCTTATTTTACTGATAACTCGTTGACCGTTGAAGATATAAAAAAATTGCTCATCATAAAAAAGAAAGCTTGACTAATTGCCTGAAAAAAAGTCCTCTTGTAATGTTCTTGTATATGCCATTACTTTCGAGAAAATCTGTATTGACAAAAATTGCAAAATTTGTATTTTTAATGTACGCGAATTTTCGTTTATTTGAAATTTTTTGCGCGCGGCCTATAGAAAAAATTGAATTGCTCGAAAACCAAACAAGTTAGGAAAGAAATCAAAATGGGTTTTAAAGGGGATATAAAATATTCTCTTGTGTTGCCACTTTTGAGGGCTTTTGATATTTATTAGTATATAAAATTAACAATATAATACAGTTATCTCTTGATTTTGTGTGCATCTAACTATTCACAGGCCATAAAAAATAACTAACTATAAGATAAGTTATAAATGCATTATTTTTTATTTCAAGGTAGTACTTCAATGCAGAAAAAGCTAGGTATAAAAATATTCACATTTACAAAATTACAAGAAAATTACAAGAGGACTTTTTTTAGGCATTTAGTCAAGCTTTCTTTTTTTATGATGAACAATTCTTTTATATCTTCAACGGTTAACGAGTTATCAGTAAAATGAGGCTTTTTTCACCGAAGAGGTGATTTTTTGGGGGTATTGCGCTGTACTTCCAGAACTGATTTTTGTGGTTTTGTGATGTACAATCCCTCCACTAACAGTTACTGAAGGAAAATCTCGGATAACATTTTTTGTTACGGAAATATTTATAATTAGTGGACTAAAGGCAAACACTTTGACTATAAATCCAGTTAATATTTTAAAGTTTTGAAAGGGCTTTTTGCTGGAAACATAACCTTAGAACTTTGTTAGCTGTGGTAAGCCATCTAGAGTATAACATTTTTCCTGGCACTCTTAGAGCCAAATCGTCTCTTAAAACTCCGCTGGAGATCGATTGAAATATCTCATTCATGCATGTTTGGTCAGTACTTAGCGTTTTCAAACCCCTTTGGTCCAGTAGGTTTTCCGTCTAAATGATTAGGTGACGCAGGGGTAATTCGTTAGTGTGGAGTAAACAAATCATCCACGCAACGGCTTCCTTAGATCCGAATAAAAACCTGGTATGACTCCGTTTTTTAGGCCGGTATTTATCACAGTCCCGTCACAACCAATGACCATAATTTTATTTGAATCAACATATTTGTGTAAAAATTCCATTATAGATGTTTCGATTGCTTTTCCCCTCCCAGATGTTGGGGGTAACATGTCCGAAGTATCTTGGTCCTGGCTTAAAAACTAAGACATAATATTCTTTTGTTTTCTTGATACTACTTATTCTCTATTTTTCTTGGAGTAAGGTCTTATCTCTACACCCATGAAAATATATTGTCTCACCTTCTAAAGTATTGTCACCAAATGTTCCCTTTATATTATCGCGACTTTTCATTCTGGTCCTTCTTATTTTACTACGATCCACAATTTTTGAAGAATCAGTGTTTGATATAATACCAGCATCTTTCAATACCGCACTTACTGTAATTGCTGCTGATCGGTCAGAAATTCTGACTCGGTCGCAAGCTTCTGCCAAAGTCGGCAAATGGAGTCGCATTTGAGAAGATGAAGGTTTGATACCTCGTCTGAGAACTCGATGCTAGAAGACTAATTACCTTAGAAGTTGAGACGGAATACTCTCTGGTTCTTTTTGGTCAGGATGAAGTGCGCCTCGTTCACCTTGCAGTGTAGATGTACTTAGTATCGTAGGGTCTGATGGACACGACAAGGTTTTTATATAATTTAGGCCGGAGCCGCGTCGCCGCTACGATACCTATCAACTCTACTCACAAGGGGGATTCAAGTTACCCTTCAGACTCCCCAAGACGAAAATATACAAAATTATACTTACTGCGATTGCTACAGTCTGCTCTCTCCGTTGAAATCTTATGTCGGGCGGTGCACTTTTAATAAATATATCTTATAATTAGCACTTCCTTGGAAACACTTTTTAATAATTAAGACGTCGATGGATTCTGAGTATTCGAACAAGAACACAAACGTGATGGGATCAAGGTGACTCGTAGTAAGTACTTGTTCGACTTACGCCACAGAATCGCACGTCGGTCACAAATCTTATAATTAGTGGATCGATAAGAAGTCGAATTCAAAATATATTTTCATTTATTGAAATAATTCATAAAATATGAAAAATATAAACATTCAATACTTAGCTAATGTTAGCAAACATCAACAAGCACCACCACTCAGCAAGCCGTTACCTCCCGTAGGAGTGTAACTCATCCAGCGTCGAGAGAACTATGACAATCGAGTGTACAAAAAATTCAGACTCCCAGTTAGTAATGACTGTAAAATGTATGCAGAACATGAAAATTATTCACCTTTAATTTTGCACTGAAATTATCGAAATGCTTGAAATCTTTGTCAGTCTGCTTAAAGAAGCTATCTATATGAGTTCGATGGTTTTCCTGCTTTTATAAATGTACTAACGGCATCGAACCCAAATATGCTTTTTTCCGTCGACTCTCATTTGAGCTAATACTATGGCGAGTCTGAATTAAAAGTATTTTGGGTTCGTCGGAATCGACCCTCCGATTTTGAATTTTTTGACTAATTTTTTGTACGTTCTAATGGTTTGGACAAGGATTATGCTCTCCCACTTTGAGGATAATTAAATAAGGCTTTTGGTTTTTATTGGAGAAACCATTCCGTCCCTAAATTTTGACGCTTAAAATAGCTACTCGCTACATCCTGACTGAGGATTTTTACCTGTGAACCACCAAATTCGTGGTACTTTCGAAAAATTTGTTCGACGGAGCAGTTTTCCGCCTTGTGCGATTTTATTCGTGGTACTTTCGAAAAACCAAATTCGTGGTAGTTTCGAAAAATGAGATTCGTGGTACTTTCGAAAAGTTTGTCGGGCGAAGCGGTTTTCCGCCCCGTGCAACTTGAAATGTCAAATTTTTGAGTACTTCTGAAAATTCAAACTGCGGAGCCCAAAGGCGATTGACCGTCGCTCTCGAGATGAAAAAATTTTTCGTCGATTTTTTGGTCATTTTTAGTAAAATAATTTTTTACGCAGATTTCGATGAAAGATGATGCCGAAGGTGGTTATAAGTCTTTTTAATGTTTCAAAGGCGATATTTTCATGGGATTTTTCTCCGAATTTAATTTCGTAGTAAATTGGATATTTTTCAGAGAGATTGTTTTACTGGGTTCAATAAAGGAGCACTACTTTTGACCTGCTTTCATTTGGATTATCTTCGAAGAACGTTGATTGGCTGGAAGTAGATTGCCAATCTAATTCCATTGACTTTCTTTTAAGTGCTTTTTCTTTTCTTTTTGTTGTTGCTACATTTGCGTTACCCATTACCATTTTCCGGCTTGTTCTTTGATCTACAATAAATCCCCGTTCGACTACAAGTATCTTAGTTTTACATTTGCAAGTTAGGAAACATTTACATTTGCAGATAGCAATATCGAAAAGCTTTTTCTCTGCCTCTTCTTTAAATGCTTTTTTTATTGTAGTTTTCTTTATATTTTGATTTTAGGCTTTTCTTAACTGCTCTGTATTTGCCACTATATTGTGTTATTCGATTTAAAACTTGCCGATCCGCTATCAGTGGAATCGAACTTTTCTTCAATATTGCTTTTAAGATTTCAGCTTAGAAACTACACATACACTTGGTTCTTGTTTATTTCCGTTTATTTTCTCTGACCTACCATGAATAAATAGATAATCAAGGTCCTCAAATTTAACAGCTTTGGCTAAACATGGTTAATATCATAGACGCCGACTCCACTGGGACTGCGGGGTCTGAGCCCCCTTGTTCAACTTAGCACAAAACAACACAAAATTTAAAAAAAGCCATGTACTTTCGAGCAGAGTATGGTACCCCCCGGTTTCTTGAGCTGCTGTTTTGGAGTTAAAATTCGGCGCATTTCGGTAAAAATCCATTTATATTGCGAGAAGGACCGCTCGACGTCAACAGATGTAACTGGGGCATACTTAAAATATCGAAACTTTTGCAAAGTTACCACATCATGCCAGGTGTACCAAAGTCTACTTTCTTGCCTTGTAAAAGGTCTGTTATACCTGTCATCGCAACAAATCCGGAATTTTTTGTTAACACAGTGAAGAATTTTTTTTCTATTGTCGCAGCAATGTCTCCCTGTAATTGAGAAATATATTGGCGGAGATCGAACACGTTTATTGCATCAATTGTAGTAAAGGCTGTTGTTGGCTGATGTTGAAGGTCCCGTATGGCTAGAGGAATTCGTGTGAAACATCCGTGTATGGTCTCCAAATTTTTTTGAACAGTTGGATCTAGAAATGCCTGGTGCGTCTGTGAAATGGCAACTGCGTCATTTGGATTTAATTGTTGTATTATGTATTTTACATTTTCGAAACGGTAATAGTACGATGCGGCTTGTAGCCAAGATCCCGATCGTGTATCAGTATATTCCGATATATTATTCACTCCATCGGTAAGGAATAATAAGAACGTGTCCGCATTTTCTGCATATTTGTAACCGACCAACCCACACGACGTTACGTCTGCAACTGTTTCATCATGAGCGTTGTAATTATCTCCTCGCTCGCACCGGCCGGACCAGGTAGCGTAAAGTGCACGTGAACTACAAGTTAAAAGAATCTATTACGTCTTAGGTTTGTATTTCATAGGTATAGTGCGTCACCGACTAAATGCATTACCATGGTAAAATTAATAATATTCAATTATTACGTTGTATGCCTCTCTGTGTTTGTAGTTTGGGAATGTTTTAGTAGGTGATTACAATATAACAATATTATACCTATCTATGTGTAAAAGACAGATCTGGACTCCGGCCGCTACATCCGAGGTATGGTGATTATTAACAGGTTGAATCTTCGTGACTATCTTCGTTTTGACGAGCCACTCAACTTTTCTCTGCGAAAATTCTTGATATTGGAAGCTAATAAAGTGCGTAGGCGTAAAACATGCCGATTAGGTGACGGTCCAAATTTTATTACTAACAGTTAGTTTTTCAGTTAAATCCTGAGATAATTTGATAAAAACTCGAAAAAACGTTTGTCTTGCTTAATGGGTGGCTTGACCTAAGCGTCCCCTACTCCCAACATGTCCAAATAACGGGGTCATAAAACATTTTTGCTAATCAGCTGATCATTTTACTGTTGCTTAGTAAATGTTTGTATCATTAAATGGTATGATTTTCCAGTCCTACGCTCGGAAATTGTCAGTTTTACTGTAACACTTTTCTCATTACTAACTGTTGGACAAAGATAACACATGATAGGTTAGTGTATTCTCTGCCAAAAAAATAGTGTCCCACAAAAATGGGTATGTATCGCTGTCCGACAAAAATTATTTAAAATAACGAATTATTTCATAATTGCGGTTTTGGTCATTTAATATACCGGGTGAGTTACGAATTGCGCTCGCCTCGATATTTCCTAAAATATTTGGAATAGAAAATTGAAATTTGGAGGCCTTATTACACGACTAAAATGACATCTTTTCAATAAAAAATCAAGTTTGGTGCACATCTGGTTTGACCGGAAATGCCCACAACTTTCGATTTTTAAATGGAACACCCTATATATTTTTACATTTTTGGAATCTAGAGGAAATTTTGAATACAATACATCCATTTTGGTCACTTTTTGATATACATTAAAAATTTGATTAAACAATCTATTTCTGAATCCAGAGTGCTGTGGTGCCCAAAATATATTTTAGTTTGTGTGCTACGTTACTATAAAAATAAAAAGAGCAATATGATTGCATTACTTAATTCTCTAGAAGCGTTTAAAATTTTTAAATGTGAGTTTTACCCACTAACTCGTTTTTTTTAAATGGGAATTTAATCGTTCACCAACATTTTTAAATACCTCATTTTCATACGAATCTAATGATACCGAAATTTTGAAAATCCGCTCAGAAATATTTGAGATTTCAGCCAAAATACAATGCAACCAAGCTTTTAGAAACATGCGGCTAATAGATAATAGATTAGTGGGCTTTGGAAACTAAAATGGCGCATTTCTGTGTAAATCTGGTAACCTAATAACATTGGAAAAATCATAGTAGCCATTGAATGCAATAAAACAATATCAGCTGTCAGACAGACTCGTGTAGTTATAGGCAATCTTGAGCTATCAAACATTTAATAATTGTGAGCGCAAAGAACGTTACAATTAAGTTTAGCATAGGTATGTGGAGGTAAACACAATTACATCCACAAGGACATTTGCAATAGAATGCGACGTCAGTTTGGTTTTCAGAGTTTTATTTAAATGAACATAAATATCGGGCCTATAAATAAATAAAAATCAATTCCGTTTGAATAATTAAACTTAAACTAGGTAACAGTAGGTATCTTTAAAATAATTAATATAATTAAACCATAAATTGACATTTATAGATATTGTTCAAAATGTCCACCATTTTTCTATACACAATTCGGCTCTGCGTACAGTTGCTTGAATGGCTCTACGCAATTCAGCCGGCGTTATTTCATTAAGAGCCCGTACAACTTTATTTTGCAGCTCTTCACGGGTATTTGAAGAAGTTTTATAAACTTTATTTTTGAGAGTGCCCCATACATAATAATCGAGGGGTGTTAAGTCAGGTGACCTAGGAGGCCACCTGATATGACCTTGATTTGCGATAAGGCGTTCACCATGCAAGTTGTTTAAATATTCCATCACTCTTCTGGAATTATGTGGGGGAGCACCATCTTGTTGGAAAAACAGATTTTGTAAATAGGCAAGAGGAAGTAAGTCAAAAAATTCTGCTGTCTGGTTTTGTAAAAAGAATAAATATCGTTCGCCAGTAGGTATTCCATAAAAAAATATGGGTCCAATTATTCCATCTCCAAGTACTCCAAGCCAACAGTTAAACCCAAATCTTTCCTGAATATTCCCCCGCCCTACCAACCTCGGATTTTCTTGAGCTCAGTACCTAGTATTATTTCTGTTAAACATACCTTGGTTCGTAAATCTACTTTCATCTGAATATAAAATATGAAAAGGAAAACCTGGGTTTTGTTGTACTGCATTTAAGAACCAGTTGCAATATACTAGGCTCCTGTCGTTATCATCTCCATAAAGATGTTGGTGTATTTGGTATTTATAAGACCGAAACTTATGTTTCTTTAAAATTCTGCAAACCGAAGACTGACTAATGTCGCATTCCATTGACAATTCCCTTGTTGATGTTGTTGGGTGTACCATCACAAATCCTAATACATCAATTTCTTTGTCCTCACTTACAATAAATGTTTGATGATCATCTTGTTGATTGGGTTCGTTTCTTAATTCTTGTTCCACTCTGGCGAACAAGTGTCTGCTTGGATGACGTGTGTTGGGATATCGTTGCTGATACAGTTCTGCAGCTGCAGTTGAATTTTTGAGACGCTCTCCATATATCAGTAACATATCGACCTTTTCATTTCTACTAAAATTATTAATTTTATTTAATTTTTACTCAATGAGATTTCCGCAACGCTTTATTTTGTATCTGTCTGACAGCTGATATTGTTTTATTACATTCAATGGCTACTATGATTTTTGCAATGTTATTAGCTTACCAGATTTACACAGAAATGTGCCATTTTCCAAAGCCCACTAATATATTATCTATTAGCCGCATGTTTCTAAAAGCTTGGTTGCATTGTATTTTGGCTGAAATCTCAAATATTTCTGAGCGGATTTTCAAAATTTTGGTATCATTAGATTCGTATGAAAATGAGGTATTTAAAAATGTTGGTGAACGATTAAATTCCAATTTAAAAAACCGAGTTAGTGGGTAAATATCACATTTAAAATTTTAAACGCCTCTAGAGAATTAAGTAATGCAATCATATTGCTCTTTTTATTTTTATAGTAACGTAGCACACAAACTAAAATATATTTTGGGCACCACAGCACTCTGGATTCAGAAATAGATTTTTTAATAAAATTTTTAATGTTTATCAAAAAGTGACCAAAATGGATGTAAAAATATATAGGGTGTTCCATTTAAAAAGCGAAAGTTGTGGGCATTTCCGGTCAAACCGGATGTGCACCAAACTTGATTTTTTATTGAAAAGATGGCATTTTAGTCGTGTAATAGGGCCTCCAAATTTCAATTTTTTATTCCAAATATTTTAAGAAATATCGGGGCGAGCGCAATTCGTGACTCACCCGGTATTTTTATTCGTAAGCGGAATTCTGACATGTACTAGATTTTGCACACGCATTCAGATTATTGTAAAACAGTATTTTCTTTGATTTTAAACCTTAGTTTGCAAAACATTCGTTGCGAATTTATGAATTTATGATGCCCTTTTATATATTATCATTATTAAACGTTCGATTACAAAAACGAAAAATGTTCTTTATAATTTTAATGCGATATTATTTTTAATGTTTAATTGTTTGTTCATTTGAAAATTTGATGAACTCTATTTTCTTGTATACAAAATAAAAAATATATATTTAAACATATAAAAGAATTAAATTAACCTTCATCAGATTCATCTATTGACCTTTCATTTTCGTTTAGACAACCGTGGCTCCTGCACAATTCTATTCTGTGTAGTTTTATTTTTTTTATAGACAACAAATGCTTTTGTTGGATGTAAGTTTGTGGATATCGGATAGAGAGAAAAAATTTCAGAATATCAAAACTTTAATTTAGTGCGTAATACATAAATGATGAAAAATGGACGTTTAAAAAAAGTACAAAATCGGCAATATAAAAAACCATAGCAGTTTTCATATAGGTACGTTCGGTTCTTATAGATGCCAAATGTCCCCTCTACTATCCTGTTTCAGGTCGGCACCAAGCACCCTGTATACAGTGTGTCTTAGTTAAGAGTGTAACAGCGTAATTATTTTTTTGTTTTTTGTCCGATTTGAATCAAACTGATCTTAAAAGATAGAAGTCACCAAGGTCTATTTAAGACCAGAAAATCATTTTCCACCTTTAACTGCAAGGCCGTCTACGACACTAAATTGTGTGGAAAATACGAAATAATTATAGCAGGCATTTTCAAACAAAAAATATTGTTAATAAAACTTGCTCGAAATCATTTAAAAACCCTGAATCCGAAATTTAGTTAAATTCTAAAAAAATGAGGTCTTAATGAAAAAAATCCTTTTGAGGTATTAAAAAAAAAATCTAAATTTATTTCTTTGAAACAATTTACACAAATAAATAATAAATACAACCAAAAGAATTAAATATTATGTTCTATCTAACCTCCATCAGCCCTAATCCATGCCTCAATTCGTTTTCTGTTATTGTTCATAACTTCTCGGATGGTTGCAGGCGTAATTTCAGCGCAAGCTTGCCTAGTTGTCCGGAGGGTAAGAGAATTCACCTTGCATTATATGGTCTAGCATTGAAATTTGGTACACTTGTTCGTTAGACCCTACCTTTTGATATGAGAAATGTTACCATGGTCGGGGTCTCGCGGGGGCCCTCTTATAGCGTGTTTGCTTACCTTCAGGGGCAGAGTTACCTAGAGTTATCTAGAACACAATCGAGAATCTCCTTCCACCACACTCCAGAAAACTCGATTCCTTTCTACTAATATCTAGAACAGTCACTATTAGTCATGGGCGTATCAGTCTCCACTTTCTAGGGGGTATAATGCATAACAATATTCTTAACTTTTAAGTAAAGGAGGATTCCTATTTTTGCTAGTTTTTGAGCTCGCTCCGACTTTAACGAAACTTAGTACTATAGGTTTAGGTCAAAGAATCAAGAAAATAAAGAACATTTATTGTTATATTGTAATCTGAAAATCTGTACTAGAATCCGATCCAGATACAAAGGTGTCATTAGATATTTTGTTTACATTTTGATAGATACTAACATCAGTAGTATCGATTCGTATTTAGACTGGTGCCAGTATAAGAATGGTCTGCGTACAGTAGGTTGCTATACACATGTCATGAGAATACTCTGATATGTCGGTTACGAGCGACATTTGTTAGCATATAACTTTCTGCAGAGTACCTTCCTACCAGTCTGAGAAAGTAGTGAGAGTGAGCACTGTGTTGAAGCAGAGGCGTAGAATATACCCAATGAAGAATATACTATTCTTTCTCAACACACAGCGCTGACCATGGCATACCCAGCTCTGTACGTCGACTTTAAATCTAGAATAAACAATATTACTTATGTTAATTAAAAAAACATGTTTTATGCTAAAAAAATAGAGAGAAAATTAAACGACATATTATTATATTAAATAATATACCGGGTGAATCACGAATTGCGCTCGCCCCGATATTTCCTAAAATATTTGGAATAGAAAATTGAAATTTGGAGGCCTTATTACACGACTAAAATGCCATCTTTTCAATAAAAAATCAAGTTTGGTGCACATCCGGTTTGACCGGAAATGCCCACAACTTTCGATTTTTAAATGGAACACCCTATACATTTTTACATTTTTTGGAATCTAGAGGAAATTTTGAATACAATACATCTATTTTGGTCACTTTTTGATAAACATTAAAAATTTGATAAAAAAATCTATTTCTGAATCCCGAGTGCTGTGGTGCCCAAAATATATTTTAGTTTGTGTTCTACGTTACTATAAAAATAAAAAGAGCAATATGATTGCATTACTTAATTCTCTAGAGGCGTTCAAAATTTTTAAATGTAATTTTTACCCACTAACTCGGTTTTTTTAAATGGGAATTTAATCGTTCACCAACATTTTTAAATACCTCATTTTCATACGAATCTAATGATACCAAAATTTTGAAAATCCGCTCAGAAATATTTGAGATTTCAGCCAAAATACAATGCAACCAAGTTTTTAGAAACATGCGGTTAATAGATAATAGATTAGTGGGCTTTGGAAACTAAAATGGCACATTTCTGTATAAATCTGGTAACCTACTAACATTGGAAAAATCTGGATTCAGAAATAGATTTTTTAATAAAATTTTTAATGTTTATCAAAAAGTGACCAAAATGGATGTATTGTATTCAAAATTTCCTCTAGATTCCAAAAATGTAAAAATATATTGGGTGTTCCATTTAAAAATCGAAAGTTGGGGGCATTTCCGGTCAAACCGGACATGCACCAAACTTAATTACTTCCACATCCACGTAGTGGATTTTCAACCCCCCACCACCCCTACCCCATTAAAGGGGTTGAAAAAATAAAGTTGAGATATTCATTTGAAATTTCGTACACGTATGTATTATAACGATGTCTAGAATTAGATTATATTTTGGGATGATTCCGTTGAAGGGTTTAGGGTTAATTTGGGGTAAATAGAGGAATATAAGTAAAACAAGTTGGTAAGAGTACAGAAACTTGAAATTCGGTGTATGTACAAGAAGTTAAGGCCTCAGATTTTTTTATAATATTTTTCAACCCCCCCCCCCCACCACCCCTACCCCATTAATGGGGTTGACAAAATAAAGTTGAGATATTCATTTGAAATTTCGTACACGTATGTATTATAACGACGTCTGGAATTAGTTTATATTTTGAGATGATTCCGTTGAAGGGTTGGAGGTTAATTTGGGGTAAATAGAGGAATATAAGTAAAAAGTTGGTAAGACAACAGAAACTTGAAATTCGGTGTATGTACTAGAAGCCACAGCGTCAGATTTTCTTATAATATTTTTCAACCCAACCACCCCTACTCCAATATGAAAAGGGTTGATAAAATAAAATTGAGATATTCATTTGAAATTTGGTACACGTATGTATTATAACGACGTCTGAAACTAGATCATAATTTGAGATGATGCCGTTGAAGGGTTGGGGGTTAAATAGGGGCAAATAGGGGAAAATCAGTAAAGCAAGCTGGTAAGACTACAGAAATTTGGGATTCGGTGTACATACTAGAAACCAAGGCCTCAGATTTCTTTCTAATATATTTCAAACTCTACCACCTCCGCTTCATTATTAATGGGATTGATAACATCAAATTGAGATATTCACTTGAAAGTTAGTACACGTATGTATTGTAGTGACATCTGATTGAGATGACTCCATTGAGGTGGTAGGTTGTAAATAGTGGAAAATAAGTACGGTAAACTAGAAACTTCATTTTTAACGTATATGGTAGAAACCAACTCCTCAAACTTTTCTATGACATCTACCCCGAATATTATTAAAATTCTATGACCAATAATTTCCACATACTAGAGTGCAAATATAGTCAAGATGTTTCCTTTAAAGTGACTTGGACGAATAATCTGGATGTGGAAGTAGTGATTCCTTAGGCAGCGGTTTTTTTTATTGAAAAGATGGCATTTTAGTCGTCTAATAAGGCCTCCAAATTTCAATTTTCTATTCCAAATATTTTAGGAAATATCGGGGCGAGCGCAATTCGTGACTCACCCGGTATGTTCACAAATTGTAAACGTCATAATCAAATCAGGTTTCCAGCATTAGAGTTTTATTCATTTAGGCATAGATAACAACATGTAATAGCTTTTATTGCAGTCGACCGCGGGCCTAAAACCGGCATCCTCCTTCGTGAAGGAAAGCGAGAAAAGCTTAGTAATACTGATGAAACAATGTTGCTCTTAGAAATCCCCAAGAAGTCACGTGCTTAGATCACAAAAACATGAAAACTCATAAATGCTTGCAAAAACTGTATTGATTACATAATTGGAGACTCTCAGCAGGACACGTAGAGGTGCTGGAATTGTTAGATGCTTAAATAACATATTTGTAAATAATAAGTTGTATTTCTTTGCTGTTTGTAGTCAAATAATGTCTGATAAGGTCACAATTGATAGTTTCTAAGCTTCAGGAAAAGAAGATTTGATATGTTTTGTCAAAGTACCACTTCAATTTGCATTAAGTATAAATTGTAGTGGTATTCTAGAAATACCTCAACCTATAATTTTACATATTTAACAAACACCACGTATAAGCTAAAATAATTTAATATTTCATATTATAATTGTGCAATGTGCAATATATATTAAGTAGTTTGTGTCATTCTGTTGTAGGTTCTCAGGGTTGCCTGCAAAATATATCTTGTCAACAACCACAGCAGGCTAAGAAATACATAGCGGCCGGAGACATGCTTTTGAAAATATCCAAAATGTTCTCAATAAACACAGATCTAAATTATGAGCTCATTATACAAGAAATGGACCAAGCAGCCAATGTTGGATTAGCAGGAGGCGGTTGTAGTAGATTTGAGTGTAGTGATAATAAATAGTAATATTTTTTACCATGATTGGTGCAATCATTAGCTAAAGTACGCAGTAAATTTAATTTAAGAGGATGGAAAATTCTAATATTGCTTGATATTGGAAATAAATACTTAAATAACGTCCAGTGACACAGGGTCGTAGCTAGTGTGACTATCAAAGTTAAGCCCTTGTAAAAAGAATTGAGGCCTTGCAAAACACATCCAGATGAACGTTTCTTGAGCTATGTCAAATATGGACGTTCCTGTTGATGTTAGCTCCAGCAGGTAGAAAATGATCAATGCTTAATATTTACTTTTGGCACGGTCCTGCAGTGACAACAGATAAATTTTATCGCAAAATCTTTGTAATAGGTAGATTTTGTAAGAAGCTGAATTAAACATGCAATGAAGTAACATATAAACAGCTAGAGGCAGTGTTTTTGTGTAGTTATGAATACGGTTGTTCCCTTCCATAGGTGCATTTAAATTCAATATATTTTAAACCTTACATATTATACGAATAATACTTTATAACAAACTGCATGAACCTAGTTTCAAATTGTTTTGATAGTAATTTATTTAGTCCCTACAGTAGTCATACTACCTAGCTCCTTGTTAATTTCTGTTATATATTTGTTGAGTTTAAATAAAATTAATGATTTGTAATTTGTTTTATTCTATTCTTACTAGTATGTTCAGAGTGATTATCTCAGAACACAGTAAACGTTATTCTATTAGCAATTAGAAAGGCACTAAAATGGAAACTTAGGAAATCTGAGGAAATAGTGACTTGGGAAAATTTTTCAATGATATAAATGACATGAGAACACCTTCAAAAATAGTTTTAAGTATTAAAATTGAAAAGGAAATGTTTTGTAATACTACCATGAAAACCGCTGTCTAAGGAATCACTACTGCCACATCCAGATTCTTCATCCAACTCACTTTGAAGGAAACATCTTGACTAGATTTGCACTCTGGTATGTGGAAATTATTAGTCATAGAATTTTAATAATATTTGGAGCAGATGTCATAGAAAAGTTTGCGCCGTTGGTTTCTACCATATACGTTAAAAATGAAGTTTTCAGTTTACCCTACTTATTTCCCCCTACTCACAACCTACCACGTCCCACCCCTTCAGTGGAATCATCTCAGTCAGATGTCATTACAATACATACGTGTACTAACTTTCAAGTAAATATCTCAATTTTATGTAGTGTGTTATGTGTAATAATGGAGCGGAGATGGTGGTGTTGAAAAATATTAGAAAGAAATCTGAGGCCTTGGTTTCTAGTACATACACCAAATTTCACATTTCTGTACTCTTACCAGCTTGATTTACTTATTTTCTTGTGAAGCAGATATTTTCGCCTATAGTAGGTTATATGCTGTCAGTACGTTGACGGCTGGAATGCCGCATATAACTTATATGCGGTTCTCGAAATAAATCAGACGTATCATGATGAGTTATAAAATCGTCCATTAGGACGTTTTAAGCTAGCCACAAGCGAACCAAAATTTTCATTGCAGTATTACTATTATAATGATCCTCAATTTTCTTTTACCCAATACAAAATTTACAAACATGCATTTTCTGTATTGTCAACTGTTACTGTCGACGTCGGCTGTGCTCGGGTCAAGAAGAAGAAGAAGCTAAGGGTTAATCGTCCCTTACGCTAGTTGTTAACCGATCACAAATTTATAATGGACACCAGTGATCTAAATGATGCCGAACACCTCCTTGACGGCTCTCAGGGATGAGTACTTTGTAATTACCGACCTAGGAGTACTAGCGGTGAAGGACTAGTCCCCCGTCCGACCACTAGGTAGAAATGCAATTAATTATGCGGCGACCCCCCTTGATACGCCCCTGAAGGGTGTGGAAAGAAAAGGCGGGGTTCGTGTAATGATATATTAAAAGCAAAGAAATGAAAGAAGCTGAACAAGTTCAGTTACAAGGCAGTATGTCCAAAAACAAAAAAAATAATTAGGCGATGACGCTATCAAGGCAATTGTAAGTTGGATAAATGTCCAACACCCAACAAAGAGGGCAATTGGCTTATAGCGAGATCAAGTTGAAATGCGTACAGTAATGCTGATATTTCCAAAATAAAAAAGAAAAATGCCAAACGTACACTATGAGGGTTACGATGTAACATACAGCGACATCAGCTGCTTCATAAAAGAGGGGTACTTAAACCCAGTCCTTTAACATGCCTTAAAATTAGTTACAACTGGGAACATAATTTCCTTTCCCAGATGTGAGAACTTTCTAAAAAGCGGAAATCGCTAAATAAAATTTGAGGAGGCAAAACACAGAATAAATAAAAATTTAAAAAAAAATAAAAATAAAATAATAATGCACTCCGTCACAATGTCCAAGTATGAGTGATTGACCCAGCCTGTGTACCCATTCGTTATATCCACGTAAGTAAAAGAAATGATAATATAATTATCCCGACTACTAGGTACATGAAATCGCGGACGTAGTTGACTAGGTTCGGAATTATGGAACACCCGGTATGTGATTTGGCTAAAATGACTATTACGAAAATCACAAAAACAAAAAAAAAACAAAAAAGAAATGACCACTAAACTAGGTGAATTAATTATGTAGTCGTAATCATTATGTAAATCAACCTGGTAATAATTGAACATTCAGTATAGAATTTTGTTAAAATGACTATAATGAAAATAAAAAAATGCAAATGACCATTAACCCAAGTGAATTGGTTAGGTAGCAATAACTATTACGTAAAGCAGCTCGCTAATGAAGGAAAATTGCGAATAAGTTTTCAATGATTGGCTAACACTTTAACTCTATCTTGAACATAAAAGGTTATGATGTTTTAACGCGATGACGGTAATGGCGGCCCAATGGCGTCCCTTACACTGACTTAAATTAATTCCTCCCAACGACAAGGTTTTGCATAAAGTCAAAATTTCGCAAAAATTCAGAATGTGTGATAGTTAAAATGATCCGACAATTAGTTATAATTTTAAGTAACAGTACACGGAATAAAAATGAATGACTAATTAATTTGCTTGTAAGAGAAAAGAAAATTGTTAACTAAATACTAAAATTAATAATGTCGTCGACTTAGCTGCGACCGTCGATTATTAAACAGATACTCTCACCAATTTCCCGCGTTGAATTTAATCCTAGAGATTGATTATGCACTTCACTAAACTCACTTTGTTTTTTACTCACCAGAGTCGGCTATTTATTTAATTTCAGAGTGGTTGGCGCATTTTGAGCAGATGAATATTATTTAAAATAAAAAAATCTAAGTATAAAAGAAAATCATATACCCCTCGACAGACGTATAGAAATAAATTACAATGGTAATGATTTATCAAATGGCGCTCTCAAGCTGATGAAAAATGCCACGCCCAAAATGAATTTTAATTGCTTTCTGGCACTACCCCAAAACATAATGTGACTTAACTTGAGTAAATTAATTTTAATAAAACGGCACTAGAGAACTATCTGGTTTGTTTTATTTTTTTTTTAAATGGCCTAAAGAAACTTTGATAAAAAAAATCGCGACACGCCGGAGGCACCCAAGACGTCTGTCTTGTACTCGAAAAATTGCGTGAACTGCCTGAGGTTTTGCATACTTGGAATTTATAGACTAGGTATTGGCGCCGATGCATCTGGGTCTCAAATGCTGGGTAATGGTTTTTAGCATCCATTTGGTCACGTAGGCAGTTTTGATGGTGGAATTTTGCATACAATGATGCTTTTGTTAATATCTCGATAAACCTTGCTTGGATCGAGATGAAACTACCCTCGTTGGATAGTATGTAGTATGTTCTATGTAAATTTGGCGGCTTTGCTGTAAACGGCTTGCCCGTTATTAATTATTTAATTGGATTCCGCTCCGTGAGCCGCTTTCAGGTGATTATCCTGAATTACGACCGCAAGCTTTAATCTATTTTCATGTGACGCCTTGCATGGTCGCGAGGACATCACAAAGCTTCTTTAGAGAATAGTACGAGCCAATGGAACACCGTTTTGACCAAATTACGTTAATTCTTTCACCTAGCCCCTTTCAGCTGCTCTAGACACCATACCTAGCAAGTTATCGAATTGCGGTTCGAACATAATCCTAGATCAAGATCATTGGAATGCTGGTGCAAAATTTCATTTAGTTCTGACTATGGTATATAATTATTTTATTGAATTTAATACAACGTTCTTTGTGCTTTAGTTGACGCCAGTTTGTGATGGGGAATTTTCCAGCCCAATACGTAGACAACCAGCCATGTGTCTTCGTACCTACTCGAGGTTATGTTGATACCATATTCTAGAGAACCGTAGGGGTTTGACGGATCCGTGCAAAAGGTACGTTAACATTACCACCTTCTCTTGCCATTGTCTGGAGTTGGAAGCACGCGTCGTCGAGGCATGTTCCTCTTGTTTTGTGTGGGTATGTAACTTAAACCGTATTATATAGGTATACACTTGTTTTTAGACAGGGTTGAATATTTATTTTATGCATTGATATTGAATTTCTAAAGAAAAACGAATACCTAACTATTGCCGAATTTGAGACTATCATTTGACTACTTACTTTAAGTTCCCTCCCCTTCATGAAATTTTGCGTTGCGAGACACAAACGATCTCGTACGGTTCTTTTCCGCCCGAAAGCCGATTTCTCGCAGAGTTTAGCAGGGTATATTTTCATTCAGAGAGTGTCAGAACAGCGTTTATTTTTAGGACAAGACAAAAAGATAAGCGAAAGTGTATCACGGAGACGATAGAGAGCAGTTAGTAGCAATATACGATGAGTAATTATTTTCATTTTCTTATCTTTAACAAATTTTTTACAAGTTGCAACGAATTCCCTGAGAGTGGAGAGATTCGCTTGTCATTGCAAAGGGTACATCTGGCGCTCATTAATATAAAAAAATATTGACGTGTCCTACAGGCGCGTAGCGAGGACCATCCACATGATCATATCATTTGCACATAGATAACTCAAAAATAGAATAGGTTAGAAAATAACTTAAACGGGTACGGTACTTACTAGTTTACTTAAACTTTAGAGTAAGATATTTTAATGTAAAACAATATTCAACATTTTACAAAATCGTAGTCAAATTCAGTAATTAGTACGCTATGTTATTTCATACATTCGTTAATACTTCTTAGTATGTTAGTTCTTTTTGGCAAGTACTGCATGATGAGGTAAATGATTCAGTCGCCTGTCTATCATGGTGAATCGGAAAATGTTAAAATGATCTTGCTTGCCAAGGAAGAACTTCAATTCTCCATATCTCGATTTTCTATATTGTATTATGTATTAGCATTATTGGATCGCATGTTATCATGAACATTAGATTCTCTAACTCTCTAAGCGGCAAGATAATATGGCCAGTATATTGTGCATACTCGACCTAATAGTTTTGACTTCGCTCATGAATTGATATTCGTCATACTACAGAAGGCAGGAACTATACAAAAGCGAAAGCTTGCCTCGGTACCTCTGATATCTGAGGATCAGGTTTCTGTGACCTCAAAGTGACAGTAATATGTCATACTACACTCAGAGAAATAATGTACATGCAAAATATATTCGGTTCAAAAGACTGTACACTGGGAAAACCGTCTAAATTTAATAGATAAGTATTTAACAAAACAAACAAACAAACAAACAAACAATCCCATTTCAATATTCGCTGTCGAGCATACCGCGAGGCGCTTGGAGTAAGCAGGCATCGTTAAATTCTTAGTTGTAATTAAAATATGGGACAATGGGGTGTCCATTTAAGGGTATCTCGGAATAAGATAGGTAAAATGCCCCTAATCATGGATTTTGGAATAAACCTGATAAGTTCGTTTCTTGGATCTAAAAAACAAGGTCTAGGATTTATTTCAAAAGTTAAAATAATTAATAAAAGGCAGAAGATATTTTAAGGCATATATTTTCCAACAATTGTCGCAAAACTTAGTTTGCAACGGTGGATAGAAATATGTGTATATTTGTATGTATATTACAGTTGAGGCAAGTGCCACAGAAAAATAAATGTTACTTGTGAGCTAGTTGGTTATAACGAGAATTCTCGTTAAATGCAGAAATGTTTAAATGTGATTTCAGTAAGATGTAAAATCTAGTGTACTTCTCGGGAGTTTCCTAAATCATGAAACAAACGGTAAACTAAAACTTCCTTTGATTGCCCTGACAACTGTCGATTTTCAAAGATATTATGTAGTACATGTCTGTTTCGAATGTAAGCACAATCACTTTTGATTTTGTTGTGTATACTCCGTTCGCCCAAGAGATTCAGCTAAGCCAGTCCCCACAAATGTGCGCTAAATTTGAATATAATATTTCTATTAGTTGAAGTTTTAAAACCCATATTACAACCAACTATGTCGAAAACGATAATATATGAGGTATTTGTTCTCCGAGACAAATCATTTTTAGCCTCAAATCTGATGTATGGTTTTTAGAAATAATTGTTGTTATTCGCTGTTATTCCTATTCATCTAATAAAATAGCATTTTTCAATACTGTGGTGCATATTTGTGTATATCAAGGTACGCAATAAAAACGATTTATAATATTGATTAAATGTCAGAACCACTTTTTCTTTTTTAAGTTAAAAATTCATTCTTATCAAATTAATTATGAATCAAGCTCAAGCTCTTTCTCCGCCGAGAAAAACGGAAGAGCAAATATTTTTCGGTTAAAGAGAAGGAAAATATTGTGAATATCTTTAAGGCTTCTGCTGCAGAGAACCCAGACAACCTTAAGACACAAAACGTTGAGTTTACTGCAAAGGCAGCAAGTAATTGTCTTTCTTGTATTATACAGGCATGCTCAAAGTACTTTCTTTCGAAGCATTTTTAGTTTAACAATGTATATATATTATAGTTTATATTTGAGTTTATTATTATTGTCTATATTAATTTTACATAATTTAGGTGTGAGTGACCGGAACGTTTTCAAAATTCTTCATGAATATCAGGAAACAGATGTGTAGAATGTGATAGTTGGCAATTCTGCTATGTAGTAGTTTTTAGATATTAGGTTGGCACTACAATAGAATGTCCTTTTTTATGTTACGTTGTCGTTCACAGTATCCATTTTTATTATTAGAGATTAAAAGCTATTTAAATAACTCTAACAAGTGTTTTATTGCTAATAATTCAAGAGGTTATGGGCCCAGAGGAATAACGTTAAAGAATAGGAAAGTGAAACTGACCTGGAAGGTGAGCAAGAGCAAAGGAAAATTGTGTTAGAGAAAAGCGAGTGATCTGTCAAAAAAGAAATGGCGGTGAACAATGTACAAGTTGCTAATCTGAAACCGTTTACGGCTTTTCAAACTGGGAATTTAGATTAAGGATACTGTTGGAACAGCACGGAATCTTAAGTGTTTTGGAAGAAACCGGCACAGGAAATGATTTCATTCAAAAGGATGCTAAAGCTAGGAATGTAATTGTACAATGGCTTTCAGACGATATTTTACAAGTGGTAAGAGACAAGAAGACAGCTAAAGAAATGTATGACACACTGAAGAATACCTATGTCAAAAAGGGGTTGACGATTCAGGTGGATTTACAGCGAAAATTAAGGAATATGAAGTACACAACAGGGTCTCTAAACGATTTTATCACAGAATTTGAACGAATTGTTTCTGATCTGAGAAGCAGTGGTGGAAAAATAGATGAAGGAGAAACAATATCTCAGTTACTTTCTGCAATGCCAGATTCTTTTCAAGCAGTAACAATAACCATAGATATCATATATGCACAAGATCCCTTAAAAATAAACTTTGAATTTGTTAAAAGTAAATTACTCCAAGAAAAGACTTGTCAGGAAAATAACTTTAAGGATTCTACCCAAGCCTCTGACTCAGTTGCTTTTATGAATAGAAAGAAGTTTTCTGGACAATCACGAGAAAAAGGAAATTATTACAAGAACTATCGTGAACAGTCAGGAAGTGAAACGAATGAATTTAGGTACAAATGCTACAAGTGCGGTAAGCCAGGACACAAAAGAAGCGAATGTCGAAGTAACAGTACGAATTCGGGTAGAGCAAATCTTGCAGAAGAAGAAATTGCTTTTGTGGCTAAGAGTAATTAAAACATTTGGTGATACTGCATGTTTTAGTGATTTAAATGACAGTAACAATTTAGTTTTCATTGTTGACAGTGGTGCGACTAACCATATGATAAATAAAAACACTGAACAATATTTAATGGAACAGATAAATGTTAATTTTGAGATAAATGTTGCTAAAAGAGAAGTTGAGATTAAAGCTGAAAAAAGGGGAAATTTATATGTAGAAAATGAGAAAGGCAAATCAATGGAAATTAAAGATGTTTTATTGTGTAAAGACTTAGAGTTCAATTTACTATCAGTAAAGAAAATTGAGAAAGCAGGACTTAAAATCACATTTGAACATCAGAAAGTACAAATTATAAAAGGTCAAGAAGTTGTGGTAGAAGGAAATCTTCACGGAAATCTGTATTTAGTATCATTTAAACCAAGACGTGAAAGTGTAAATTATGTAAGTAGCAATATTTTACATCGGCGCATGGGGCATTCGTCACTGTTCCCGTCTAGAAGTCTTTGTGAGGTATGCTTGAAAGGTAAACAAACACCACTACCTTTCGGAAATACTCCAGAAGAGAAGAAAGCAAAAATGTTATTAGAAATTGTGTCTTCAGATGTAGCAGGTCCATTTACGCCAAACAGCCATGATGACAAGAGATGCACATTTTGTGCAAATATATCTAATGAAAGAAAAGAGTGAGGTACTTGAGAAATTTTTGGAATATGAAGCATTAGTAACGGCAAAGTTTGGGACAAAAATTTCAAATTTTCGTTGTGACAATGGAGGAGAGTACAGCTCTAAAAAATTCAAAAATATTTGCAAAAGAAAAGGAATTCAAATTCATTATACAATTCCGAGAAATCCGGAACAAAATGGAATGAGCGAAAGGTTTAACACAACTGTATTAAATATGGCGAGATGTCTACTGATTGACTCTGGACTTGAAAAATCATTCTGGGGTGAAGCTGTAAGAATGGCAACTTACATAATTAATAGAATTCCTACAACTACTCTAAAAGAAGGAAAAACACCAGCAGAAATTTGGTATCAACGTAAAATAAATACAGAAAACATAAAAGTTTTTGGAAGTATAGATTATGTACATGTACCGAAGGAAGTTAGAGGAAAATTAGATGAGAGAAGTACATTGATGATAATGATTGGATATACAAACAATGTGGGACTCGGAGAAGAATATTGTAAAATGTGAACGAAATGTAATTTTTGATGAAAGTGTAACACCAATAGTCACTGAAATTGAAAATTTCATAGATAACCCTGAAAGTAGCGAAGAAGAAAAAAGAGTAAAGTCAAAAATTGGAAACGGAACTAACGGCGTAACAGAAATAGAAAAAGAAAATGAGACAGAAACTGAAAAAGGAGAAGAATTTAAGAATGAAAGTAAATCGAGAGTGAGTAAGCTACCAAAAAGATTTGAGGATTATGACATGAATTTTATGGCGGCATTGGCTACAGGTTTCTTGCCATCAGAAAATCCAAAAACGTATGCTGAAGCTGTAAAAGAAGAAGATTGGAAAACAGCCATAGAACGAGAAATAAACGTGTTAAAGAAAAATGATACATGGGACATTGTACCAACTCCAAAAAATGAAAAAATTATTGATTTCAGATGGATTTTCACACAAAAAATTATAAACGGTGAGTCAACCAAAAGAGCAAGATTAGTTGCAAGAGGTTTTCAGCAGGAGAGTTATGAAGATGAAGAAATTTACTCCCCCGTTGCAAGAATGTTGACACTGAGAGTGTTATTGGCGCTTGTTGTTGAAAAGGATTTACACATTCATCAAATGGATGTAAAATCAGCGTTTCTAAATGGAAATTTGAAGAAACCAATCTACATGAAAATTCCGGAAGGTCTTTTTGTAGGTACCTATAGTAATTATGTATGTAGGCTAAAGAATGCTCTATATGGCCTAAAGCAAAGTCCTAGATGTTGGTATGAAAGATTGAATACTTTTTCGATTAAAATAAATTTTGTACGATCAAAAGTAGATCCATGTTTGTATAGTAGGAATGAAACATACATGTTGCTGTGGGTAGATGATCTAATCATCATTTCAAGTAATTTTACAGAATTGAATTTTGTTAAAAAACAATTATCATTAGAATTTGAAATGAAAGACTTAACTAGTAAAAATAAAATTTGTTTTTAGGTTTAGAAATAGAAAAGATTAATGAAACATTATGTATCTCTCAGAAATTGCTTATTAACAAAGTTTTAAAACAATATAATATGATAAATTGTAAATGTTCAAAGTTACCTATGCAGCACAAATTAAATTTAGAAGCAAAAGAAATATGTAATAATAGAGATATTCCATATAAAGAACTTATGTATATTATGTTAGGAACTCGTCCTGATTTGTGTTTTACTGTTACTTATTACAGTCAATTTCAAAATTGTTATAATAATATTCATTGGAACCATCTGAAAAATATTTAGGCTTAAAATATGTAAAATCTAACAAACACGATTTAATTATTAGTGCTTATGTTGATTCAGATTTTGCAAACAATATTAATGATCGTAAAAGTATTAGTGGATTTGTTTTAAGATTAAATGATAATAGTGTTTTTTGGAAATCAAAGAAACAAACTATAGTGGCGCTTTCTAGCTGTGAAGCTGAATATGTAGCGTTATCAACCTGTATTACAGAATGTTTATTTTTAAAACAATTATTAGAAAATCAGATGTTATATATATGTAAACCAATATTAGTATATAAAGATAACCAAGCATGTATTAAAATGTCTATTACACTTGAAACCAAAAGGTCTAAGCATATAGATATTAGACACCATTTTGTAAAAGATTTAGTTATGGAGGGAAGTGTAAAAATTATTTATGTAAATTCAGATCAGAACTATGCAGATCTAATGACAAAATCATTACCTATTGTAAAATTTGAATATTTTAGGAACTATTTAAATATTTGCAGAATTGAGGGGGGAATGTTGAATGTCATAGTTGGCAATTCTGCTGTGTAGTAGTTTTTAGATATTAGGTTGGCACTACAATAGAATGTCCTTTTTTATGTTACGTTGTCGTTCACAGTATCCATTTTTATTATTAGAGATTAAAAGCTATTTAAATAACTCTAACAAGTGTTTTATTGCTAATAATTCAAGATGCACTTCAGGAGCCAAAAGCGTATCACCAACAACGAGCAATTTTGGACAGCATCGATGAGAAAACCAAAAGTGATGTTCAATGTTTAATTCATTCTTTTTTTTTTTTTCAAAGAAATGAACCACCGACTCTAGATAAAATGTGAGCGGCGCTCCATGAAAATGAAGATCTACCTGAATTTAAACGGACTACTTTGAGAACATTGATCAAAGAAGTTGGTGAGTCGGTGAGTAAATTTTTTTTTAATTCTACATGTTCTACATATTTTGGCATTACAGGTTCTCAAAAAGATCACGCAATAGTGTCCTTAGAGAGAAAAATGAGGTCATCGCCTGAAGAAGGCGTTTTCTGCGAGAGATCCGAAATTACCGCGAAATAGGCAAGAAATTGTACTTCTTATATGAGACTTGGGTAAACGCCGGCCATACTGTAAGTAAAGTATGGAAGGATACAACAATCCTCAATCCGAGGCAGGTTTTCATTCAGGGATTAACGCCGGGATTAAAAGATCCATCAGGCAAGGGAGGTCGCCTTATAGTCCTTCACATAGGTTCCGAGGACGGTTTCGTTGAGGATGGTTTGCTATGCTTCCAATCAAAGAAAACAAGAGACTATCATGAAGAAATGAATGCTGATGTTTTCGAAAACTGGTTTTCACAAATTGTAGGGCGCTTGGCCAAAGATTCTGTGATTGTCATGGACAACACTTCTTATCACAGTAGAAGAACGGAGAAGTTCTGAGGCGAAAAAAGCAGACATGCAAGCCTGGTTGACAAGTAAGTGGATTTGTTACAGCGCAGATATGGTAAAAGCCAGACTCCTACATCTTCTCAAGCAGTCTCTTTTTATGCCAAAATATGTGGTTCATGAAATGGCAAAAGAACAAGGTCATACGGTTTTGCGATTGCCTCCATATCATTGTGAATTCAACCCAATTGAATTAGTATGGGGCCAAATAAAAGGAGAAGTAGCGAGAAACAATACTGCGTTTAAAATGAAAGACCTTCACCAATTATTTCAGCAAGCCATTGGAAACGTTTCTGCCAAAAATTGGAAGAATGCCATTCGTCATGCGCAAAGTGAATAGAAAAAAATGTGGCAAGTTGACATCGCAATGGACATTGTAGTAGAGTCACTGATAATTCATGTGGGGGGTGACACTCCATCGTCTGAATCGGAAATGGATTAAAAGCCGTATGACACAGAATAAAATTCAGGAGCTGATAAACAACCTACGCTGCTCCCTCTACAGCGCATGCGCCTGCACAGTGTCCTTTGCTCGTCTACTTCATAGGTACCGGAACCACAAACATCTTCAGCGGCCAACCTGCCATCTCTCCAGGATCTACAGTCCCTGCGTTCAACAGGCCCTCACGGAGGGAGAGAGCGACCCGACGCCGACGGTTCAGGCCGGGAATATCGCTGCTGCCCCCCTCCAGAGCCAATCCAGTGCTGACAAACTAACAAAGTGTGCCGTAAACATAAAATTTAGTGATTTTATTTATTACTTAGAATACAATTATTACATTTTCCATTCCATTAAATACGTTTCACTTGTAAATACGTAACTTTTAAGTTATTAATTAATAACGGTGTATGTATAATACGTAATATTATTGTTATAGCGTTAGCACTTAGTTTTCGTAGATATTTATACAGATAGGTACCTCTCGTAAGTTTCTTCTTGGTTCTTCATACGAGTAGTAATCGAACCTTGTGATTATAAAAAGTGTATGTAGTAGGTAACATTTTGTTTTATTTATTTACACTTAATTTGCACAATCGGCATTGTTAAAAATTGTATTTTTTGAATAACAACTGCTCCTCGCTGGTTCTCACTTGTAATAATATAAAAGAATATATACAATCTATTATACTATTCAATAATTTTTTAATTTTGTCGCTTTTATAAATTTGTAGCGTGTGAAGCTGGTTGTTGCCCTCAATGGTCTAAGCAAAATGGGGAGTGGCCTTGCTGCATCTCTTGGGCGAACGGAGTATAGTAGGAAGTTGTGAGGAAAATTAAAGCAATATTTCAGTTCACGCGCGGAAAACGATCCGCTGCGGTAATTGACATCTAAAGAGAGGAACCAGACTTTATTATATTTTGCAATAATATCATTGCTATACTCCGGCTGTCTGGAGAGCCCACGTATGGGCCACCCCTGCAGTTTGACCACAGATAGCCCAAATTGTGCGCCACGGGCAGTCCGAAGTCAAGATTCCAAAACAAACGTAACCTTAATGCAGCTGTCAGAGGTGTTAAAAGGTCAATGAACTACAATACGTAATTATACGGAACATTTACCCAGATATATAATACCTCATCATAAAACTAAAATTTATCTCAACTCACTATAATTCCGGAGTAATTAAGATTTAAAATGAACAATTAATTATTAGTTATAAAGTTACAAGAAAATTACTACACATTCTATTAGGTAATTTCATACATATTTTCCTGCCCATTGTAAATGTGTGGATACCACAGTTAATAATTACGTTTCATAGTTCCCGTGTTTTGTACTTAAAATATAGAGTGGTGTGAATTTTATCATTGGTATTTAATTTAGTATGTACAAAACAGCCCGTTACTTTACTTTATGCCTTTTTCATAAAAATAACAAATAAAAATAATCTCGAATAATTAATTTTCGATATAAGGTGAGATCATTTAACGATCCTCCCTCGGCTGCAGAGATTACTCCTGTACCTCCTGCATCATATTTAGCGCGATTATTAGGTTAGGTAGAAACCGGGGATCTGCAAGAGGCGTAATTAAAATAGTAGTCTTAATAAACTCTAGTTACGGCTTGTAAATTCAAATGGACTGTACTCAAATAGTGTCCTGCAGATTCAACCGATCAAATTACAGTATCCAACCAAAGTCAGACACTAGCATACAGTAACACTACGTGAACAGAGTCCTGCACGCGGTAGTACGAATAAGATGCGCCACTTCACGGCCTCTTAAACAATATATAGTGCATTCTGTAAGTCGGACAGGAATACAATTTTTTTCTAGCCTAACAAGACTACGTCACGCCCCCGTTTTCGAGGATGCTGAACACGATGGTGTGGTTAAATTTCTCTCCGAGGTCACCCCACCCCCCACACGGCCAAAAACTACCCCCGAAAGGGGTAAACCGCGTTCCGCCGTCTCTTACCAGCCAAACGTGTATTACCCCAGTTTAAAAGGAAGCTGGTGATGTCATGACCCCTTCTCGGCCCCATTCACCCCCTCTAACCCCCCAAACGACCAAAATCCAGCCCGAAAGGGGTGAAGCGCGGATAGGCCGTCTTTTCTCGGATAGACCCGTGTTACCCCCCCGTTTTCGAGGATGCTGAGCATGAAAAAAATATCGTGACCTCTCCTCTCTCCCAAACGGAGAGCTCAGGATCCTTGAATACGGGGGATAACACAAGTTTTGCTGGTAGGAGATGGTCTATCCGCGGTTTACTCCCTCTCGGGGGTGGTTTTTGGCCGTTTGGGGGGGTTGGCGGAGACATCACCATCGTGCTCAGCATCCTCGAAAGCGGGGGGTTTTCGTGGGTTTAACCGCGGTTCACCCCTTGGGGGCAGTTTTTGGCCGTTTGGGGGGTTATCAGGGGTCAAGGAGGGGTCTGGACATCACCATCGTGCTCATCATCCTCGAAAACGTGGGTAAGACAGGTTTGGCTGGTGGGAGACGGCGGATACGCGGTTTACCCCTTTCGGGGGTAGGTTTTGACCGTTTGGGGGGTGGGGTGACATCGGAGAGAGATTAAACCACTGCCATCGTGTTCAGAATCTTCGATAACGGGGGGAGGACATAGTCTCGTTAGGCTAGAAAATATTTGTGTTTTTCGGGGTTTAATCCGACTCATAGAATGCGCTAATATACTTCTCTTCTCTTTAAAGACAGCCATTTCTTCTAGCGTCATCTCGCCCCTTCATATAGAACTATCAAGAATAGAGAACAATGCAAGCACTTATTACATTAGAATATAAGTAATTAAATGAACATGATCCATCAATTTAACATTAATTGTGAGGATGAACTAATAATAAAATTAGTTTTAAATTAAAAAAGATAGTAATAAATATCACATTAATAGTTTAGTGATATGCAGACGTAGTTATACATTATACGTACTTTGCTTTACCCATGCATTAACTGTTTCCATACATCTTTTGAATTGAGAACTTAATTACATCTGATCATTCGCTATTGTCTCTCTCCTGACGAGCTCATAAAAGAGAAATTAATATTTAAAAAATATATATATGTTAGATCTGGATTTGTAGTTTTCACTTTTTAAAAACAATTTTTTCAGTTTACACAAAAGAGTATTTTTATTATTAAATAAATAGGTTGTTTTACAACTTGGACACTTAAAACTAGATGATAGTTAATCTCCGGGCATAACCCTTAGATGGAGGAATTAACAATATTTTAAAATGAAATTAATAATAATAAAATACTAAGAGAGGCTATGCTCTTGTAAAATGAATCGAGTTACTGAACGATGCAGACTAAAACTAAAGCGTCGTTCAGTCGTATTTATAACGTGTGTATAAAATGCAAATTAAACAGAAACTAAATCTAGATATCAGGGTTTCACAAAAGTAACCTAAGCTAGAACGTGCAATTTGGAATATTAAGGTATTGAATTACAAAGATAAAGAAAGATATGAAATAAAGAAATGAATTTGTTATTGAAAGTATTAAATTACTTATGTGAACGTGTTGATAAGAACTTAATGAATAATACGGTTATACAAAGGTTATTATATAATACAGTGCTTAAATCTATAGGTGCGTATAAGCTTGGCGAACCGAACATGTAATGTAACATGCAATGCAACAGATTCGTCAAATTGGGACGGTCTTGCGAACACGATACGAATGGCTATTTCGGAGCGCGCTGCGATCCACCGCTTGTCGGTTTTTCGACGAACACAAAGGGATTCGCAGTGCGTAGTGGGACGGCATTCGTGATGTTTTAATGTTTTAACGAACATGGACTAATCGGAGGAGGCGGCTTTGCTGTTAATAGAAATTTACAAGTATCATAGTGTTCTTTGGGACCAAACGGACCCGAATTATTTTAATAAAAACAAAAAGAAAGATGCGTGGATGGAAATTGCTGCTTCCATGTAGCAACCAGAGGAAGCATGTAAAAAAAAGTTCATTATTATTGTTTTATTATATAAGTTGATTATCATAAAGTTTTTATATTGGCCGTTACTGTGCTGGAACTTCAAAACTCCCAGTAGATCGTAGAAGCTTTCGTTTTTTACTTCCCTCGCATACCGAAGGGAAGTATTGTATTCGAGAAAAAATCACCCTCCGAGATTTTTTCGGATTCTGACGTTTCAGATCACGGAGATTACGAAAATATAGGTTTTTCAATTCCGTTAGTCTGTCTGTCTGTCTGTCTGTTGGTGCATTTACTAAAAAACTACTTGACGGAGAGCAGTCAAATTTGGTAGGTAGTTAACCCCACTGTTAGCGAATAAATGGTAGAACTTTCACTGGAAAATATACAAGGTGGATCGTCTAAAGGGAATAAATAATGAAAACAAATTTTTTTTGGTCAAATTTAACATTTCTACGTTTCATGACACGCTAAACCTATTTCAGAAAAAAAAATTTCAAATTTTTTTGAAAAATTTTTTACCACTAAAAAATTTTTTTGTCTTTGTTCAAATTTAAAATTTCCACGTTTCATGGCATTCTAAACCAATTTAAAAAAAAATACCACTGTAGAATAGAAGGAAACTTTCCTTTTCGCTCAAATTTAAAATTTCCACGTATCAAAAATCTGGATTTTTTTTTTAAACATTTTTGAAAAACTGAAAAAAAATGAAATTTTTTAACCACCACTGTATTTCCACTCCACTACGTGTATGTGGAATTGAAAATGTGACAGATGGCAATAATATTAGGCATATGCACCTATTACACTATTATTGAAAAATGTACAGGGTGGTCATCCCAAGAAATAATTCAGTCATGGTGGACATTTATAAAGGTACCTATTTGGCCAAGCCTTCCATATTTGGCACCTGTTATTTAGTATTGAACTTTTGCTGTTGGATGAGCACTCTGTATATTTTTTTGACCAAAACTTATCAGGTGTTCTTTGTAATAATAGTGATAACTATATTCCGATTATTATTTTCAATGTCACTTCGTAATTATTAATTTTTTAGAGTGACCGCCATGAACAAATAAAGAGGGAAGTTCTGTGTAAATACCTTTACCGATTTTTTTTAAAATATTTGCGATAATTAATAAGGCACTACTGCCTAAAACCAAAGCTTCAGCTTTACCGTCGGACATGTTTTTGGTCTGTTACCATCGGATAGACTAAACAGTAAATCACCTCGTTTGCTCGCGGCGTGTTCGTCAAATCGCACGGTTCGTAAGATGTTCGTGGCGTGATCGCGGGAGACAAATTTCAACGAGCATTGCATTGCATGTTACATTACATGTTCGGTTCGCCAAGCTTATACGCACCTTAATATAACAACTCCCTTTCTTATAGAAAAGTTGATGCTATAAATCAACTTTTAAGCGTAAGTTTTGCTGTATGAGGGATTTAGTTCGATATCCTCGGGGATTTCACGAATATTTACACTTGGTCTTCTTTTGGGGAGTAAATGTCCATATCCACTGAAAAGCTTGGACTTCGGTGGTTGTGGAGGTCGTGGTGGTTGATCGTTGGATAGGGAGATGCCGATCCTTGCGTCTCTTCTGCCTTTTCTGCATTTGCAGATTACGAATAAAATGATAAGCAAGATAATCAAAGTTATCGTAAAGTACGTGAACCAAGAAATGTTCTTATTGATGAATGGTTCGTTGATGATTTTGTCTAGATCGTCCGAGTATTGATCTAGTTTGTGCTTGGCGATGTTTAGATCGTCCGTGTTGAGGTTGCTTAACTTCAGTGGCTTTAAATTTGGGAGTTTTGGTTTCTCCGGGAGATGGTTACAGCAATCGTATGGTATTCGAACTGGATGGCTGTTGTAAGTGATGTTGTCTAGCGGGTGCGATGAGGTATGGACCCTGGTGCTACCTATAAAGGCACTACACTCCGATTTCAAAGTCAAGATTGAGTTCAGCTGGATTATTTTCGTAATAACGTTTTTGTTGTTGCACTTTACGGTTACCGGTAGATTGTCTGATACTAGTATTAGCCACTTATTGTTGCTTAGTTTTTGAATACTGTAGTCTTTAGCAAACAATAAATTTGACTGGCAAGTCCGGGGCACTACACTTAATTGTTTTAGTATTTGTGCTTCGCATATCGCGTCACTGTCTATGGGGTACGGAAGCACATTTGAACAAAGTCTTACACTGGGGTTTAAGGATTTACAATTGTCAAGGTTCGGGAGAGGTACAAATAACAATGAATCATCGTCCTTTGCTATGTACTTATGTGTCGTTGATAAAATATGGTGTAGTCCTGTTCGATTATCCAATATAGGAATAGGGTAAAGGTGGTAGAGGGTGTAAGTTTCTGGTTCTGTTAGTGGAATTTTTAAAACAAATATTACTTTAGATCCAGATTGAAAAGCCTGGAGTTCTATTATATCAAAATATTGAGCAACTTTTGAAATTTGTGGTGTTATCGGCAGATTATTTTTGTGCAGAGATTGAGATACTTCCTGAAGAGAAGAAACTAAGTCTTTCGGGGCAATTATCGAACTATGTAGGATTTTTAATCGAGCAAATGTGATTGAGTTTAAAATGTTATCTAAACTATTTTCTAAAAACATGTAACTTTCCATGAGAGATTCGCATATCTCGAGTACTCGTAATTTCGATTGAATGTAAGCTAAATCATCTGATATATCATAAATTGATTTTTCTATTTCTTTAATATCATTATCAAAGGTTTCCTCGTCGATTTTTAGTTTTTGAATTGTAGAGTTAAAACTTTTTATCACCGAGGTCGTTACCGAAATTTGGTTCTTCATCAGATTTTCTAGTTGATGTTCGTCATTCGTGAGTTTATTATACAATCTGTATAGTATTCACCATCAGAGGCGTCTAGGTTACCTGTGATAGCCTTCCAGAATGTACCGATTCCGTTTAAAATACCTCGTTTGTATCTTTTAGTGTCCACAAATATTTCCTCAACTTTTTGTTGTAATGACTGGGAAATTTGGGTTAAGAGACTGATATGTGTTCGAACTTCCGATCGAAAGGATGTCATGCGAGGGTTGTCTGTATCGAATGTGGTTATCATGTCATTTAGAATTTTGTTGTTATTGTCGAGGGTTAATTTAATTGGCTCGATGTCTTTGTAGACTAGAATTGTCCATTTATCATTTGATATCTCGATTCGGTCTTCTTCGTGATAGTATATTCCGATGGTATTGTTGATGGGTTCAATAGAGTATTGGGGTGATACTGCTTTGAGCAGCAGAAGAAACCTGAAAATAAATTAATTTTCAAAGTATGGTTTCATTCTGTCAAAGTTGGTTTTTGTAGTGTGTTTAGTCTGAGGGTTGTAAAGTATAGCAGAGTTGTTTAGAATTTCTCTAATTTCAAATGGCCCGTTAAACTTGTTTTGAAGTTTATTCTTAATTTGACTTTCCTTTACATAGACTTTGTCACCTACATTGTATTCGGGTAAATTGTCGTGTACATGTTTATCGAATCTTACTTTTGCCTTTTCTTTCTGTAATTGGGTCCTTGTACGAACTATTTTATAATAGTGCGATATTCTATTATTTAAATCTCGCATGTACTTAGATATGAGTTGTTCGTGATTGTAAAGTGTTTCAGGGGGACGACTTGCACTATGTCCGAATATTAATTCGTACGGGGTGAAGCCGTGAGTTTTGTTTATAAAGTTATTATAACAAATAACTGCGTATGGTAAGATGGTTAACGGGTGTTCGCTAGGGTTTTCTAATTTATTAGCCCTTATCATTTCCATGAGCGTCGCGTGAAATCTCTCTAGTGAGCCGTTGGATTGCGGGTGGTGTACACTAGAATATGTTAATTTAATATCGTAAAGAAGGCAAAGGTCTTTAAGAAGTCGATTTTCGAATTCTCGACCTGAGTCACAATGGATGCGAAGGGGTGTATCGTAATGTTGAAAGTACAGTAGAAGTGTATTTACGATAGATTTCGCGGTTTTGTCCTCTATAGCATAAGCTTGCGTGAATTTAGTGAGTTCATCCCTGATTGTTAGGGCGTAATTTCGTGTAGGAACTTCAAGGATGTCAATGTTAATGCGTTTGAACGGGGTTTTCGGTGTCTCCGTAATGACTAGAGGATTGTCCAAGTTTTTACGTAAAATTTTCGCTTTTTGACAAGTTTCGCATGCTTTTATAAATTTTTCGACGTCTTTCGTTGGTCCGGTCCAATTGTACTTATTTTTAATTCTACGTATCGTCTCATTAATGCCGCGATGGAGATTATTTTTGCCAGCATGAAACTGATTTAGAATTATGGGAATTTGGTCTTCATCGGGTTTTATTACGACGTCTTGACAAACGACTAGCTGTATGTCTTTGTCGCTAAAAATAAATGAGAAGATTTCGAGAATAGGTAAGTTCAAGTTATTCTCGACATAGTATGTTTTTGCTGGATTTATGTCATTCTGATTTTTGTATATCGTAACGAAAAGTTGTAAAATTGCCGACAAGGGATCGAATGGTAAGGGTACGATATGATACGATCTGTTCTTTACTGTTTGACTAGATACGGTGTTAATTTTGTTAGAAAACTCAGGGTTTTCTTCAAGAATATCCTCGATTATTTTGTAGTGGATATCTTGCAAATTGTCTTGCTGAAAGAATGTAATTATATTTTTATGATCTTTATCGAGCAGTTGATTATTTGAAAACCTGATTTTCGCGTAATCGATTAGGGACTCTGTCTGATACAATCTCTCGAAGGTTTCGTATTCTCTGGCTATTTGTTCCGGTGGTATATCTTCGTCGGGAATGATTTCTGGGTCAGGCGGGTTTTCTGGATTTTGTGCGTTGTTGTGGTACGCTACACATTTTTGTATGTGATTGACTTTAATGCGCGATAAAGCGTCAGCGTTCTTGTTGATTTTACCTGGCTTGTATGTGATCTCGTAATCATATTCCTCGAGTTTAAGGCGCCAACGTGCTAGCCTACTGCCGGGATCTTTTATAGAAAAGAGCCAAGTCAAAGGTCGGTGGTCAGTTATGAGTTTAAACTTTCGTCCAAAAAGGTACGGCCTGTAGTGTTTAACTGCCCATACGATAGCTAGAAGCTCCCTTTCGATAGTAGAGTATTTTGTTTCAGCGTTACACAAAGTTCGTGAAGCATAAGCAATGGGAAGATCCTTGCCTATAGGTCCTTGCGAAAGCACGGCTCCGATAGCGTACGCGCTAGCATCGGTTGTTAACAGAAAGGTTTCATCAAAGTTTGGGTATATTAAAATAGGGGTTGAAGTTAATGCAGTTTTCAATTCATCAAAAGAATTTTTACAAGTCGAGTCGAAATTGAACGGGATGTCTTTCTGCAGAAGCTTAGTGAGAGGTTTTGAGATTTTTGCAAAGTTAGAGATAAAGCGCCTGTAGTAACCGGCTAGTCCTAAAAAGGATTTGATCTCTTTTTGTGTCTTGGGTTCGGGGAAATTTCGAATACAGTCAATTATCGAAGGATTCGGTTTGACTCCGTCTTGGGTGATAAGGTGACCTAGATAAGCTACTTCTTTCCTTAGAAATTCGCACTTATCTGGCTGGATTTTGAGATTGGCTTTTCTTAACCTTTTGAAAACTTCGGTGAGCCTAGAAATGTGTTCATGGATGGTGGGTGAGTATATGATTATATCGTCCATATAAACGAGACAGCGTTCGTTTTGAATGCCTAAAAGAATATTGTCCATAACGCGCTGAAAAGTTGAGGGTGTGTTTTTTAGACCAAATGGCATACGAACGAACTCGTAATGACCATTTTCGACTGAAAATGCTGTCTTTTGAATGTAATTTTTGTCAATTTCTATCTGGTGGAAGCCAGACGCGAGATCTAAAGTAGTGAAATATTCACACTTTCCTAGTTGGTCTAGGAGATCTGAAATATTGGGTAATGGGTACTTATCGTTAACTGTCAGCTCATTGAGTTTACGATAGTCAATCACAACTCTCCGTTTTTGCTTGCCTGAAGCGTCAAGCTTTTTTGGTACAACCCACACTGGGGAGGACCAGGGTGAGATGGACGGCTGAATTATACCTTGATTGAGAATTTCTGTCATTTGGCGTTTTACTTCGTCCTTGTGAATTTGCGGGTATCTGTACGATTTAGTGAAGATAGGTTTAGCGTTATTAGTATCTATCGAATGCTTTATTTCATTCGTGAAAGTTAGTGAGTCGCCTTCTAAGTAAAATATGTCCGAAAATTTTAGACAAGTCTACGATCGATTCTTTCTCTTCGTCGTTGAGATGTTCCAAACGTAATTGATTCTCAATTTCGTACAGTCTGTTGTTGGTATTATTTTGAAAGTCATTTGCATTGATGTTTGAAATATTGACATTACAGGTTAATTCAAATTCAGTGATTGGTTCTAATTTTAAGTCGTGAAAATCGATAGTTTTAGGTATCGCATTTGCATTAATTATGGAAGTTAAAAATTCACCTTTTTCATTTACTTTAACCACGGCATTGGGTAATCTGACTTTTTCTCGTTCCTGAGCTAGCAGTATAGCATCAGTACTTCTTAAATCGCATTTTAATTTGAAAATTTGTTCTGTACGTGGTTGAATAGAGATTACGTTTTTTATCAAATTGTCATTAGAGTGGAGATATTGTACATTCTTATTAATAACTGATGTTTCGATGTCTTCCTCGCCTGCTTTGAACAGGGGTACAGTTTTAAAATTAGTGATCAGTTGTCTATTTTTTATGTCTATTGTGCAATCATAGTGATCTAGAAAGTCCGATCCGAGTAATCCGTCGAATTCTATATCTAAGTTATGAATGAATACCTTGTGAGGGTCGCCGGGTTTAAATGGGATAAGTTTTGATTCTGTTATTAAATTTTTTTCATTAGTTATTCCTTGAATAACGGCATTTTCCTGAAGTTTGTTAGGGATTCTTGCGGCGGTCTTTTCTTTAAAAATAGAGATTCCCGCGCCCGTGTCAATGAGAAGTTTGAATGTTTTTGTGATATCTTTAATATAGAATAGGTTTCTGGACTTGACGGTTAGAAGTGAGTTTAGATGAAAATTTGTTCGGGGAAGTTCAGATTGGGGTTGTAGTCGTCTAGATTCATGGACTGAATTTGGGACGAGAGCTCTGCAACTGGGTTGTAGTTCTCTGAAATTGTTTCCTGGAATTGAATAGGGTTCTCTTCCGTCAAAGTTTCGGGGTATTGGTTCTCGAAATTCGGGGGGTCGTGAAGGGTTTGAGGGCCTAGCTGAAAATCCTGAAAGTTGTCGGGATATTGATAGTGCTCCTCAGAAAAAGTTTCTTGTGAATTAGATGGAAATTCCTGAAACTCTGGATTATATGCGCCTTCTTGATATTCCTCGTTAGAGTAATATTGTGCCGGATAGTTAATATGATGAGTTCTTGGTTGATTGGCGTTCCTATTATAGTTTGGGTTTGGTTGTATTACAGACGGTCGTTGAAACTGATTTGGTCTATTAGGGAATTGAGTGGGCCTCTGATTTTGATTGGGGAATGTCTGTTGTATAAATGGCCTTTGTTGTTGTTGCTGCTGTTGCGGTTGTTGCGGGGCAGCATATTGTCTTTGGAAATTTAAGTTTAAATAATTTTGGGGGGTGAAATTCGGGTATTGCGGCGATTGTTGACGTGCACGACATTCGTTTATGACGTGTCCGGTTTTTTTACAATACGCGCAAATTTTTTGAAAAGGTGTTGTCGTGTTAGGTTTTCTTGCTGGGGCTTGATTATCTCGGGGATTAGTAATCGGTTTATTAAATTTTTGATTCTCAAAATAGGAGAGTTGAAGCTCTCGTTTGATTCGTGCTGAAGCTTCAAGCATAGTATCGGGGTTTCCAGCCCTTATAATTTGACCTAACCGCGGTTCTAGCCCGGTAAGCAAGGTGTTTAGAGTCATAGTCTCCACGAGTTGAGACTGTGCGTCTTTCTGATCTGGAGTTAATCGTGATTTTTGCACTGCGGCGTGCATTTTAGCGTTATGCGTTTGCAACCTGGAGAAGAAAGTTAAAGCGGATTCATTTGGCAATTGTTTAACGCGTTGCAGGTCTTGAATTAACGACGTCAAATCTCTGGAATCACCGAAATGAACTGCCAATAACTGTTTAATTTCTACCCAAGTGGCTGGGTTCCTAGAATTGATTAATTGAGCTGCTCGCCCACGGAGCTTATTTAATATGTGAAGCGTCAAAAGAATACGCTGGTCTCCGACTGCCATGCGTTGTGCATGATCGCAAGCGTTTAAAAATGTGTTTAATAAAATTTGGTCTCCATCAAACTCTGGGACAATGGAGAATATCTCCGACAATTTGTATGGTTCTATTACTTGCTCACGCTGTTCGCGAATAATTTCTTGTTGTTCACGAGCTATTTCAACCTGTTCTTGAGCCATTGTTACAATTTAATTATTTAAAATTAGAGAGAGAAAAAAAATTTGGAGGTAGGAGATATTGGACAATAGAACACTTCGCGTTTAAAAATAAAAATGAAAATAAAATTCGATGCACTTATGATTCAATTGTTAAAAGTACTTACATAAAGGTTTTCATTTGTTGCGGGATTGTGTGTTTGTTCTTAAGAGTGCTATGGTTGGTTTCTTCTTAAATGCTAGGGTTGGTTTCTTCTTAAATGCTAGGTTTCTTGAATGTGCGGTTTTCTTGGTTTGAAGGGTTTGAGGTTCGTTTTCTGTTGAAGGATTGAGATCCACCACTACCAGTTAGGCTCTGGTTCCTTGTTCTAGTAGAGTTGCTGCGGATCCTACCGACTGCGCCAATTGTTAGATCTGGATTTGTAGTTTTCACTTTTTAAAAACAATTTTTTCAGTTTACACAAAAGAGTATTTTTATTATTAAATAAATAGGTTGTTTTACAACTTGGACACTTAAAACTAGATGATAGTTAATCTCCGGGCATAACCCTTAGATGGAGGATTTAACAATATTTTAAAATGAAATTAATAATAATAAAATACTAAGAGAGGCTATGCTCTTGTAAAATGAATCGAGTTACTGAACGATGCAGACTAAAACTAAAGCGTCGTTCAGTCGTATTTATAACGTGTGTATAAAATGCAAATTAAACAGAAACTAAATCTAGATATCAGGGTTTCACAAAAGTAACCTAAGCTAGAACGTGCAATTTGGAATATTAAGGTATTGAATTACAAAGATAAAGAAAGATATGAAATAAAGAAATGAATTTGTTATTGAAAGTATTAAATTACTTATGTGAACGTGTTAATAAGAACTTAATGAATAATACGGTTATACAAAGGTTATTATATAATACAGTGCTTAAATCTAATATAACATATATATTTCGTATTATAGGGATAAGCCCTGCTTGAATACAGCGATACAACTTACAAGACGTGCTTCTTGTAAGACGGGAAAAAAGTATCATGTAAAGTTAGCCTGCCTACTACTTACATTATGTGAATTTTGGCCCCAGGGGTTACTGTTTACAAATACTCGGGGGAGGGGGCTTATTTTGATGACTACTGGCCCCAGAGAAAGACTTTTGATCCCAGTGTTTGCCTCTTTGCTCTCTTGGAGACTATTCATTCACGCCGGATGACTTTTGACCCAAAGAGGATAACATTTTACAAAAAATGTAGTCTTTGGGCCCCAGAGGGTAACTTTTCACCCCAAGGGCGTGACATTTGGTCCCTTTACCCCAGGGGAGTGATTCGTAACCCAAGCTTTCAAAGCTAATTAACGTGAGTCTCGTTAAAAAATGAAAAAAAATAATTCTATGCCCGACGCACGTGGTTAGGGAATTTCTAAACTCTCACTTAAAAGTATTTCTTCACAAATAACAGGAAATAAAATTTTCTTCACCTCTTTATCATAAGAAAAACATTCGACATTAAAAAATTTAGAGACGTTTTTAGGGGCCTTAGTGGGGCCCAATAGAGTCCCAAATTGAGGCCAAAGTTTACCATATGCATAAACTCTTCAGAATTTTAAATTTCCTCTATTTTTGTAAAAATATTAAACTGAAAATGGACCCCTCTTTTGGACAGGGAGGGCAATTGTAACAAGTTTTTTCCTTAACTTGTTGTCAATTACTTAGTGCGGGAGATCATCTCAAAAATCTTATATTTCCTTATTTAATTTTTCCTTGATTTCCTATCTTAATATTTATTTCTTTTATGCTGCTTTGAACATTTCGTCATAATTTATAGTAATTTTGTTATTTCAGAGCCTCAGGGCCAAATTTTTGTGATAATTTCGTAGCAGAATTTTTAAATAGGTGCAAAACCATTTTCTTAAATTAATGCTTAAATTTTACAAATTCTTTTTTTTTTTGTGTGTGTAGTTTTTATAAAATTCGTAACCTTGGCCATTTTTTAAAATTCTTTTCAATAAGTTTTAAAGTTAATTAATAATTTATTTAGTCATTTTAAAATTAAATCATTAGTTTTTTTCTTTGTGTAAGTTAACTCAATTTGTATCAACTGATTCCTGATTCACCACTGTTTTCATGTAATAACTGGATCGACCAACTCTGGATCTCAAGCACATGGTAGTTTTGCTAGTGGCTGGTCGAGAATTATAATTCGCTGAATATTTCCAACTTCGTGTCGTCCTGGAACTTCCTCGTTGACCCGGGCAAACAATATAAGTCCTCAATCCCAGGTACCTGTAGCCATCTCCAGGAACTGACACACTGGAACTCCGCACTCGCCGCCCAAAGTTACGTAAGCAATTACTTACCATCCCTGCTTTTCCTGGTCAGAAGAAGTAACTGTAAGCCAGTTGATATTTTCAATTTTATAATTTTTTTTTCTCTTCAAATTAAATTTTCTCCTCTTAATAAAATTTTTATTGTTTGTTTTAATTAAATAGTCACTAATAACTATATTTATATTGTAGTAAATTTAAAAAAAATGTTTCATTAATTAACATGTTTTAAAGATTTTGTAAATTTAAACTATTTGTTGTTAATACATATATTTTTTTAAATTTCGTTTTTGATTGTTTTATCCTTAAACCGTTGTAGGAATATCAGTCGTATGAATTCGCTGGCGCCCTTTTACTTTGTTTATTTTTGCATTGTAACATTCAAATTATTAAATAACTCTTCTCGTCACAGAGTGACCTTCGACCAACCCTGAGCTAACCGGTTACTACTCTTTCATAGCTTCCTCAGCACCCAGCTGAGAAGTTGTGGTTGCATAGTTCTGATATATGGACCCTTACCTGTTGTAGACCTTATTTTTTAGGCCCAAGAAACGATCCTATCAGGTTTATTTCAAAATCAGTTGGCCGGATTCTGAAAGAGTGAAATATTTTGCATTGGAGTTGTAAGAGGTCAAATTGACCCTTCTAAATCCATCTTAATTATTTAACTTTTAAATGACTCTCGGGGGTTAATTTGACTCCAACATTTTTAACTTCTCCAGAATTCAGTGTAAGAAATAGGGGTTAAAAACTATTTAAACATGAAATTTGACCTTCAAATTACCATAATTTTGACCTTCAAAGCCAAGTTCAGGGTCACCAAGTGGTGATCCTAGATGTCCTCAACAACTTTTGTACAATCATTCCTTTATGTCTCGCTGTCCTGACAAGATATCAGCCTGAAAAGTTCAAAGGAGACATTTGACCTTTATATGACTCGTAGGGCCAATTTGACCTCTAATAACTCTGATGAAAAATTTTTCGCTCTTTCAGAAACTAGGTTAAAAAATAGATGTCCATATTTAAGATACGAAAGTTGACCTTCAATTGACCTTAATACTGGTCAACCAAGTGGTACCCCTGATGACCTCAACAACGTTTATAGAAGCAATTTTCATCATATCCTGACGAGCTATTCAGACATATCCATACTTTTGACACACTCTATGTACTGTTCTTTATGTTACATTATTTTCTAGTATACACTGGGAGAATGGAATGTTTTCATTAAAATAAAGATGTTTACGTCAAATTTTAGGTCAGAGGAATGTCTTGATTCATTTGCTATTTGGTTGAATAATAAATCCAAATAGATAACTATCATATATTTTCAAAAAATTCTAGATATTAAAATACAAAGTTCATCTTCAGAAAACGGAACTTTATGGAATCATCTTAACGACGGGAACACTATTAATATCTCTCCTATCCCGGGATCCTCTTCTTCCTGCTACATACTCTGAGTAGATTAGGTAGCCATCTCCATCTGCGTCATCTTCTTTTAAAACCTGATCTATTAATTCTGTAAAAAAAAAAAGATGTTTATATATGCTTCAATGTGTAAAAAAAACAATAATGTAGCTTTATTGTAATATATTATATTATATAAAAAAATAATCTTCTGACTTCTGACTGAACAAAAAGATTGCAATATTAAAAACCGCTGGCTAAGGAATCACTTCTTCCACATTCAGATTTCTGTCTGTTTAGTCAAATACATATTGATACTATATTAGCATATTAGTATGTGGAAATAATTGCTCATGGGACTTTATTAACATATTATTTGACAACGTCTGCTCCAAAAATCGATAATATGATGCCACTGAAGTGATATCGTTTTATGGTCAGTCGGCCGGTGAAAAAAATACTGAAGTACCTTTTCGACCAGCCTGTGTCTAATGGTGGTGGGGATTGCAATGGAAACAGCTGATGCAATTTGAGAGCTTTTGTTCTCATACACGTTTAGATAATAATTTTATTTTGTTAACCCCTCTAATAATGGAATACAGTTGACAGACATAAAAAAATGTTGAAACCTTGGTTTCTAGTATGTACACCAAATCTTAAGTTTGTATTACTTATTTACCCCCAAACCCTTCAACAGAATAAGCTCAATATATAATCTAGTTCCAGATCTTGTTATAATACATAAGTGTAAACAAATTGCAAATCAGTGTTTTAATATTATTTTGTTAACATATTTTACAATGGAACGGGGGTGACGATAGGAGTGGTGAGTATCATACAAAATTTGAGATCATAGTTTCCAGTATATATACTAAGTCCCAATTCTTTGGTCTCTTAGTATCTTACTTTACTTATTTACGCATATTTTACTTCCAATCCTTCAAAGTAATAAGCTCAAAACATAATCTAGTTCAATATCTTGTTGTAATTCATATGTGTACCAAATTTCAAGTCAATATCTTTATTTAATTTTTCATTTAAAACTACTCGTGTCCATATTTTTCGAATATTTTAAGCAGTGGTTCTGTTGGGCACAATAAATTGTAAGTATTCTTAACTTTAACTTTAGCAAACCACATTTTCCTTACAATAATAAAGTTCATTTCCCTTGTTTCTTTGTCGTGTCGACGTCGATCGCGTTTTGTTTGCGATAACCCCCAACACGAAACAATATCGGTGACTCTTACCTGGGGATTCACCTGGGTTAGCGTGGATGCTACAGATTCATTTCGAATGGGCGCCAGTAGCACCATGCTTAGAGCTAGTAGCGATCGGGTCAACTATCAGCGTGAGTCCTTTATAATTGGGCACTGTGATCTTTAAATACAGTCGTGGACCGTCGCCCGCCAACTTCTCAAAAATTTTGGGGCTGTTTTCTCGTATAAGTAAAAGATCGACCTTACTATAATTACATTTATTCCCTGCCCTAGATTATGTACAAAAAAATAACTAAATGATAATAAATTAAAATCATTCTTGAATATCTAATTAAATGTCAAGGCCGGATGATACAAGTCAGCAATAAAACAGAACAAAAGAACAAAGAACAGACAATCGGGGCGTAAGATACAAAATTAAAATACATAGTCAGTACAAGTGGACCTACATTATCTAAACCCCAATCGTAATGATTATGTGGTCTGGCACTGGAATCAGCTGAAACGTTAAAATTTCTTCTTCTAAAATCAATTTGAATTTACCTACTTTAATAGTTTACAGAACAAGACACAAATAACAATAATGGAGCAAGTGACATCAGGGTGCAGGTAAATTACAAAAAAACTTTTGTTAGAATAATAATATAAAAAGTAATTAAAAGTCCATATGACAGATAGTAAAATGCAGTCAAATTGGGTACATAATAGGAATTCGTACGTAGTAAAAATGAAACTAAACTAAACGCAATCTGGCCAGAGTGATAAAACAAATAATTCTTACGTTAACATAACTAAGTTCAACTACATTACATGGAGACATACGAAAGGAAAATAATACAAATTGTAGCTACGCAACCATAACGTTCAAACAAAATTATTCACACACTATAGTCTTCTCATGGGGTACGAGAAATCTTAATCAGACTGTAACATTGGATACAATAGAAAAAAATCGGCAGCTACTGGAAGCGGCTGGAACCTCCCCACCCGGTTGAAATTAGTGATGGGCTGCTAAACAGCAGTCTACTTTTTAACTGTAATTTGATTCCTAGCAGTAGCAAATGCTACGAGCTCTGATAGTCAATTCAAATCAGCCGTCATGACATGCCTTTAAATCAAATATATTATTGTAATATGACCCACCTATATTTATTTAATTTACGACGTCGCGTCGTATGTGTTCACCGCCAAAACAGCAATAGAATTATTTATATTTCATTTAAAACTAGTGACCAATCCTCAAACTCTGAATAATTATAAACACCTAATATATGATGATATTTAATCATGTAACATTTTCAGCAATTATTAATAAAGTTTGTAATGGAAAAAAAAAGAAAAAAAAAACAGTACTGTGTTGGGATCGAACCGTCGATCTTTTGATTTGTAAGTCGACGCCATTTGCCATTGCCATTGTAAATCTTTTTATTCATTTTTTTGTTTCATTTTACAGTATAAAGGTTCCTTTGTTACAGTATAATAATAAATATATGTGTACAAACAAAAAAGAATAAAACACAACAGATAAATAAAATTACACTGCCTTGTATATAAAATGTCGGACCGTTTAGCTGCCGGAGCAGTAATAACGGTCCGACCCGCCGATGTTGTGGCGAGGAACCTTCAACGAACTGTTTACGAGATTTCCGCAACAATGAAGCACTTGTAACAATCTATGCTTATTTGGTTCAGGATATTTCCCCGGAGGGAATTAAACACTCTACAGCATTTACGTTTTTACAGGAGGAATGATTAGTATGGGATTGAAATGCAGGAAAATTTTTCTAAAAAACCTGTTCGAGAACATCATTTTTGATTTTGAACTTAAAATTAAATTAAAAAACAAAACATTTGAACTTATGAACTACTAAGTGTTGTTTTACAACTAATTTAGGGTATCGGCAGGTAAGGAGGCATGAAGGGGAAATAGGGAAGTGGTGTTTAATGGAATCTTGTCATGTATGGGCGTTGGTTATTGTTACCGTTGTTCGTAGTAAATAGGTAGTCTTTGGTGTATTAGTTTATGTCGGTGTGTAGGGTTGTCGTATGCTCTTTCTTGTGTTAGATCTGTTGTCATGGCCGATAACTGAATTTTGGACGAAAAGAATTTTTGCGATATTTCGTCGATGTACTCTCGCATCATCGGGAGTACCGCGTTCCGATGCAAGTCAGCTATCGACGTGTATCTGTTAGCGTTCGTTAGTAGTCTTATAAGTTTGTTTTGTGTCGTCTGTATCCTCTTGCACTGTTTGGCGGAGAGGTTATTCCAAGACGGGCATGCATACGTTAGCAGAGGCCTAAAAATTACTTTGTATAACGTGATCTTATTGTCTTGGGATAGTTTACTCCGCCTGTTTGCAAGAGGATACAGTTTGTTTAGTGTAGCGTATGTGCGATTGATGGTCTTTGTGACGTGAGGGGCGAAACTCAATCTCTTATCCAGGGTTACCCCTAGATATTTGACCGAGTTGCACTCCTCAGCAGTCTGTTGGTCGATTTTAAGTTTGTTGAACGTCTTAATGTTTGTAAATTTTCTGTTAAAATTTATTACTTGTGTTTTTGTGTCGTTAATTTTGATCTTCCATTGTCCGAAATATTCTTGTAATTTGTTCAGATGATACCGCACTTTCTGAGTCGCGGTCTGCGCATAGAATGACTGTCCATAAAGTACGGTATCATCCGCGTACAGTAGTATGTTAGAGTTTGGATGGGTCGGGGCGTCAGATGTGAAGAGATTGTAAAGGAGTGGAGAGAGTATTGCCCCCTGGGGGACACCTGCCGATAATAGTTTTTTGGTCGACAGTGTGTTGTTTACTCGAACCATTATAGATCTATATCTCAAAAGTGATGTTAACAGGGTAACTAAATACGGGGGGATCTTAAGTATTTCGTGGAGTTTGTGTATGAGTCCATTGTGCCATACAGTGTCATATGCCTTCTCAATATCCAGAAGTAACAAAACGGTGCACTGTTTCTTCGTATAGGCATAATACACATCCTGCACTACTTTGCAAATTGCATGAGTAGTGCTATGTCCTTTCCTGGAACCGAATTGGTGTTGTGGAATCAGACGCCTTTTCCCCACCTGGTGTTCGAGTATACGTAGAATCACCCTCTCCGTTAATTTCGAGAGGGTATTTAACAGGCAGATGGGACGATAGCTAGTCGGTAGATGTGGCGGCTTGTTTGGTTTCAGGATCGGAATGATTATGCCTATCTTCCAAGTTGCAGGAAAGTACTGCAGTCTTATAATGGCGTTAATTATATAGGTAAGTTGGCATATCATTTTTGGGGACAGGTTTTTTAGAAGTATGTTGGGTATGTTATCCGGTCCAGGGGCTTTGTTATTAGGAAACGTCTTTAGAATTTTCGTAATTTCAGTGGGGTTTGTTAATAATTTTGAAATTTTGTTTGCCGGAATGGGTACTCTGTCGGGTATCGTCCTTGTCGCGTTTGTCACTGTGTCGTGAAAAGGCAAGGAATTCGGGGCTGATGTATTAGTGACCTGGAGGTGGTTCACTAAAATTTCCGCTTTTTCACGGTCGGTATAGTAGTTTATATTGTTTTGGATCAATGTGGGTACCGAAGAGTACGGTTTCTTGAGCAGGAGAGACATCTTCCACAGGGAGTTGTCCTTTCGCGACAGAGCTTCAATTCTGTCGTTCCAGGATTTTTGCCTGTGTTTAGCTAATTTTTCTTTGATCGTGTTCTGGAGTTCGTTCATCCTCACACGATCAATGTTACGTCTGCCCAATTGCCATCTTCTCCGGATTTTGTTTTTGAATTTAATTAATTTCAGTATGTCATCAGGTATAGTCTCGTCTATCTGTCTAGGAACGTATTGTCTGGTTGTCAAGTCTCGTGCGTTCGAAATGATATCCGTAATTTTGCTTACCTCCAGGTCGATTTCTTCTGGTGTGAGGATTGTATTGTTGATGACTAAATTTTCTTTAATAATTTGCCGAAATCTGCGCCAGTCTGTGGTTTTGTAATTGAAGCATCTCCTTGCCTTTTCGTTCACGTCTGCGTCGGGAATTTGGAATTGTACGGGGTTATGATCCGAAGATAGGAGAGGTAGTGAGATAGGGTTTATGGGGAATGTAATGTTTTTATTTAGGATGATGTCTATTGTCGAGGGAGTCATGTTGTTTGTTGGGAAATGTGTCGGGGTCTCTGGGGCGTGGACTGCAATATTTTCCTGCAACGAGAAATTATGCACCGTGCCACCGTTTTTGTTACTCCTGGTATTGAACCACACTGTATGACGAGCGATTAAGTCCCCCATAAGTAGCACCCTGTTATCGGAGAAGAACTCCTTTAAATTTTGCGTCGTGAGAATATTGGTGGGGGAGTTATAAACTCCCACCAATGTTGTGTCATTTTTTAATTTAATGCTGATATTGTCTATGTTAGACGGAATGGTGGGGAGGAGAACGTGCGGGATGCTGTTGTGAACCAGCATCGCGACGCCTCCCCCTCGATTCCTAGTTCTATCAGAACGGTGAATGGTGAAGTTACTAATTTTGATTTTATGGGAGGCCCGTAAGTGGGTCTCCGTTAAAATGCATATTTTTATACTATTTTCTAATAAAAATATTTTAAGTTCGTTTAACTTATTAATTAACCCGTTTGCATTCCAATAAGCAATATTAACCATGGATCCTATACTGTGGAAGGATATTCGTAGCGTAATGCTGGAGAATGTTCAATTTCTCCATCGCATCCTGGGCCGGTTCCAATAGGTCATTCAAGTGCCTGATGGCTGCGATCACCTCTGACATGTTGATGAACGAGCTCAGACGTGTGAACTTGTTCATCATCTGCTGAAATTCCCCCACATCACCGGTGGCGGCAGTGGGTCTCGATGATGGTGGCGATGGTGGGTCTCGATGATGGTGGCGATGGTCTTGATGGAGGGCTCTCTGGGGCGGCACTGGAGGTGGTGGCGGCGGCGGCAGGGGGGCCGACGGCGGCAGGAGGGGCGGTATGGGATTGACTACTTCTCTGTCCAGGAGCTGCATTTGGATTTTGAGTTCTGTTTGCCCAGGCGTTCGTTTGGGGTAGGGGGGCAGAAACGTACTGCGGAGGAGCTGGAGGTGGGGTTTGTTGCTGTTGACGGCCTCCTGTTATTTTGTTGATTTGATTGATCCTGTATAGGTAAACGGCACATTCGGTATTCGACGCCGTGTGGCTTCCTCCGCAGTTTGCACATTTTGGGATTTGATCTTGCGGTCCATCGCAGTTATAGGAGAGATGGGAGCCAGCGCATTTAACGCAGCGCGGGATCCGGTAGCAGTTGGAAGTTGCATGGCCCCACATTTGGCATTTTCTGCACTGCGTTAATTGCCTCTCGTTACGGCGCCGCTCCCACTCTATTTTCGTGTGCTGCACATAACGGATTTTTTGCTGAATTTTTTTGATGGAAATGTCGTTTGAAGTGACTACTAGATATAGAGGGTTGAAGCGCGTCTTCATTAAAAATATGTTTTTGATGTAGATTTTTGATTGAAGTTCATCTTGAATGTCTTCTATCTTGGGGCTGCCTTGGAGGCCCCTAAGAACAAAAGCATGTGTCTTTTCGTCGCTGCTCGTATATGTGTGGAACTCTACGTCGTCCTGTGCAGCCAACAGGTCGACGTAGTTTTTATATTCTTTTTGATCTTGAATGTAGAGCAGCGTGCTCTTAGGGGCGTATTTAACGAAAAATCCTTTTTTTACGTCTTTTGAGATTTCTTTGATGAGGCTACTGTGATCTTTGGAAATCCCCTTTAGCACTATTGGCGGATTTTTTATATGCCTTTCAGCTAGTTGGGGTGGGTCGTTATTAGAAGAAGGAGCTGCTGTCGGTGCTGGTGGTGGTGGATAAGGGGGTTCTTGAGTTTCTGGTTCTTTAGGTGTTAATGTTTCAAATTTATTTGTGATTTTTGTCTCGTTAATTAGGGCCTGTTTTAGCAGTAGTGACCCCAATTTTGTTGTTTTCTTAGGTGTGATAAAACCATTCGTGTCCTGTTCTGTTTCCATTCTTATGTTGTCTTGTTTGCTAGTGGATGGCATGTCTGTCCTGCTTATTTTTGTTATTATGCTATTTGCGCTGGAACCGCTTGCTTCTTTTCCTTCAGTAATTTTATTGTTTTTGTTTAGTTTTCTTTTTTTGGAGTGGCTTTCTTGGCTCTCTGTTGATTCAGCGTCTGATTCTATGTCTGATTTGGGTAACGGTGTTATGTTCGATGGGATAGCGGGGTGAGCCTTCCAGGCAGCAGTGTGTGCTGCCTTGTTTTTCGCGGTTTCCATCTTTTTCATAACGTTATCCCGACCGGTTTTAACCAACCGGTCGAGATGTATTGTTGATAAAAATTTGCTTTTAGTTAGGGACTTTTTTATTACGGGACTAATTTTGTGAGGTTACGTATTGCAAAAAATTTTTGAATGAGGGGTTCGAGATTAGGTTCGCGGCTATAAATGTCACTGTCACTAATAAAGTTTATTTTAGTATAAATACCTGGCGCGGCACTATCCGGCCTTGTCCTTGAGCACAATTTCACTTAGCACCTTAAATGAGGGCCTCGTAACACTTTCCGTTATGAAAAACTACTATTTTTTCGCACTTTTTGAAAAACGCTAACATACAGTAAGTCGACGCTTTTGTAATTGTAAGTCGACGCTTTAGCTCACTGGACTACCGATAACTTGTGACGTAGTTTTACATATGTTGATATTATAGAGACATGGAATTTTGTTTGTTCGCTATACAATAATTTGTATAAAAAAAATGTAGATATTTAAAAAAGGTGCAAGTGTGATATATCGTTGAAATCGGAATTTTAACTGCTTTCCAATGGTTAGATTACAAATTGTAATAATAAAATAAACAAGTTGTTGTGCCAAAATGGCACTAAACGTAATCCGATCTCAACCAAAACCTTTTCAGATCTTCTAGAACACTAAAGAAGCCCTCGTGCAAAGTTTCATCCAAATCCATCCAGTAGTTTCGCCGCTATCGTGCTAACACACATACACACATACACATCTACACACACACAGACATTTTTCAAAAACCATTTTTTTTGATTTCTGGGACCTCAAAATGTAAAGATTTGATATTATCTCAATTTTCGATTTTGGACCAATTTTAGTAACCTCCCACAATTTTATTGTGGGGAGGTTAATATTACTGGCCAAACGTGGAATGAAGTAATGGAGCCATCAATAATTCTGCATAGTTGCAAGCGGCTTCAAACAACAACATTTGCATCACGAGAGGCGTACATAATAGAAAAGTCTGTACTTACAGTTGAGTCGACGAAAACATTGCCTTGCTATAGCTATATGCAATCAACACATAACATATAACAAAACATAACTTCTTTACTGATTCTATTAGCAGTATTGAAACATATTCTTTATAGGATTTTGCAAACAGCAGAAATAATAACTATCTATAACTAAAAGAAAAACTTTGTGTAAAAATATTAATGAAATCTTTGCATTCTTTCGATAACCTGAATTCTGGTTATGCTAGCAAATTAAAATCCTAAAATGAATTCACACTTATTCATATAAATTGTCTTGGTTTTGCATGAAACATCTTTATGAGTGACTTTATGTCTTTCTGATGAGCTCCAGAATAAGGGCGAAAAACGTTTCAAAGGCTAGGTTCCAAGAAACAGAATGATAGATTTCATGAAAATGTAATCCATTAGAGTGACATTTTTTTTAAGACAAGGTAGATAAATAAATTCATTTTAGGCCTTTTTCATTTTTAACTGAATCTTCATGATCGTAGGGGGTTATTTAGATACTAGTTTATTCTGCATGGCCGTAGGGGACTGTGTGGATGCTAGTGTTAGAATGAGAATTGTCAAATAAGAAATTAGAAATTCATTTTAGAATTTTAATTTCCTAGCATAACCAGAATTCAGGTTATCAAAAGAATGCAAAGATTTCATTAATATTTTTACACAAAGTTTTTCTTTTAGTTATAGATAGTTATCTTTTCTGCTGTTTGCAAAATCCTACAAAGAATATGGTACAATACAATTAAAAGCAAACAAATAATAATTCATTTATATTAGCAGATATTAATCACTATATAAAAATATTTACAAATATGTGGCGGCTTTAATTTTTCCAGCCTAGACGGCCAAACCGCCTCTTACGCCATTTTCTCAGCGTCTCCCCGAGCCGGCGTATGCTTATGCTCGTCTACTATTGGCTAAACTTGGTCGTACAAGCTACCACACTATTGGTCAAGCATTTGTCATGACTAACCGATAAGATTTAAATGCATATAATGCATAAGGCATAAGGATCAGTATCTTATAATTTAAATTTAAATAATAAATAGAATAATCGCGCGCTTTATCGCATTGACACACATAATTGAAATTTACAAATTAACTTATAGTGTTCCAAAATGTGAGCGTTACACAGCGTTGCAAAGAAATGAGGTTATACATTTAGACCCTTACTTAGAGATAAGTCCCTCATCCTTCCCAGAGTACTCGGCAGCCAGCACAAGCCCTAGCATTGATCTTAAGGTGGCCATTCCCTAGAGAGATATAATATAGGGAATTATTTATTATTTTTGGCCATAACTTTTTTTTCTTAGTATGTATATTTATAAAAACTATAAGAGTACCTAAGTAGAACCATAAAAAGGTTGTTACTAAGAATTTTTACTCAATAATTTCAGCGGTTTGCAAAATAGCTAGGTTTAAATATAAGAATTATGTCAATCTTCCTATTTCGTAGTTTTAAATCTAGCAAAATCTTGCAAACCACTGAAATTATTGAGTGAAAATTCATAGTAATAATCTTGTTATGGTTCTACTTAGGTACTCTTATAGTTTTTTAAATATGCGTACTAAGAAAAAAAAAAGTTATGGGCAAAAATAATAAATATATCCCTATCGGATGTCTCTTTCTAGGGAATGGCCACTTTAACTCTCAAAATATTCAAGAATATTAATTTTGATTTAAAGATACGCTGGTGCCCTAATGACCTAGTATAGCTAAATAATAAATTTCAGTTTAAGAACCCATCAACCTTGCTAGCTAGAGCTAGAGTAAAACAATTCTTGTTCGGTTTAGTTACAAAACCTGAGTAGGTGTTAAACTTTTTCAAAATATTTTCTTAAACTATTCGTATGATTGTGATATTCTCACATTATACAGGGTGAGTCACTGGCTCGTGGACGGTCAATATGTCCTCAACTGATTGAAATTTAAGTAATTGGTTGCTGAAACATTTTAAGTCAAAACATACAGGGTGATCGATTTGAAAGAATTGATGTGTGACGGTTTAAAAATATAAAAATTCGAATAATCGTGGATAGCACTCTGTAGTACTAGATTCACCATGAAAGGCCTAGAAACTTGTACATATCTTTAACTAACATTTAAAATGAAACAGACGATCAAATGTACGAAAATACGTTTTGTGTAGATTCTATTCTTAATGGTTGCAAATGCATTTTTTATCTGAAGAAGTGGAATAATATGGCAACAAAAATAATTTTGAAATATGCCGCTCTTGATCGGTTACAATTTATGTATCAGATATTTGCGTCATTTCAAACGGTGGCCGTTGAGGAGACACTGACCGTGTATATCAGGACTGATTAAACTACACAATTCATTTCATAATGTGTTAATACAAAAATTAGAAGTTGTGAAATATAACTCAAATATAGTTATAGGTGGCAGCAATAAAAAATAATAGATTATCAACTTTCCAGTTAAGTTACAAAAATCTAAGAAAAAATTTTAAAAAATTATCCATGCAAAAATAAGCAGTTCAGAGAATCAAAAGAATACAAAATTATCGTTTCAAAAAAAAATCAACTATTCACTCAGAAAACTAGCGTAAGAAAACTGTTACAAAAATTATAAATCCAGTGCTAAACAAAAAATTCTATTTTATATATAAAAAGCCCCATTCTCTTAAACAGCAGCGCCATGCAGGGCCACTGAAGGTAGGTAAAATTCCAACTGAATCACACGCCACAGTCTAAAGTGACTTGTGGCTAACGTTAAAAAGGCACTTTTTAGAGTAGGGGAACCCATGGAATCGAATAAAATAAATTAGAATTGTGCGACCATATGTATAGCCACACAATTCATTACGGCCACACGTTTTATATTATAATTTTTAAGGGCAGGGGGAAGCCAAAGGTTCGAATAAAACAGGTTAGAATGAAGAATTTTCCTTAAATAGAAAATGTTGTAGAGTTCCAATGTCAATTAATAGTCTATTCTTTAACTTGACGGAAGTCGAAGAAATCGGCTTAATATGTCCAAAATTGTCGGAAATATTTAATGATTTATTTGCCCAAAGCTCACGTGCTGCTAGAATACTGTGTGACGTCATATGTCGGGAACGCTTGAAGAGCGTGGCCGACTATCAGTGCATGAGTACACTTAAAGCGGGTTGATAGGTTTTTTTTTTCTAATTTTTTGGCCTTACGAACTTTGCGTTTTGGCCACGAAAATATTATTTTATATTTACATAATATAATAATAATAATAATAATAATATAACTTTATTAGATGCAAATAGATATATACAGGAGTATTTATACAAAAACTATGTGCTTAAATCATAATAAAGTTAAGAGTATCCACATGGAAAATCCGCGCGTGGATATCTAGTGAGCCTTAGTCTAAATGCTATATCTAAATAATATATAATATAATTTACTGAATATAAAAGAAACAATATATACTTGATAAAACAAAAAAATATATATATAGTTAGGAGAAGAGAAAAAAAATAAAACTAGATAACTCTATGTCAAGATCAAAAAATAGTAACTATTTATATAATATTACGAGTTTCAAAAGAAGACTGAAGAATACACCGTTGTGTATGTCTAGGTTGATATCTAGTTTGATATGCTGCACATTGAGAGGCAAGCAACACTAAGTAAGTCAAGTTGGTCGGTTAGGTAAGTACGTCATTGTGAGTAGTATAAGTCAGCTAAAATGTTTTATAAGTATAATTATTTTTACGATCAATAATCAAATGTATTTCGATTCGTTTCTTATCAAGTATCCAATGTTTAATTCTTTTTTTATACAATTTCAATGAGTTTATTGTCTTTATTTCATTAGGAAGAGAGTTGTATATTACACTACCTAAGTACCTGTGACTTCTTTGACCAATTGTTTTGTCAATTTTTGGAATCTTCACCGACTCTATTTTGTACCTTGTGTTATGAGGATGGTCAATTGATTCCAAACTTCTTTTGTTTTTATAAGAGCGTAACAGTAAAGATTGACAAAAGAGTTGTCTTAGATCAAAGACTTTACACTCTTCATACAGTTTCTCAGAAGAATACATCAGAGGTTTTTGATAAATGACTCTAAGTATCCATTTTTGCACCGTTTCTAAATTTTTTATATAATAATTTGCAGCATTCCCCATGCTATAATGCCATAATTTAGATGTGACTGAACCAACGCATAATAGAGCATTTTTAGTTTACTTTCATCTAGAATTAAATTGAGGAATTTGAATTTTGGGACCAAGCAGCGAATTTTCTTTACTAATACCTTAATATGTTCGTCCCATCTCATATGACAGTCTATTATTATGCCTAGGTATTTAATGGTTTTGACTATTTTTAATTTTATTTCTAACTTATTCTCCTTCATAATCAAGGAATCAAATTTTGGAAGTCCTCGACTAGTGCTGGCAAAGGGTAAGACAAATGTTTTTTTATAATTTACTGTTAGTAGCTTATCGTTGAAATATTTCATAATTTCTAATATCTCACGCTCGACCTTATTTTTTAGAGTCTCCCAGTCATTACCTTCAAAAAATATAGCCGTGTCATCGGCAAAGCTGATTATTTTGCCACTGATGGGTATATCAAATAATTCGTTAACGTATATTATGAAGAGTAATGGCCCGAGTACTGTACCCTGAGGGACTCCGCACTTGACTGTTTTAAAATCACTGTAACTGTCCCCAATCTTTACGCAGTGAGGTCTTTCACATAGGTAGCTTTGCAGTAGTGTATTTGCGGGACCACGAATTCCAATATCATTCAGAGTAGCTAACAACTCCGGATGGCTAACCGTGTCAAAAGCTTTTGCTAGGTCAACGAAGACGCATAGAGACTTTTTTGTTGTATCTAAATAGTTGTATATGTGTGTTGTCAAGTCAGCTATTGCATCGTCCGTCGACCTAGCCTCTCGGAATCCATATTGATTGTTTGATAGTATATTGAATTTGTTTAGGAAGCACATTAATCTCTCTTTTAAAATTTTTTCATATATTTTCGCAAGACTCGAGAGTAGAGAAATTGGACGGTAATTATTAAGATCTTCCTTGTCATCGGACTTATATAAGGGTTTTATAACAGCTACTTTAAATGCCTGAGGGAATTTTTTTTGTGCAAAGGATGTATTTATTATGTATGTTAGCGGCTCTGTTATATTGTCGGCTATTTTTTTTTAATATTTCAGGTGTGATCTCATCAAGGCCTGGGGATTTTTTATTACGCAATTTACTAATCGTCTCTTTTATTTCACTATCGTTTGTGTTTTCAAGAAACATTGAATTTCTAATTATTTTTCGTGTTTTTGGAGTGTTCGATTTTTTTGGTAATTTATTTATTAAATTTTCCCCTATTTGGTTGAAGTATGCATTAAATTCATTTGCTATTTCCATTGGTTCTGTTAAAATAGTGTCTTGACGGGATTTGATTGTTTTTATTTCTATTTTGTTTTTATTTTTGTTTATATTGGTCATTTCGTTTATATATGTCCATAATTCTTTAGGGTTATTATTAACGGGGTCCAAATGATTTTTATAATAGTTGATTTTAGTTTGCATGATTAGTTCTTTTAGTGTTTTGTCGTATTGCTTAAATTCATTGATAATTTTTACGTTACTTTTATTTTTTTGTACTTCTTTATATAACTTATTTTTTTTGTTTATAGACTTTACTAGCCCGGATGTTATCCAAGGTTGTCTTTTTATTTCATTCCTTTTAATTCTTACAGACTTTGTACATTTTTTTATATTACTTTTCAGTATGTTTGTAAAGGCTTCTACCGTTGGGTCAATATCATTTTTGGTATAGACGTTTAACCAACTCTCCTTTTTTAGTAACTCATTTAATTCATCGTAATCTGTATACTTTTTATAGCTCTTATTTATATATGATGATTTATTTGTTTCTTTTCTAGGTAATTTTATACTCAAGATTGTGGAGAAATGATCGGTAATGCTGGTTTCATATACTATCGAAGTAAAATTAGAGAGCAGTATTTTGCTTTTTATAAATATATGATCTATGCATGATCGACTTTCCCCTTGTACCCTGGTGAAATTATTTATTGCAGGTATGTATCCTTCTTCCGCCAAAATATTCAGATATTCTTGACTGTAGTCTAGATTACTTTTAATATCAATATTTATATCCCCTATTATTAAGTCGATGTCATTTGTTTTTTTGCAGGTTTGTAGGTAATTCTGCAAGCCAGTATTAAAAGAAAAAGGACAAGTAGAAGGTGATCTATATATTGCACTGATATGTAGCATTTTGTTATTATTATAACATATATCGAGCTCAATTAGCTTTATAGTATTTATTTCATTTATATTAAATTTATAGTTGTAGTGACTTTTAATATAAATAATTACTCCGTCATTTCTATTTTTATTACCCTCACTGTACAGCATATCATATCCCTGAATTGCATACATATCCATGTCTTCCTTTTGAAACGTTTCGGTAAATATTATACAATCAAAGCTGTGATTTAATGCAGCTATCATGACCAAGAATTCGTCTATGTTTTTCGGATATATGGGTCCATATTTATATTTCGCTTAAATGTTTATTTTTACTAATTTATTTAATCTAGTTTAAGGAAATTAATATATACATATATATATAGACACCTACACGCAATACACATATACACCTAAGTACACACATATATACATGTATCAAAACACAAATTACATGAGACGTAAACCCTGTTTAACAGTATATAAAAATTTATATTAAAGATAATATTTAACATATGAAACTTTTTGTATGCTTACTTTGAAGATGTGGCAGCAGTGTTGGACCTAAGATTTTTCTTCTGAATAGGGTCCGTTTTTGATTCCTTTGCAGCGACGACCTTCTGTTGTTTTCCAAGTTTATGACCTCTTGAGTTCTCTGGCGTTCTATCATTGAATGGACTTTGGCCTGTTCTGCTGCTAGGTGTGTTGTTTTCGTCTTGATTTTCCTCTTTTTCACCTATTTCCGTTTCCAAACATATATTTTTCAAAACATCTGGTGTGTAGACTTGGTTTTCTATTATGAGCTTGTTATCCTTTATTTGCGCCTTTTTGCCTTTTGCTCTAGCTACCTTTAAATTATTTATCAATATTTTTGTGTTTTGCCTATCCTCCCAGCATTGGTCCTCAGCAATAAATATATTTTTCCCTTTTAGTTTCTTGGCATTTTTTAGGATTAGTTTCTTTTTCTGATAGGAAATTAGTTCGACTAGAACTGGCTGTTTATTTTTATTTCTGCCAAGTCTGTATGTGTCACTTATGTCTTGTTCACTGATTTGTATTTCTAATATATCGACGCATACATATGTGCGCTACAACTGAAAATAGTTTAAGATAGCTATATGAGCCCACATGCACACGCACACATGCTCACGCACGCATGCAAGCACATGCCTAGACACATACAACCACCCGCAGCATACGTGTAGATGAAGAGAGAATGTTTGAAAACTTCATAGAAAAGTTGTGGCAATCAGTGCAAAATAACAACAATAACAACTCAAACAAGCATGTGCAATAACAATAATTTACCTAATTCAAATGTAAGGATTAGACAAGGACACACGCTTCTCGCCCAGGGGCCTTTCAGGGCATTTGAAGATGACATAACTAAGATGACCACGGATGACATGGGAAAAATGACATATGGATAAACAATAGGAAATTGTACACATTTAAAAAATATATATGTATGTATATCAATAAATATACTACGATAAGATGTTCATTAGATATTACAGCCTGTTTTTATTAAAAATACGTACAATAAATTGTAAATTTCGCAGTTGTTAGAGCTAAGGATATTTGGAAGCCAGATCGGGCAAAATTGTTTTTTTTTTAATTAGTTGTAATACTAACATATTTGATTCGTTGACGGTCAATGGACAGCCAAACAAAATGTGATTTAAGTCTCCATTTTCTGCTCCACAGGAACAGTGTGATGTTTGTAAAATACCGATTTTGTGTAGGTGTGAGGGAAATCTGCCATGGTTTAATTTCATTCTGCTAATAGTGGCAATATATATGTATGTATTAAACTTCACACCTTAAAACTAAAACTGTACCTGATAAGTTTCTATTAAATAAACTTATTGTTTGTAATCTGTGACGTGCCATATGTACTTTGTATTCTATTTGGCCAATACATTTAAATAAAAATAAATAAAATAAATAAATTTTCTACTAGCGTCCAACTTTTGATACCACGGTGTACGTGGTATGTTGTCATGAACTTGAAAATAGAATGTCCTACTTCTGTGTCCATATTGTTGCCAGTGAATATTCCACTTTTTACGAAGCTGATCTTTAACGACTACATGCATATCTTTAGGATTAACTGTCTTTTCTTGGTAGCTGTTGTCATGGTTAGCTTGCTTTGCTATTAGATCTGCAACGTTATTGCCTTCAATATTACTATGGCCTTTGACCCAAACAAAACGTATAGATATTTGATTTGAAGTAGCTGTTGTTAGTTTATCCATAATTTTTAAAATAAAAATATTGTTACTTTGATGACAAGAAAAGTTGCTTAATGCAAGTAATACTGACATCGAGTCAGTAGCAAGTATAGTGTCTTTAATCTTATTGGATATGCACCAATCGATAGCATGGTAAATGGCAGCCGCTTCAGCTGAGAATATGGTAGAATGTTCATTTAAAATTACTGAGAACTTAAAATTACGAGATGGGAAATAAAAAGCACCAGAGACGTTTTGAAATGATTTGGAGCCATCCGTAAAGATGATTTCCGATCTGTTATCAATACGGATGATATATTCTTGGAATATTTGTTGATTGAAATTATTTTCATATTTTGGGAAGTGAATTTCTAGTTTAGTTGAAAGAATGTTAACATCAAGGTCATATATACTTTCTTCAGATTTAATCAGGTCTAAAATATTTAATTCGTTACACTGAATATATGCTGTTGCTAGAGGAGGGGAGTTCTTCTTTGGCCAATAAGCCTCACTTAGGTTTTTAACGGCAATAGTGTAGATTTTATTGTAGTTATTCGTGTTGAAACTTTTTTGTTTTATTATATATTTTGACGCCAGGTATTCTCGCCTGAGCCAGAGGGGTTGTTCTAGACCTTCTACTAGAAGGGCTTCATTAGGGAATGATTTCATCACTCCAAGGCAAACGCGTAGAGATGTAAACTGTACTCTGTCTAGTTTTTTCAGATGAACATTACTGGCGGAGCCATAAATTATACAACCATAATCTATTATTGATCTTACATAAGACCTATAGAAAGTTAACGCCATACTTTGGTGTGCTCCCCAAGAGAAGGTACAAATTTGCATTAATAGGTTGATGCCCTTTTCCACTCTTCCAACTATATATCTGATATGCTCGCTCCATAATAATTTTGAGTCCAGCCATAATCCTAAGTATTTATAATTTTTTAGAACAGGGTAGTTAATTCCATTTAAAGATAAATTTTGTCTGTTTTGCTGGTAAGGAAAACAATAGCTGACTTACTGGGCGAAATGGTAAAGCCATTCTGAAAACACCAATTGTTCAGATTGTAACTGATATGTTTTAAATCACAGATACTTTCACGTTTATTTTTCCTGCTGGAATATACTACAATATCGTCTGCATACTGAATACAAGATATATTAGGAGACCATATTTCATGTATGTCCAATGTATATAAATTGAATAACAAGGGGCTAAGTACCGATCCTTGCGGTATTCCTCGAGATGTAGTTCTAGACTCTAAGAATATATTATTATTTTTAACCGATATTTCTCTTGCATTAAATATATTTATTATTGTGTTAATGCCCCTATCGGGTAATTTAATATATTGTAATTTTGTAGCTAATATTCCTAAATCAATATTTTCGTATGCGTTTGTTATGTCAACAAATAATGCTCCAGTACATTCATTTCCTGTAAGGGAAATTTGAATGTCTGTTGTGAAATGGGTTATTGCATCTAACGTTCCAAATCCTGATTTAAATCCATACTGATTGTTTGGTAATATACTGTTACTGAATAGCCAGAATTCCAATCGTAATTTTATCATTCTTTCGAATGTTTTAATAATACAAGACATTAACGTTATTGGTCTGAAAGAACTGGCACAAGAAGGATCTTTGCCAGGTTTGGCAAACAGTAGTACAACACTTCTTTTTAATATCTCTGGAATATATGATTCCAACCACATTTTATTAAAGATGTTTAATAAAAATAATTTGGCTATTGGACCCATATGTCTTAACATTGGATAACAAATATTATCTAAACCAGGGGCAGTATTTTTCGATTTTTTTATAGATCTATCTAATTCTTCTAGCGATAATTTATTTGTTAGAGAATCGTTATTAATATTACCTATCGTGTTAATTTGACGTTGTTGCTCAACAGATGGAGGAGTCAGTCTATGGAGCATTTCTCCGGCTATTTCACTTGGGACATAACTGATTTTATTCTTTTGTTTTCTTAAAGTTCTGACTTTATTCCATATTTCATTAATAGGTGTATTTAACACCAAACTATTCTTAACCCCGTATTATTTTTCAGAGATCCCGGCAGAAGATGAGGATTACCCAAAACAAAAATTTGCTAATACATAGGGTGTGCCAGGAGTATAATTAACACCCAACGATATGTAAACAATCGCGTTATAAATTTACCGACCGGTACAATTTAAAAATTAGTTACCTTTAGAAAATGTAATCCGTTATTTACACTTATAAATTTTCCACACACAGATCACCAAAATACCGGAAGAACACTAATTTTCGGTTGTTTCACTGTTTTCTTCACTAACTAACTCTAAATTAAAACGAGTTTTGTGACAAAGAACAAATAAAATCAAATTAAAGCCGCAACGTCCGGAATTTGACTGAAGAAAAATCGCGTAGTAAAGTGTTTCGAGATTATTTTGTAGAGATATGAATAATACTTTCAAAGCACATACTCCATCGGATGGTCAGAACAAAAGATTAGAAAATGCTGAAATAATACTTTAGTTATCGAAATGGCCTTAACGCTCATTAGGGCACACGTGTACATTACTTTGACAACATTCTTTACTACTACAGAGTGATCTGCTAAAACACTGACAAAATCATTCAAACAAATTTTTGAATAATTTTTCTTACTAGGCAGGGCATTACGTTATTTAATATTAATTTGTAATATAAATATTGTTTTACTTTAATTTCATTTCACTTAATTATTCATAAGAAATGTTAGGGATGTGCTCGAACTGACATTATTTGTAACTGCGTAGAATCGCATTAGAAGGAAAAAAAGGGCAAGGTACAACGCTAAGTTCGCATGCACAGATGTTGGCAGACGATTTTCTTTTATATAATTTTCAACTTTTCCTTCATAGTTTTATAGAAAAGGAAAGATAATGTTTTGAGTAAATTTATGGGTAGAATTAAGCACTATTATTAGTAGTATTAATTCAGTTTTAAGATGTATGCTAATACTAGTTTCTCTTATTTTTTATGTAAAATCCGGCGAACACGCTAAGTACAACAGGAGATACGAGAGGAAACTTCCCCGCCCCACCCAAACACATGGCAGCCAGTTGATCCGGGGAACAACCTGTGGACCTGTAGAGCCAGCCGTACAGATATCTACAGATGAAAGGAGAGATCCAGTTTGGTATTTCCAGAAATCCAAATCTAAGGCAGCTGAAAAATTAAAGATGGAAGTGGATGACCAAAATGTGCCAGGAACGTCCCAGTGTAACTAAGTGTGAACCACTCTGTACATACCAAAGTGCAGAAGTACTCTCTGAACATTTCCCAGCAAAGCTTATCTAAACTTCGAGGAAATATAGAAACGGTACCTCTGCTACAAGTGATAAGTTATGAACCTGAATATGACCTAAACTATCATCTTTCATGGTACAGAAAGTGTAAGTGATTGACATTATAGTACTTGTTAAAGTATGCTTGGACTTCTATAACACGGGCGGACCAAATAAACTTTCATAAATTAATTCTCATAAATTTAGTGCGGCTACGGACTCTTACAGTTCACTAGGTTATACCCAAAGACAAAATTCCAGTGGCGTACAAAAGGGGGACTACAACACTACCGAAATTATGCGTGTTTCGTCGGGATTATTTTCTATATATTCTTTTTTTTTAGTAGGATAACGTTGAGTTTAGGTTAAGGAAAAAAAATGTCTATCTGTTTTTTTATCAATTTTGATCATGTTAGTATAAGGCTTAGGTTAAGGTAAATTTTCTTTGTTTTTCTTTCTATTTTATAAACATTCCAGATGATACCTCATACATGGAGGATGGCTGATTCATTGGACTTGTACCGGTTTTGAAGAGAGGCAAATATTACCATTAAATTAAAATTAGAGACAATTTAGTAAAAGTTGGCATCACTGGAGGCCAGTGATTAGTAGGGTGGGGAGTAATGTCGTAATATATTCGAATTTCTTGAATATTATCTAAAATATTGGAATTATTATTAAGAATATGTAATGCATTGAAATAACTAGATCGCATAGTGTACAGGCAGCGGATGTAACATTAGATTTCCGTTGCCTGTGCAATCCATCACATATCTATTGGCGTTTTTCTACAAGGCATTGCACTAGCAATGAACTGCACATTGCTGAGTCAGGAAGAACGCGGATAGATATTGATGGAAAAATGCGGAGAAGTATTCAATTGCTGTCAAGCCTCCGGAAGGAGATAAATCGTCGGTTAGGCTCCGCAAGGAGAAGTTGCGACAAAAGTTGAGTTGTTGCCCGAAAGGGTTGTTTTGAGAAAAGCAGAAAAGAAGAGAAAAGTCCCGAAAGGGTGAAATCAGAAAATAGTTGCCTCTTTTCGGCCGGCGCACGGAATTCAGCCATCATCCAGGGATGAGGAAAATATTGATGTAAGTACCCTTTGTTTCTTACTTGTCAATATATATATACATTTTTCACGGCTAAATTGGGTATTATTTTCTGTGTGTGTGTGTGTGTAACCCTACCACCCTCTTTACGACGTTAAGAGGACCGACCCGGCCTCTTGCAAATTTAAGTCGAGCACCAAGCGAGTACCCCGATAAGAAGGGGCGCGCACCCTGGGCTCGACATTATTGCTAATACTATTGCAATAATTTTGCCAATGTCTTTTTGCTTTCATTTTAAACAACCGTTTTGCTTGAGCCATTATTTTTTTACAGTCTATATAGTGTTGTTCGTTAGCTTGATTTTTGTAAACTAACAAAATTTGTTTTCTTTTTTTAATCATAAGTTCACATTCTTCATCCCACCATTGTGGTTTTGGAGGTTTTTTGGGGATAAATGGTTTATTTTGCGCAATGGAAATTTGGCTAGCATTATTTATTGCATTAATAAAATATGAAATGTTTTCATTTATATTATTGGATTTTGGTGCTTCCCGAATAAGATCTTCTAAGGTGGATGTATACAAATTCCATTGAGCTGTATCTAATCGCCACTTCCTAGCTGGATAAATTATATTTTGGTCACATAAATTATTATTTAATAACATTAGGATAGGAAAGTGGTGAGATCCCAAAGTGTCACTCCATAAATTCCAGTGTATGAGAGGACCAATGTTGGTCGATGCTAAACTAACATCAACGCACGACTTTTGAGAATTAGGTGGAACAATTCTCGTAGAAGAACCATCGTTTAGAACGATTAAATTTGAGCATTCTATTGCTTCCAAAAGTTCATTACCATCTCTATTCCCCATTGCAGAACCCCATAGTCCACTGTGAGCATTGAAATCACCTCCAATAATTAAATTTGGACCAAAGTTAGATAAAATATTTGACCACGCTGTGCTACTCATGAATAAGGTTGGGGGTCTATAAATGGAAATAAAAGTGTAAGTTTCATTATTTATATATACGTTAATTCCGCAAAGTTCTGGCTTTATTTGGAATCGGTCAAAGTTTAAGATATTGTATTTTATACTTGACCTCACAAGAATAGCTACACCACCTTTTCCGTTCGTTCTGTCGGAGCGTATAAGACTGTACCCTTTAAAAGTCATGCTTAATTTTGGTTTTAACCATGTTTCTGCTATTAGGGCTATATCAATTTTTTCTGAATTCAAAAACGTAGACAGGCTGTGTTTATTAGACACCATTGATCTGGCATTCCATTGCATAATTTTAATATTACTTTTACCAATATTATTATTGTCATTACCTATGTTATCATCATTACTATTGCCACTTCCAACCGGATGAGCCATTTTTAAATAATATGATATGAGTCGGATAGTTTATTTATAACACTAGAAACACTTTTTTCAATATCATTTTGTAGATCTGTGACGTTAACTAAATCTTTATTTATGATTTGTTTTATTAAATCATTAATACTAGAGGATACATTTTCAATCATTCTCTCTTTATATATAAAAAAATCATCTCTATGAGGGTTTGGTATTATTGAAGAACTACTGCAAACCGAGTTTTTCCTAGAAGTTAAATTGTGCTCTGTATCATTAATTTGTATAAACTCAAATTTACGTTTTTTCGTTTGTTCAATATTTCCGTTTTTATTCACACTATTTGAAAAATTATTTCTATTAATAAATTTGGGTTTAGTTACATACGTGTGCGTCGATTTATTTAGTGGAGGAAAATCTTTTACTTCATCTAAGATATCAAATCTGTTACTAGTTGTAATTTTTGAGTATGTTACATTGTTTTCGATTTTTTTCGCCTCATTAAAAGATATATTTAAGCTAGCCATAGTTTCCTTGATTCTTTTTTGGTTTTTGTATTCATTACATTTTTTTGAAATAGATGTGTGTTCATCAGAGTTACAATAAATACAGTGTACTACTGAGCATTTCTCACCTTGATCATGAGATTCTACGCAATTTTTGCATCGCAATTTACCTTTGCAATTCTGATGTACGTGTCCGTAACGTGAACACTTATAACACTGGATAACTGGATATACGAAAGGTTCAACTTCAAAAATTACTTGATTTATAATAATATACTTTGGTAATGACGTACCTAAAAATGACAAGCTTACCAGTTGCCCACGTATTAATTTTTCTTTACCATCATCATCCATTATTTTACGCATAAAACGTTTAACACTAACTACGTTGGGATTTTCTACTTTAATTTCTTGTAATAAATAATCCTCATCAAAAAAGGTACCACAGCGCTCCACAAAAAATTTTGGAATTTATGCTATAAAATTATTTTCTTTAATACATTTATGAGTTATAATAATATTTGCCGATTTATAATCTTTAAATTCAATTTTAATTTTGTTCCGACCTACGGATTTAATACTTATTATTGCCGAACGAATATTTTTATCTTGTTTAAGAAAGTGTCCAACTCTTATTGCATGCAATTTACCTATATTTCTATCAGCTGATTCTACATATACCAAAAAAGGACCTCGGTCTGAGTGTTGGCATCTAGTATTTAAATCGTAATGTTTTTGTGGTTGACTGTTATCAGAGATATCATTACTTTTTATATTACTTTCTACCTGTACTCCAAATGCTTTCTTTAAATTATTTAAACTATTGGTATTTAACACAATATTACTGCCAGTTTTACCATTGCACTCTCGACTGTCTAAGGAATCTATTGAATAATTAATAACAGGAACGGACTCACCGGACACACTGCCAATTTCCATGTCATTCTCTTTTACTGGGCCACCTATCTCTGGTGGCCCTTTACCTCCTTCTCCATATTCACCGCTATGCATCTCGATTTATGCTATATAGCATACGCGACTGAGAGAAAATTTACCATAGATATAATTAAAGAAAAACTTATATGTCACTATATTTTTCAGGAAACGCTTCGTTTTACACCCGCACGCTTGCACGGTCGTCAACGAACTGGGGTTGATAGGTTGAAACGGACATTTATTTTAGTGTGTTCGTGAAAAATGGAAAAAGAATATCTTCTTGGCGATTCCAGAAACCCTCCCAAAGTTGATATTGAGATGATTATAAATTTTTTGCGAGTAATCCGTGTTACAATAGTGCCGAAATTCGAGGCTCAAAACTTTTAAAGTAAGTACTTACTCGTTTATATTATATTATACATACATTAGAGTATACCTACATATACTCTAATGTATGTATAATATAATATAAACGAGTAAGTACTTACTTTAAAAGTTATGAGACTACTATAGCGAGGGTAAACCCGCACGCCGTTATAATATATATGTGTTCCATATTTAAAGTGAATATCTCAATTTTGTATTATTTGTCCCTTAAATAATGGGGTGGCAGCAATGGAGGGTGCCAAAAGTAATAGAATTTGGGCCATAATTTCTAGTATATCCACCAAACCTCAAGTTTCTGGACTCTCGCCGGTGTGCTTTAATTCTTTTCCCTATTTACCCCCAACCCTTCACTGGAGTAAGCTTAAAATATAGTTTAGTTCCAGATTTTATAATACATACGTGTACCAAATTTCAAGTCAATATCTTAAACTGTTCCAGAGAAAGCGTGCGCATAAAAAAGTTACAGACCAACAATCAGATTTGTTTCACTCAAATTTAAAATTCAGACATTTCATCACATTCTAAGCGTATTTCCACTGCGTGGATATGGAAGTAAATGTCTAAAAATCATTAAAGCATACATGAATATTAATATTTTCAGCAAGAATGTTGCACAGATTTAGAAGAAAGGGGCGGGTCGGGAAAGGGTCGTGCTTATACATGCAATATTTGTAGTTTTTTGGTTTAATTTTAGGCATAGTTTTATTCCTAATTTGAAATGATAACTGGAAACCAGGAATGAAATAAACGCAATACTACCCCATAATAAAAGTGAATTATTTATTATTTGTTTGCTTATAGTAATGAAACATATTCTTCATAGGATTTTGCAAACGGCGCAAGAAAACACAACTATTTATGAGAACTAAAAGAAAAACTATATGTAAAAAATATTAATGAAATCTTTTCCTTCTTTCGATAACCTGACTCCTGGTTATGCTAGCAAATCAAAGTCCTAAAATAAATTTGTCCAATATCTTATTTGACATTCTCATTATAACACTAGCACCCAACATAGTCCCCTATGGCTAAGCAGATTAAACTAGTATCTAGATTGCCCCCTACGGTACGAAGATTCAGTTAAAAATGAGAACAAAGGCCTAAATGAATTTATTTACCTACCTTGTCTTAAAAAATTTTTTATTCTGATGGATTACATTTTCATAAAATCTCTCATTCAGTTTCTTGGAAATGCTTAGCCTTTGAAACGTTTTTCGCCCTTATTCTGAGCTCATCAGAAAGGCACAAAGCCACTAATAACTATGTTTCATGCAAAACCAAGGCAATATTTATGAATAAACATGAAATATTTATATTTGACTGACTGATAAAAAACAACAGATCTTCACCTATCTATTAGATAACTAATACTGGAGCATATATACTCTATGCGTGTTTAAAAGTGAATTATTTATTATTTGTTTGCTTATAGTAATAAAAAATATTCTTTATAGGATTTTGCAAACAGCGGAATAAAGAAAATATCTATGAGAACTAAAAGAAAAACTATATGTAAAAAACATTAATGAAATCTTTGCATTTTTTCGATAACCTGACTTTCTAAGAAACTGAATGAAAGATTTTATGAACATGTAATCCATTAGAATGAAAATTTTTTTAAGACAGTATGGGTAAATAAATTCATTTAGGCCTTTGTTCTCATTTTTAATCTTCATACCGTAGGGGGTCATATAGATACTAGTTTAATTTGCTTAGCCGTAGGGGATTATGTTGGATGCTAGTGTTATAATGAGAATGTCAAATAAGAAATTGGACAAATTTATTTTAGGATTTTGATTTGCTAGCATAACCAGAAATCAGGTTATCAAAAGAATGCAAAGATTTCATTAATATTTTTTACATATAGTTTTTCTTTTTGTTCTCATAGATAGTTTTTTTTCTTCCGCTGTGTGCAAAATCCTATAAAGAATATGTTTCATTACCCCATAGGCTACTAAACACAATATAATCATATCGCCAAATATTATATCCTAACTTCGTCTGGTGTGGCATCACGTTACAGTGATTTTTGCGGTACGACTCGAGATTTTAAAGTATGAGAAGTTTTAACTTTTTTATTTATGAAGTTAATTTTTTAAAATTATCGCTGCTATTTCTGCAGTGAAAATTAAAAAAATTAAAACTTCCGAATTCTGTGGCCACATGTATAGCCACATCACACCGATCATACCAACCGCAATAAGGTGAGTATCTGAGGAGGAGTAACTCATCCAGATTTTAATCTGGATGAGTGAAATTTCAATTGAACGGAATATCGTCATAAAATTGGCATTTTAGAGTACATTTTGCTGTGGGATTAGAGCGCATAATGTTACAAATAGACGTTAAGAGATCAATATTATACAAACACAATATGCCACTGCATTGTATGCAGTAAAAATACGCACAGACTTTCTGTACAAAAATTAATTTCCATGATGATTATTAGAAAATTTTATCCAATTAAAATATAAATCAAAGAGGCACAGATATAGCAGACCGGTAGGTATGTTACTTAGCTTCAATTTAAGGTGAAATCTCACGACTAATTATGCAAAGAGGGCTACTATACAGATATTTTAAAAGATAAAGCTAATGAACAGTATTATTTAATTATATATTTCATTTTAGCACACTAATATTAATCGAAATTGTAATATAATCGCCTGGGTCAGACTAGAATACCGATTTCGTGAACACTTTGTTATATGCAAATGTTAATTTAATACGACAAAACTTACCAATGTAGTAATTGAAGTTATCTGAACTTGCATTTGAAAGTAGTTCTGTGTTTTCATTTCCGTTGTTAAGGACCTCATTTTCATGCTGTCCAATATGGAGTATAGCTTGTAATATTTCTAGTCCATCTAATTTTGAATTCTTGTCACTATCGTGAACTTGAAAATAGTAAAACTCTAGTTCTTCATCCGTCATTTTAGAGAGATCTGGTTCTGATATTATATCTTCCAAGTGCTCCTAGTAAGAAATGATGTAAATATGTAAATAATTAGATATATTTATAGGTACACCAAAAAGACATTAAAAATGTAAAAATTTCCTCGTTATTTCCTACCGATCCACAGTGGAAAAAAAACTTTTTTTGGACAAAAATCTGCCTACAAGTCAAATCTTAATCAATTTTGATCTACCTTGGCTTAAAATGTAGGTTATTGGCTACACTTTCAGAGTATACTGCCTAAATTGAAAACCCCGATTTTCTCACCTCAAAAAATGTATCAAATATGAGAGTAATCACTTTTATCTATTTCTACAAGTCAAATCTTAATCAATTTTGATCTACCTTGGCTTAAAATGTAGGTCATTGGTTACACTTTCAGAGTATACTGCCTAAATTGCAAACCCCGATTTCCTAAAATCAAAAAATTCAACAAAACATAATTACCCTACTCAAAATTTTATTAACATGTTTTATACATTACTTACGTTATTATCATATTTGGTTATAAAAAAAAATTTTTCGAGCCAGTGAATTAAAATTTTACCTACAAATACAAGAGGTTTGTAAATTGTTAAAATAAAAAAATGTATACTATAAATAACAAAACTCGAATCTTTTATTGACAATAATTATCGTGGAGATATATCGACACTAATAGTATATCTATCTAATATCTAATATCTATTTAAAAGATCCAATCGAATATTTAATTGTTATTAATTATCTTGAAGGTATATTGGAGAAGTTAACTACATATTGATAATACCATCAGTCTACCAAATATATTGTTTAGGTATAGAGAAAGTGCAAGCTTTATCACATTAAGCAGGGGTCTGAATAATTGTATTTTATAAGTGAATATATTCTAATTTTGTGCAAATATCAAACATTATGGATGCGGTGTTATTCTCGCTTTTTCACTAAATGTAATTATTAACTATGTCTATAAAATTGTTAATATTGACATTGTATTGATTTATAGAAATAGATTTGAAGAAAATAATATTTAAACTTAAATTTTAAATTGATTTATATAAATTAAACGTTACAAAAATGAGATATAAAATCAAGAAAAAAAAGTTGTGTGAAATTATTTGGAATGGTGATAAACAAAAATATACAAAAAAGATTTAATATTAAATAACATTCGGGATACATCTAAATTTGATGAAAATCAGTTAAAGATGATGCAGGAAAAATTGATCAATTCTTTTGTTCCTGACACTGACCGAAAATGGAATAATATAAGAAGAACAAAATCAGCTTTTCTTACAAAATACCAACAATTTTTAAACACTGATTTTATTGTTGATTTCGATATTAAACATAGAGAAACATTTGAGACTTCTTCTTGCTCTACTCCATTTCCACCTAAACTAACTAGATCGACCACACTTAACATACGAAGAGGGGGCTCCAAAAACTAAAAAGAGAAGAATCAAAGATCTTTCTTTGTCGTTCTCAAAAGATTATGAAATCGGGGTTCACATTTTAAGCAGTATACGCTGAAAGGGTAGCTAATAACCTACATTTTTAGCCAAGGTAGATTAAAATTGATTAAGATTTGACTTGTAGAAAGAGAAAAAAGTGATTACTCTCATATTTGATACATTTTTTGAGGTAAAGAAATCGGGGTTTGGAATTTAGGCAGTATAGTCTGAAAGTGTAGCAAATAGCCTACATTTTAAGCCAAGGTGGATCAGAATTGAATAAGATTTGACTTGTAGGCAGATTTTTGTCCAAAAAGACTTTTTTTCCACTGTACGATCGTGGCAACCCTCGATAATATTGCATATATTGACACATCATTAATAAAGCAGTCACTATTTGAGACTAAAGACGGCCACTAATTTGTACGTATACTTTAAGCAACGAAGAAATGAAATTTTCCCAATTGAATTCCATGAATGCGATTGTTAAATAAATTTGTTTTTCTTCAAGCGTAAGACAGTGTTTCTCAACACCTATTTAATCATATGGCAATTATTACCATTTTTTGGTGAAAAATCGTACCTATAACTCACTGTAGTGAATTACTGATTCATAAATCATAAATGCTTCAAAAATCATTGGCTCACTGACGCAATTATATTTTAAATTGACTGCGATCAACACTTGCAGCAGCTGTGAATCAACTCGCTGACAGTGACAACCGCCATATTGTTTGTTTACGTTTTCCAACGTATGCATGTCTTATGAGGAGGTATCGATTCATTTGATCAAATTTCAGTCTAATTCATTTATTTAATAGATGTAGAAAAGCATAGTATTACATTCGCGATTATGACCATTATTCACTCATATGATTTGCGCCACTCTCCTACGGCTCGTCGGCGCAAGCATCATCTATAGTTACCATAATCGCTCATATAATGATGTACTATAAATCGACCGTGATCAACTTTTGGTGCGGCTGACAATCAACTCGCGTGACACTGACAACCAAGTGTATCGCCATTACATTTTTCAATATATGCACTTCTTACGGGTAGGTACCGATTGATGTTATCAAATTTCAGATGATTTGCGCCACTCTCCTACGGCTCGTGGGCTCAAACATCATCTTCGTGAATAATGGCTATCACAATCGCTCATATAATAATATACTGTTAAATCGTGCTACCAAAAACAGAAGTAGAAATCGGACATTGTTATACTAGTAACAGAATGCTAGTACCGAATGCCACCATAGTGAACATTGTTTTGCCTGTAATATACTGTTAGTATTGGCAACCACATCAGCCGGTGGCGTACTATCCACTAGTCATCTGTGATATCCACATTTAACTATATACCGCGCAAGAGAGACGACCGACTGGCGTAACATAGGGCGCCGCCATTTTGATGTCTAAGCGCGCAGCTTTTTTATTTGGCGCGCGCTCAATTTAAATTTTTAGGAAATCCCTCCACACAATGTACACGAACCTTTGTTGTGGAGGTTGCCCACCTATAACATTAAAAATACATACATATACAACAAAGTAAATAAAAATGAATACGTTATTTTAAGAAATATAGGAATAAAATTTTATTAGATAAATATGTTATACCAAAACAGCATTTGCTTTGTGGTATGGTAAAATAATAGAATAATCTTCTTAAAATCAAATGTATTAGCTGAATTATTATATTTTACATTCAATAAAAATAAGGGATATAAATAATGCTTCAGTTAATATAGTGCCTGTAATAACACATTAAAGTACTAAAATATAAATTAAGTAAAATTTAATTGTATGTTAATTTTGACTTCTTATCTTAACAGACAATTATTTGATTCAAATACTGCCAAGAGTCACTGCTGCGATTAGAGGAGTATGTTATACTGAAATTTAAGAGGAAACGAATAAAATGGGCCTAGTAGTTCAAAGGTGTAACACATAAGTACAGAACTGAACAATGCAACTATTTTATCTCATAATCATTTTATTCTATGACCTTACACAATCAATGTACATTTTTTTGATGAATTATGAAGTCATATTTTACAATAACAATTGTTGCTTTCAATATATTAAATTTATGTTCATATTGGGAATATATATTTTGATCAAAATTATATGTAAAAGTCTAGCAGAAACATTCATTTTTTTGCTACCGTCTATATAAATGAACTGTGCAGCCCTAGCGACACGCGCGATAACGAAAATTAACATTCGAGTTACTTGATTGCTAAGGCGTTGCTATCTATGAAAGTAGAATTATCGCGGCCAGGACAGAAAAGTAAAAAAAAAAAAATTTTTGTCGGCACACCATTTTAAAACGCTTCATAAGTTTGCATATACCTTGCTTTGGATTTCTTGTTGGGGTACAACGAGGCACAAGCAATATTGGCGGATACCTCGGACGGCTGAAGCTGCATAAAATAACGCCAGATAACAAAGAACTACGCTGTCGTTATAAGCCGCCACCAGTGGTAGAAACTGAACAAGTTAAAACTTATTGGGATAAGGGTAGGTATTATAACAGATACAACAGTCGAACATACAGACCCGACATAACTATCATACAAAAGAAAGAGAAGAAGGCGCCCCTGATAGATGTCGCAATTCCCAATAACCACAACATAGAACTAAAGTATAACGAGAAAATCGCGAAGTACAGCAACCTGAGACGCGAAATCTAGGAGTTGTGGGAGCTGCAAACTGTAAAGGTGGTACTGATCATCAACTCCTCCATGAGACTAATTCCGAAAACTTTAAAGGGCGGTCTAAGCAATATGGGAATACCCTGGAATACCTACCGAACCATACAGAAGTCAGTTATCTTAGACGCCACAAATATAGTCCGGTCTTTGCTAGAGCAGTAGGGTCGAAGTCTATTTTTGCTAATAATATCCGATTTAGATGTTCTAAAACCAGAGAAATCTGAGGGAATAATAATAATAATAATAAAATCCAACCAGAAGTTATATTACTTTTAAAAAAGCTAATGGAGTCCTGGAGAATATGCCTATATCTATAGCAAGGAGACACACGATATAAGACCAAGCAAATTCGAATAGCAAGAGGAATATTCCTGGGGGGCAGTCTTGGTCCCTTATGATTTTGTCTAGCTTTAAATCCACTAAGCCACATACTCCGGAAATCAGAAGTTAGTTATACTATACAAAAGGCCCCACAAGTTCAGATCACTCACCAACTGTAAATGAACGACCTGGAGCTCTATGCATCAAAACCGGATAATTTAAGAAGCCTCTTTGAGAACGTCTCAATATTTAGTAAAGATATATGCATGGAATTTGGACTAGATAAATGCGCCGTCATACACGTAGAACAAGGAGTAGTACGAAACTGAAATGAGGCACTTCGTCTAATGGAAGGAGTCATCATTTAAGATCTTGGTATTAAAGATAACTACAAGTACTTAGGGCTTCAGCAGCTACTTGGTATTAGGGACACCGACGTAAGAAGGCAAATTGAACACAAAGTAATGGCCAGGGTTGAGAAGATCTGCAAATCATACGTCAGCTCTAGAAACAAAATAGCCGCTATCAATTCATGGGCCATTCTAGTAGCTGCCTATACTTTCGGCGGGGTCAGATAGTCAAACACTGAACTTGGGGCTTTCGATAGAAAGATCAGAACTACGCTCTCGAAACATCGAATCCACCACCAGAAGTTCCGTGGGACAGCTATATCTACCACGAAATAATGAGGGAAGAGGAAGTGAATTTACAAAATCTATGCAGAACTCAATACAAACTTCTGAGAGAGTTTTTTTTTAACACAAACAGACCCAATTCATAGAGCAGTATGTCCCCAGGACCTACAATATACACCCTTACAACTGGCAAATGAATAGTTAATTAATGTTAAGACATCAGCAGAAAGAGTTCTTTATTGGAAAGGAAAAGAGTGCATGGGCGCTTTGTCAGCAAAATAACGTCTGAGGATATAGATATGAAAGATTCTATTGAGTGGCTCCGTACATGGGCTATTCGCAGAGACAGAAGGTTTTATCTTCGCGATACAAGATCAAGTCGTAAGAACCCGGCATATGAAAATCATGTTATGAAATTGGATACCAGTGACAAATGCCGACTCTGTAAAACTGCAGTAGAAACAATCCAACATCTCTCAACGGCATTTCCCCCAATGAACAACTAATCAGACATGACTTAATCGGGAAAGTAGTTCACCAAGCACTGGTCAAGAAATATGGATTTATCGAAAGAGAAACTCCTTACTACAAGTGCAATTCAGAAACAGTTCTGGAGAATCAGAATGCTAAAATCTTGTGGGATATGTCTATGATAACTGATAGACAAGTTGAAGCTAACCGTCCAAATTTAGTGATGTAACAACTTTCATAGGCGAGTTATCCAGAATGCGGCATTACTTGGAACCGCAAATTTAATAAGAAAAGTTCTAGACCTTTGATCATCTCGTTGGTACACGAATGATAGTGCTTATGACTATTGAGCCCAGCACTGTTATTAAGAAACTAAATTAAAAGGACAAAATAATAATAATAATAATAACTCGCGGGTATCACTGTGGACCACCCAGCAACCGGAGACATAAGATCACACATGTATTCTACATGGATGACCTTAGAGTGGATGCCTCCGGAGAGAATGAACTTCAAAATGCTCTAAGGGTGGTCGAGAAGTACACGCGGGCCATTGGTATGAATTCGGGTTGGACAAGTGCGCGGTCGTTCAACTCAACGGAGGATAGCGCGGGGACTTCGCTGAAGACTCGTAAACAGAAGCATCCTAAGACATCTGGATAACGGAGAAACCTACACATACACATACCTGGATATGCAGTAACATCACATCAAGGATGTGCAACAAGTTAAAGAATCTCTCCGCGGCAAGTACAGAGACCAATTCCGAAAGATTTGGTTGTTTGAACTTTCGGGGAATAACAAGGTGTCTGCAACTAATATGCTTGCCGTTCCTGTTCTGCTATACTCCTTTGGGGTAGTCAAATGGTGCTGTGCCAACTCGGCAGAGGTACCCGCAAGATGATGAATATCCATAGGAGCATTCGTCATAGATCGTCCGACTGTTTAAGGTGGCAAAAAGAACCGCAGATGAACTTAGTCTCGCATTCGACGATGGGCGAGGAGGCCTACGTGGTGCTGACCCAGAGTCAGCCACTGAACTTCAGCCACCTCGCCTGTAGGCCCAAATAAAAGCTGCTGAACAGAAACGTCTGTTTAGGCAGCATGTCGATAACCATGCACGGGGTGTTCTATAAGAACTTAGAAACACTGGGTTTATCGACAAGGCTGATATTCGCCTTTTTAAGGTCGCCTGGCCTAAAGTAGGTTCTTCATATTAAGTACAGGACCTGCCGTCAGGCGCCCGAATCGGTCAGGCATTTACTTTCTGCATGCCCGGTGTATGCGATTTCGGCCTACATCCATAGCCCTAACGCGGCATTACGTGTGCTGTACTATCATCTAAGGCACTTGTATGGAGTAGACCAGACACCAGATCAGACGGAAGCATCCTAAGGCATCTGGATGCAGGAGAGACCTATACATACCTGGGTGTGCAGCAACATCACATCCAGGATGTGCAACAAGTGAAAGAATCTCTCCGCGGCAACTACAGATGCCTACTCCGAAAGATTTGGTCGTCTGAACCTTTAGTGAAAAATATGGTGTCTGCAACTAATATGCTTGCTGTTCCTGTTCTGCTCTATTCCTTTGGTGTGGTCAAATGGACTATAGGTGAGCTGCGCCAACTGGACAGAGGTACCCGCAAGATCATGAATATCCATTGGAACATTCATCCTAGATCGTTCGTTCCTCGTGTATACCTCCCACCTAATCGGGGGACCGAGGTCTCTGCATGGCAGAGTAGCACTGAGCATCACATGTAACATACTTGGGAGCTCAGACCCGCTTGTACAATTAGTGAGAGATCACGAAAATGCGGGGGTGGGTTGAGGACTGTTTAAGGCTGCAAAAAGAGCTGCAGATGATCTTGGTCTCGCATTCATCGACAGGCGAGGAGGCCGGCGCGGTGCTGACCCAGAGTCAGTCACTGAACTTCAGCCACCTCGCCTGAAGGCCCAAATGAAAGCTGCCTAACAGAAACATCTGTTTAGGCAGCATTTCGAAAAACCCATGCACGGGTGTGTTCCATAAGAACCTAGAAACACTGAGTTTATCGACAAGGCTGACATTCGCCTTCTTAAGGTCAGCTGGGCTAAAGTCGGAGACCGAGGGATTCATTGTGGCCTGTCAAGATGGTGTCATTAACACTTTGGTTTACCGAAACCGCGTAATGGGTGTAGAGGTTCCTGATATTAACTGCAGGACCTTCCGTCATGCGTCAGGCACCGGAGTCACTCATGCATATACTTTCTTCATGCCTGGTATATGTGATTTCGGCCTACATCCATCGCCATAACGCGGCGTTACGGGTGCTGTACTACCATCTACGGCACTCGTACGGAATAGACCAGACACCAGTGCTGCCCGGAGACATCGAGTCCGTTGTCGAAAACGAGAGGTGCCGAATTTATTGGAACTACCCGTTTCCGACGGTCAGGCTAATTCAAGCCAATAAGCCTGACATAGTCCTCCTCGACCATCAAGACAAAGTGATGTTTGTGATCGAGTTCTCGGCACCTGCTGAGCCAAACATCACTTTGAAAGAGGAGGAAAAACGGACAAAATACTGTGATCTCCGGTACAAGCTTCAGCTGTACCCAGACTACTCGGTCAAGACGGTCGTCCTAATAATCGGTGTACTCGGAGGCATGAAGCCTACGCTGCTCTCGGAACTGAAGATCGTGCCGGCCTGTCAGAAATCTGCTGGGTCCCTTCGCCTACTTTAAACACACAATTCTGGAATCTACCATCACTAACCCTTCGGGATGCGGGGAGTGGTTGTGGATATTTCGCTGGCGCTCTTTCCGTGTAGTGTCGGAGGCCCCGGAAACACTGTTCAGTGTCAGTGAACTGAAAAAAGAAAAAATAAATAAAAAATTAAAATAACAATAATAATATCACACCGTGTTACAAATACTCACCTTGTCCGATTCTTGAGAACGGCGATATTAAAGTGTACTTGAACACGCCTGTTATTACAGATAGAGAGGTACCTCATAACAAACCTGATATTTTAGTAAGTCCAAATCTCTGGTTCCCATAGCTCAAACACTGGGCCCCCACGATCGACCTCAACCGGATAGGGGTCATGGGAAAGGCCCCAACAGGACGGACTGCCCGATAATGACGTGCGCGATGGACAAGGACGTTTTGAGTGGACAAACGAACTGAGGGATGACCTTATGCAATGCTACGAAAGGCCGGAAGCATGCAGAAGGCCGTTATTTTTGGATCGTTACGCCTGCTCAGAGCACACAATTCGCGGACCCAGTGATCACTGACTCTACGGCGTAGAGAGTGGTCTCTGGTACTACCAGCGTACCCTCTGTGGCATCGAAGACAGAAAGAAAGGCGACTGACTTTTGTCAAATAAAAAATAATAATAATAACTGGTCGTAGGATTAATAGTAATATACCTGATATAGTCCTAACTATTAAAAAAGAGAAGCTAACACTGCTTATAGATGTAGCCATTAACGAGAGACGGGGGATAATTATAATAATAATATAATAATAATGCAGGACTGATTTGTCCAGGAACGTACCGTGCTAATCCCCAAGAAGGGAGGTTTGTCCAATCTAAGGAATTATAGGCCGATCACCTGTCTGAACTCCTCTTACAAGATATTTATATGTATCTTGATGCTAGGACACTACGGCAGGTTGATCCGGTCTTCCAACAGATTTACGAGCGGCGTGATGCCAAGAAGCGCATGGCAGGTTGTAAAGAAAGCCTATTGATAGACCGCTGTATTGCGCAGGATTCTGTGCAGTACAAGCGAAATCAATCTATGGCCTGGATTGACTGTCGTAAGATAGTTGACACAACGTTGCAAGAATTATTGTTGCATTTGCTCAAATGCCTTTCAGTATCGGAGCCGCTAGTGAGATACATAGAACTGCTGCTACTCTGGAGGATCCGCTTCACCATAACATTAGGTACACAGAGGGTTACGACAGAGCAGGTATCATTCAGGAAAGGAGTCTTCCAGAGAGATTCTCTGAGTCCAAATGTCTCCGGTGACGTAAAGCAGCACTGGTGTCCGTCTTATTCCATGTGAGTATCGTAGATGATAGTACACGAAGTTCTACACCCACTACGCGGCTTCGGTAAACCAAAGTGTTAATTACACCATCTTGTCGGGCCACAATGAATCCCTCTGTCTCCGACTTTAGCCCAGCTTACCTTAGAAAGGCAAATGTCAGCTTGGTCGATAAACCCTGTGTATCTAGGTTCTTGTAGAACACTCCGTGCATGGGTTTATCGGCATGATGCCTAAACAGACACTCCTGTTCGTCAGCTTTTATCTGGGCCTTCAGGCGCGGTGGCTGAAGTTCACAGACTTTGGGTGGGTACCGCGCCGTTCTCCCCGCCTGTCATCGAATACGAGACCATGTTCATCCGCGACACTTTTTGTCGTCTTAAACAGTCCTGCATCCACCCCTGCATCTTCGTGATCTCTCACTAATAGGGCAATAGCAGCTGACGTCACAACATGGCCGCCACGGTCGATTGGTGGACAATAACCTAGTTTTGCGTTTGTGTCCATGCTGATTAATTCTAGTTTTTAAAGAGGTTTTAGTGCTTTTTTAAACGTTTTTCTTGTGTAAAATCAATTTTTGGTGTTTTTCATGTATTATACATTTCGTAATTTGTTAATCTGACTTTAATTTAGTGTTTTATTTGTGTTTTTCTTCCAGCGTGTTATCTTGTGTACATCTCAAAAATTATGAATTTTCGATATTGTAAGTGAATTTTAGTGAATTTATTATAATTTTATTTATATTCTACATTTTAGGAGTCCCCTCGTAACATTTCTAAGTTGAAATATATTAATGGAGTTAACCTATAGGATTTATGTGAAAGATTCATACTGCTTCCAACTTAGTGTTGAATTAATGAACCATTGTGACCGTTCTTGGAAATAAAAATGCTATCTAAACTATAAGACTGTTATTATTCATACTTACCTTTATTATTATCTATAATGTGTACGATCTTAAACATCCTATTATAGTTGTTATGTTTATAAGCATCATTTTGAAGAACTTTATTTTACTCCCGCTAAAAGAGTTATTTTTTAAATTCTGTCGCGTTCTAGGTCACTTACCTTCATTGATATTTTATTTGTAAGCATTATCAATATTTTAAACATCTGTGATTATATCTGCAAGAATGAAAACAAATACTAAACTAGGTAAGTATGCTTATACATATAAAGTATTTCGAGCATATTACGTTGCATACCTATTTGTTTATAATTTTAATTAAATGGAAACTGAAACGGTCTCAGTCTTATCTTTATATTAGATTTACTATTACTCCTGCATTTCACAATACAAACCTCTGATTATTGTTATTAATGTGTTAAACTATTAAACTTATTAGAAACTGTTGAGTCAAATGAAAGTAAGATATAATCAATAAAAAGTTGATGGGAAATGGTTTGAATTCTCTAAAAACTTTAATTTCACAAAAGATTTATAAAATCATTAATATATGATTGATATATTGGCATGAATCGACGAATGTTGTGACAACTTTTAACCTATGCTTAGCTGCATAACTGAGCCTGTGTTAATTAAACATTTACTGAAATATGTCGTGATATTATATATGTACAAAAAAGTTCAAAAATCCAATATAGTCTTTATTTTCACCATATTATGGGTTCACAAAGATGTCAACGTATTTGACATCAAATTTTACACTTGGAAAAACAACACTAATAAAGTATATATAAAATTCTTTCTCACACTAGGCTTTTAAAAACACATTAACAAACATCACTACACATAGCTGATATTCAGAAATCCTCCACTTTAATTTTTATCAAGCGAAAACTGACACCTACTCTTATGTCAAATTTCGAAGTTTTTCCACCAATCACGTGACAGCTGGCATAACTGTGACGTCACTGCTAGTGCTCTATTGCAGGAGCGGGTCTGAGCTCCTAAGAACATTACATGCCATACCCAGTGCTACTCTACCATGCATACACTCCAGCCTCATGAGCCCTCGCCCCCCTCGCCTCACACACGAGGGGTGGACGATCTAGGATGAATGATCCTATGGATATTCATCATCTTTTGGACACCTTTGTCCAATTGGCGCAGCTCATCTACAGTCCATTTGAATACTCCGAAGGAGTAGAGCAGAACAGGAAAGGCTGGCATATTAGTGGCAGATACCTTGTTTTTCCCGGAAACTTAGGATGACCAAATCTTTCGGAGTAGGCATCTGTGCTTGCTACTGAGAAAGACAGATATAGTGAGTGATGCTGTGATGCACACCATGCAGAAGTGATAGGAGAAAGTAGGTGCGGTTGAACCAGACAAACAGTGTGTGGATATTGAGTTACAGTGACAACAACGGTGAAGCGACAACAGTGTATGGGAATCAACGGGCGAGGTGCTGATAGACAGGAATACAGTGAAGATGAACAGATGTGAGCGTGTAGTGAGGGAGTGAATGATACGACGAGTGAAGTGAAAGACACAATGAACTGTCATACTGGTGTGGAAATGAGAGCTTAGGTAAGATTATTAGAGATAAGGAAAGCTTAAAGAGCAGAGATTTAGGGAACACAAGGGAGCTTTGGCACAATTCCAATAAGCCACGGGATTATGTATCCAGTGTACCTAGTATAAGTGTATAACCTGATATATAGTTATACGAACTAAAATAGATACGGCGACATATAGCCTAAAAAATTCGCTGACAGGACAGTAGTGATGCTAGAAACGCGTGAGTTACGTCAAGCGATAAGGGAAAAAATATTTATAACAGGACATAGGAATAAGACACCAGAGTGCAGGGTAAGGGGAAATATAAGGAAGAAAGACATAGGCTAATAAACCAGAGAGACATAAAGTAGGTGGAAATAAGGACAGTAGTATAGTTATAATAAGAGCTAAGGTAAATAATATAGAGAGCTAAGGCATAGGCGTTAGTTAGGTTACATAGGCTAGGGTAGATAGGATATAGGACTAATGTAACACAGGAAATAGAGCATGGCGGAAAAACAGGATATACCATCGGAAATAACGGGATTTAGGTGGAACGAGGAAACCTATAGAGCACTCGAGGAGCAGTACAGGACACAGGGGAGTATCGTCAAAACACCAACTATACAAAGATCACCACCAACGAAAAAAAAAGAAGACAGCACAAGGAAAAGGAGCAAACATCAAGAAGAATCGGGCGACAGCGTAGCAGAAGAAAGAGAAGGGGAAGGAAGAGAAGAACTAAAGAAAAAGAAACTAGATAGGCAAGGAAGAGAGAGACAAGAAGAGAATGGAGGAGCGCTGGCCAAAAAGGTAGCGGATGCACTGAGCAATATAACAGCCAATACAATAAGGGAGGAGAAGGGAAAACTGTCCTTCAATAGGGCAGAACAACAACAAGTAAGATTATCCGTAAAATTTATATATATAGAGACCTTGCAAGGCTAGCAGGAAAATGTGCCAGTCAAGAAGAAGAACTAGAAATACTTAGAGGAGAAAACAAGCAAAGAGAGTAGATCACAGAAGTATCACAGAACAAAGAAGGAGCGGGAAGGACAGACTACAGACAGGACAGAATACTAATAGAAGAAATGAGGGAACTGAGAAAAGAACTAGAAGAAATAAAGAACGAGAGAATACTTACAAACAAGGTAATAAATGAGCTAAACGAACTAAAGAAGATGGTGGTTGAATTGAAAAAGGAAGGAAAAGAAGAACGAAGGATGGAAGAAGAGGAAAAAAGAGCACAAATAAGATGAGAATCAAATGCAAGAACACTTATGAATAAAAAAAGCAGACCAACAAGAGAAGACAGAGACATTGGAAATCAGGAATATAAAGAAATACAAGCGAATATCTGAGTAACCAGAGCAACGAGGAAGAAATGGAACAGGAAGTAATGGAATAGCCTAGAACACAGGGAAGCACCATAAATACAAAAATGCCACAAGAAGGAATACAAGAAATGATGATAAATGGAAGAAAGGCTAAACCAACGGACACATCAATATAACAAAATAAAAAGAGGAGAAACAACCAGTTCTGGACCGGAGGACACCACTAGTGATAAGAAGATAGACACAGAACAGGAACAAGAATGGCAAACAAGTACAAACAGGAGGAAGACAAAACGAAAAGTAAGAACCCAAACAGAACATATGCATAAGTCGCAAATAGAACATGGAGAAGAGACGAGGCAGAGGAACTAAACACCGAAGGTTGGAAAACGTCCGAGAAAGTCCCTGAGAAATATGAACTTCTGGTATCCATACCAGAGGTGAAAGATGCAACAAAAGCAATCAGTGAGATAAGAGGAGCATTGAGAGGGGAGGAAATAGAGGGAAACCTGAAGAGTATTAGACAATTAAAAAGTGGATCAATAATAATCGAACACCAAGATAGAGAACAAAAAAGGACAATCAAAAGAATATTGGCAACTCGGGAGAACATAGAGATAAAAGGTATGGAAGGACTAGGACTGCTCATAACAATAATGGGGGTACAAAGAGGATATAGTAATGTTGCGTACATCTGGCAACTTTAAGTAATTTTATTAAATTCTTGTAAACAAAATGAATTTTTGAGAAATATGTACAGGTATTTACCATACTCTAGTAACTAAAACGCCAGACATTAAGTTATCATAGGTAATCTATTTAAATTTAGGAATGTACACATTTATTATATTTTCATGTTTCAACCATTTAACTCTTTTTGTATTCCAGTTTTTGCTAACAGCTCTCGTAGAACACAGAGGCTTCGATCGAATAGTAGATATATCTGTATTTCACAGCACTTATTTCTTAATTATTGGTTAAACCAAATATACTGCAGGAAGTATTGTGGGTTGCATAGAACAACGCGGACCCAAATTCATAGTAATTTTTAGTTTATGAAGTATGGTAATATGTTAATTGAGACTTGAGAGGAGATATCACTTTTATTAGCTGGCTGATAGCAGAATTGGCCAATTCTGTAGCAAATTATGTAGCAGCATATACTTAGACTTAAAGTTTTTGATAATCATTCAGTCACGAGTTGTGTCACTTCTGTTATTATCAAACTTTCTCTTAATGCTCTATCTAATAAAGGGTAATTACATTTATTTAATTGATTTCTCTCATTAGTATTTAACGGCCTTCAGCCATATTTTTCATTTCTGCTAACTAAACATAACCATAATTCTGAAACATGTGCTGATAATATTTCTTCTTCTTCCCAAACGTAGAGTTTTGCTGCCAAATAATTCACACAAATAATTTACACATATAATTTTCGTAAATAATTTACGTAAATAATTTATACAGACAAATTACCTAAATAATTTATCCACATAACTTATTCACATAATTTACACACATAATTTACATACATAGTTTATCTACATAATTTATCCAAATAATTTACGTAAATAATTTTTATACATAAATTACCTAAAGAATTTATCTACATAATTTTTCCACATAGTTTACACAAATTATCTTTCGAAATAATTTACCGAAATAATTTACATGAGGAAAATCACTTCTTTCGTTAGATGGTTAAATACCTGCTAGATTTCATGAGACGTATAGTCCAGTCAAATATAGTTTAGTCAAGTTCAACATAGCCTAGTGAAATTTCGTTTAGTCAAGTCCTGTTTAGTCCAGTCAATCCAAACCAACAGCAAAACCCTAGGGTTATACAGGTTAGCAAGACGTCAAACCACGTCGAGGGGCCGTCTGTGTTCGGAGAGACTGTTAGGAAAAGCTACCAGAACTCACCAGGAGCCCTCATCCCCTATCTATCCATCGTTAGGAGGATTGGTGAGATTCTGAGAATTTCATTGGTTTTTTTTTGTGTAATATTTATTGTATAACTCTTAGTGCATAAAGTATTTTCTTCTATTAATTATAAGTTAACTAAACTACAAATATTTTCTTTTGAAAATTATGGTAATATTACTTAATATTTTTATTTGATAAGTGATAACATCATCTTATATTTTTATATTGATTGAATTCGTTGACTTTTTCATATGCTGATGATTTTTCTAAGGTTATTAATAAGTAAGTATATTTTGTAGTAAAATTCAATTTTTCATTTTTTCTGTTTGTCCGCCATAAGATCAAATCTTTCCACAGCGGTTTGTTTCACCATCACAGGGGTAGCAGTAACTCTCAAATTTTTCTGTGGATGGCGCTCATAAAATTTACGTCATTTTAAGCTACCTCTGAGTGTTGGAACAAACTAGCTTAGTAAAATATCACAAAAATATTGGTTCAACCTCTGGCTGATTTAAAAAAAATATATAATAATTGAACCCACGAAATCCCAGCCACGCACCAGATCAGCTAGCCGTTCGCCATCACTACTCGTGTGTTGGTTGAATTGCCTTTGGTTATCACCTTAACCGGTGATATCATTGTTAATTTTTCTAGGGCCAAGTAGTGATGTAACAGTAAAGAGGAGTTTATAGCAGAGCTATTAATGCAGAATCCAGATGTCACAACAACATACGGAGAACAGACCGAAGACAAAATAAAAATCATAACAATGAAGAAATGTAGAAACCCAAGGAAAGAGAACTGGATTCTTAGAACGGCACCCAACGTATTTAACTACATGATGCACAAGGGCCATGTAGTCATGGATTTTATGAGACTGAGGGTAGCAGAATACCTGGAAACGACAATCTGTTACAATTGCTGCCTCTATGGTCACGTGCTTAGACATTGTGAAAGGAATCCCGTGTGCTATAAATGCAGCACATGACAGTAGGAAATGTCAGGAAAAAAACCGTTAGAATGTGCGAACTGCAACAGAGCGGGACTGAAAGAGAGAAGGCACACAGCAGGAGATCCCGAATGTCCCATAAGGAAGAGGAATATAGAACTAATGATCGAGGAAAGGGAATACAAGGAAGACAGCATAATAAGAGAAAGTCCTCGCAATGGAAAACAAAACTAAAAAACTATATATAGGACAGACCAACTTGGAAAGAGGAAAAGCGGCAGGAGAAATTCTACTGAGACTAAACAAGGACAGAAAGATGAACATTATATTGATCCAAGAGCCACCAACAGATATAGATGAACCCAGGGGATATAACAAAATAGGCATGGACAAAAAGAAAACGATTATACTAGTAAAAAAACCACATAAAGCATACGATAATCACACAAATGTGTAGTGTAAATTGCACGACAATAGAATTGCATAGGGAAAAGAATAATACACTAATAGTGAATAGTTGTGATGAACCGGGATTAAATGGAAACAAATTTATGAGAAACCTCCAGGACAGACCAAACAAAGATGACAAAATAGGAATCTTGATCGGTGGGGACATGAACGCGAAAAACAGGATATGGGGAAGCAAGGACAACAACAGGAGAAGAGAAGCGATAATCGAGTGGACAACAACCAACAACTTCATCATCTAAAATGATACTGAGGACCCGCCGAGTTACTACTCCAGTAGAGGAGAAGGATGGATAGATCTAACCCTGACAAAGAATGTCACGGTAACTGGGAGAACGGTCCACATAGATATAGAAACAATGAGCGACCATACAACAATACATACAACATAGAAAGCGATAACAAAAGAGAAAGAAACAAGGAAAATACACATAGATATGAAGATATTAGATTGGAAGAAACTACAGAACGACATTGATAATTACGACACACAGATGAGATGGGGAAAAATTAACGCAGAGGAGGAGGCAATAAGATTCCAGAACCACCTTGAAATGGCAATCACAAAATAAACAAAGAAAGAAAGAGCAAGAAACAAAGTCGACCAAGAATGGTGGGATAAGGAACTAGAAGAGACTAGAAAGGAGTGTAACAGGAAAAGGAAAGAATACCAAAGTGAACAAAGGAACGAAGCTAGAAGAAACAAAGAAAATAGGTACCAACAGGCAAGGAGAGTATACAAAAAACTTATAAACAAGAAAAAGGAAGATCATCTAAGATATATGCTAACAACCAACAGCCAAGACCCATGGAAACTAGCTAATCGAATCATAAATGGAGGGTCGCGAAAACACCAAACCATGAGAACTATGCAGAAAGAAGATAGTACATGGACTAGAGATGAAGAGGAAACGCAGATAGAATTGATAAAGAAATACTTCCCAGAAGACGATCCTACTCAAGATGACCAAAACCACAGAAGAATGAGACTAACACAACTTGGAGGCGAATTACACGATCTCAGTTTCACAGAAGAAGAAATAGAAAAGGCAATACAAGCGCTAGACGACAATAAAGCATCAGGACACGACGGGATACCTAACGAAAGACTGAAAAGAGCCTTCAGCAAGAAGATTATAAAGCACATAATAGCGTTGTACAACCGATGTCTGGAAACGAGCAAGTTCCCCAAAATATGGAAAATATCACGAATAACATGGATCCCGAAAGGACCTAATAATTGGAGACCAATATGTTTAACACCAGTAATGGGAAGGTTGCTGGATAAACTAACAGCAAATAGGATAAGTCACACTACATGGAGTACAACGAAAGATTTGATAAAAGATAATACGGATTCAGGAGAAATAGGGACATCACACAGGCACTAGAGAATCTGATTGGGACTATCGAACACAATAAAATGAAAAAGAGACACACTTTGGTAGTAACACTAGACATGACTAATGCATTCAACTCGGCTTGGATCCCTGCAATTAGGAAACAACTACATCATCAGAACATACCAACAAACATAGCAAGATTAGCCGCAGACTTTTTAACAGATAGACTAGTATTGACGAGAGAACAGAAACACAAGACGGAAAGGGAGTGTCCCCAGGAATCTAGCTTAGGACCAGCCCTGTGGCTGCTAATCATGGAAGATTGGTTTAAAAAAATCGATAATATGGAAGAGAGAGAGAAGACCTGTTCCAGGCGTGTGCAGATGACCAGGTACTCGCAATTACAGGACATTCACTAATAATAATAGAAAATAAATGGCAAAAATACATTAAGACATGCGAAGACTGGGCAAAGGAAAACAAACTAAAATACAACGGAACCAAAATGGAAGCAATATTCGTAGATGGAAAAACGAATACTAGAAAACCACGAATTAAAATGGCAGAGAGGACGGTTAAAATAGCGCAAACTGTTAAATACTTAGGGATAATATTAGATGACAAACTAAACTGGATCGAATGCGTAAAGACGATAGGCAGGAAAGCGATGGGAAAAGCAAACAAGTGGTATGCAATCGCTGAAAGAAAATGGGGAACAAGTAGTAAAGCATTAAGAATGATCTACGAACAAGTAGTCAAACCCATAATCCTATACGCCTCGGAGGTATGGGGCAAGAAAGCAAAAGATAGCAGGATACGAAAACACCTGGGAAAGATGGAAAGGCCCTTCCTACTATCAATCACCAAGGCATACCGGACAAGTCGCGCAGCAACATTATGCGTCATTGCAGGCTGTACGCCGTTAGAGATCGAAGCAAAGGGAAATTACGATTTTAGGGAACAATATAAATTAGAAATGGAAAGAAGCAAAGTGAGACACCCAACAATAGTACACCCAGCAGATGACATAATTGAACAAGAGTAAGTGGAAAGAGGCCAAACCATACAAGTATATACTGATGCAGCGAGGTTAGAAGGACAAGTTGGCTATGGTATAGTAGCCAAGATAGAACAAAATAATTGGACAGAAACTGTGGGAAAACTTAAAACTAATACAGACAATAATAGAGCAGAAGCATGGGCTATCAGAATAGCATTGAAAAAATATAGTACAGAATTTCCAACAAATAATATGATAATTCATACAGACTCGAAAGCGACAACGAATAGTATATATAGCATCAAGCGAGAATAGTAGAAGAGATATGCAAATGTGAAAGGGGGGACGAAACTAGACAACATATTATAGTCATGTAGACGAGTTGAACGCGTTGAGGCAGGTAGAAAACTAAGAGAATATCTAGAAAACAGGGGAGAAAACTACCCCCCCTCCAACTTATAAAGAGAAGCGAAGATAGAACAAAGTTAGAGAAATGCAAATAATGGGCGAACACTATGATTTCAAACGACGAACAACTGGAGTAGAGTAACAGCAAGAGCTGGATGGCGAGACCTGCACGGCCCCGCTTCCCCGCTAATTTTTAAAAAGGCGAGAAGAGAAGGGTGGGTGGAGGGTAGCTATTCTGTAATTTCAGTGAACATGAGTATTTGTCATGTGAGGAGAGAGCTCATATCATAGTAGAGTGCTCGCGTTGACAAAAGTCGCTTAGTTTTCGATCCCGTTGGCACTTTTAGAGTAAAATGTATGACCTTGTCAGATATGTTACTTATGCCCTGTGGATTACGAATACACTTGTCGTCAAAGAATCGTCATGAATATAAGGGCGCAAATCAAAATTTTCTAATTAACTACACCACGCGATAGAGTCAATCATGAAGCGTATTTTATCCAAAAATCATTAAATTCTCTGTAGAATTTCTATTTTTAAAATAAATAAGGAAACGAACTTTTGCATAGGCTTATATGGCAGTAAAAATCAAAAATACTCATTTTCTCTGTTAGTAGAGTGCAAATTAATTTCTATCTTTCCCCCCGTTGGCACTTTTAGAGTAAAATATATGACCTTACTAGATATGTTACTTCTCGTCAAAAATCGTCACGAATATAAGGGCACAAATCAAAATTTTCTAAGTAACCACACCACGCGATAGAGTCAATCATGAAGCGTATTTTATCCAAAAATCATTAAATTCTCTGTAGAATTTCTATTTTACTTCCACATCCACGTAGTGGATTGGAAGTATAGTATTTAAAATAAATAAAGAAACGAACTTTTACATAGGCTTATATGGCAGTAAAAATCAAAAATCCTCATTTTCTCTGTTCGACTACGGCTGAAAATTAATTATTTTTCGTCTACTTTTCCTTTCCCACGACGATATCTCCCAAACTATTATATTTATCAAAAAAAATATATTCTTTATAAAATATTTGCCATATTTTCTAGATTACAATGGTTTTTAAATCATTTTTTTTGAGAATTTAATAACCATGATATTTAATAATGTGTAGCGTGATATCAATTTTCGAAGCTTATCAGCGGCATGCGTTCGTTAAAGATTCTCGCTCTCCCACTCTTTAAAACTGTTTCAACACACTCCACTTCGCACCCGCAATGGCCTATCGTAAGATAGATTAGCGCATGGTAACTCTTGTGGTTCATATTAATGAAATTTATATCTTGAAAATGATTACTATGGAATGAATATAAGTAGGTATATTTGTTTAATTAATAATTAATTCAGTGTTATTTCGCCTTACATAAAATTTTTGTGTAATGTATTAACACGTTATAAGAAACTCGGCAGTTCGATGTTAGCAAGATACTTTTAGCTGGTATGTATTTTTTTAACAGAATTTTCTACCATATAGGTAACTAAAGAAGAAATGAAAATGGAAAGTACTACTGATAGCGCAAGTTCGGAAAGTGATATTGAGACAAAAATAAAATTTAAAGAAAAACAGATTCGTAAAATATTATGCTTAAATTCTATGAAACCGGGCCCTGTAAACAAAGATTTTGATAAATCGTTTGCAATATTTATTGATTGTTTAAAACTCCGTGAAAAAATAAGTAACCAAAGAGATGATGATGTATATTCTAGAACTATGCGATTTCGAAAAACAAATCATTTTGGCTGTTTGGTTTGGCACCGAAATTGCTGTTCTAGTTTTACTGGCAAAAGAAATATGGAACATTGAAGGAGTAAAATGGAGAAAGAGAAAAAAATTAAAAACAGTTCAGATGGATGGAGTGCATGTCCAATAACTTCTTCAGGGCGTGTCCTTGCGTAAAATGAATTTTTTTTCAATAAAATAGCTTTCTCAAGTAATGACCAGGAACACAGAAAGAAAAATAAGACTATTAGCCCACCAAAATCTCATAATTTTCTAAAGAATTTGTGCTAACGATTTAAATGCTATAGAAACTAAATATCATGTTTAATATTTCTAAAGTCACAATAGAAAATGCAAAATTTCATGCCTCGTTTTCTGAATTAACATATTTTTCGTTTCTCTTTGTAGATTTAACAATTTTGACTCCTTTGCCGGTAAATGTATTTATAAGTAGTCTACTGATCTCTCTTTTAGACCTATATCTATCCATTCTAGATACTTCTCATCATAAATTGACGACATACCATACCCTTTTTGCTTTAAAAAGCGTTTCTCAAGAATTTTACATATTTTAGTAGAACTCCGTTCGTTGTCTGTCCGTTTTCCACTTTTATTTTTATTGTTAGATAGACCTCTGCATTTTATATAGCGACTTTAGAAACATGAAATATGATATTCAATTTCCATAGGTATTAAATCGTTAGCATAAATTTTTTCGAAAATTATAGGATTCTGGTGGGCTAGTAGTCTTACTTTTCTTTCTGGTTCCGTGGTCATTACTTGAGAAAGCTTTATTGTTGTACTTCTGACAAAAGTACATTTCTCTATTAAAAAAAAATATTTTACGAAAATACACATAGGAAAAAGTTGATGGACAGGCATTGGATCCATCTGAACTCTTTTCAATTTCTTTCTCTATTTATCTTCTTAAATGTTCTATATTTATTTGGCTAGTAAAACTAGAATAGCAATTTCGGTGCCAAACCAGTCAAAATTGTTTGTTTTTTTGAATGACATAATGCTAGGATATAGATCATCTTCTCCTTGGTTACTTATTTTTTCATATATTTTTAAACAATCAGTAAATGTTGCAAACGATTTCTCAAAACCTTTGATTACAGGGCCCGGTTTCATACAAATTAAGCTAATATGTTACGAATCTGTTTTACATTAAATTATATTTTTCTCAATCTCACTTTCAGAACTTGTGCTATCAGTAGTACTTTTTATTTTAATTTCTTCTAAAAAGCATATACATCAGTTACCTATATGGTAGAAAATTTAAAATACATACCAGCTGAAAGTATCTTGCAAACAGTGAACTATAGGGAGTTTTTTATAATGTGTTAATCTATTACACAATAATTTTAGGCAGGCCATAATTTTTATGTAAGTCCATGTAACACTGAATTAATATTCTACAAATATACTTAGGTACATTTATTTCGTAGTAATAATCATTTTCAAGATATAAATTTCAAAATATTATGAACCACTAGAGCTACTATGCGCCAATCTATCTAACGGTTGGCCAGAGCGGGTGCGAAGTGGGGTGTGTTGAAACAGTTTTAAAGAGTGGGAGAGCGAGAATTTACAACGAACGCATGCCACTGATAAGCTTCGAAAATTGATATCACGCTTACACATTATTAAATATTTTGGTTATTAAATTCTCACAAAATCTGATTTAAAAACCATTGTAATCTGGAATATATGGCAAATATTTTATAAAGAATATATTTTTTTGATAAATATAATAGTTTGGGAGATATCGTCGTGGGAATGGAAAAGTAGACGAAAAATAATTAATTTTCAGCCGTAGTCGAACATAGTAGAGTGCTCGCGTTGACAAAAGTCGCTTAGTTTTCGATCCCGTTGGCACTTTTAGAGTAAAATGTATGACCTTGTCAGATATGTTACTTATGCCCTGTGGATTACGAATCCACTTGTCAAAGAATCGTCATGAATATAAGGGCTCAAATCAAAATTTTCTAATTAACTACACCACGCGATAGAGTCAATCATGAAGCGTATTTTATCCAAAAATCATTAAATTCTCTGTATAATTTCTATTTTTAAAATAAATAAGGAAACGAACTTTTGCATAGGCTTATATGGCAGTAAAAATCAAAAATACTCATTTTCTCTGTTCGACTACGGCTGAAAATTAATTATTTTTCGTCTACTTTTCCATCCCCACGACGATATCTCCCAAACTATTATATTTATCAAAAAAATATATTCTTTATAAAATATTTGCCATATATTCCAGATTACAATGGTTTTTAAATCAGATTTTTTGAGAATTTAATAACCAAAATATTTAATAATGTGTAGCGTGATATCAATTTTCGAAGCTTATCAGTGGCATGCGTTCGTTGCAAATTCTCGCTCTCCCACTCTTTAAAACTGTTTCAACACACCCCACTTCGCACCCGCTCTGGCCAACCGTTAGATAGATTGGCGCATAGTAGCTCTAGTGATTCATAATATTTTGAAATTTATATCTTGAAAATGATTATTACTACGAAATAAATGTACCTAAGTATATTTGTAGAATATTAATTCAGTGTTACATGGACTTACATAAAAATTATGGCCTGCCTAAAATTATTGTGTAATAGATTAACACATTATAAAAAACTCCCTATAGTTCACTGTTTGCAAGATACTTTCAGCTGGTATGTATTTTAAATTTTCTACCATATAAGTAACTGATGTTTATGCTTTTTAGAAGAAATTAAAATAAAAAGTACTACTGATAGCACAAGTTCTGAAAGTGAGATTGAGAAAAATATAATTTAATGTAAAACAGATTCGTAACATATTAGCTTAATTTGTATGAAACCGGGCCCTGTAATCAAAGGTTTTGAGAAATCGTTTGCAACATTTACTGATTGTTTAAAAATATATGAAAAAATAAGTAACCAAGGAGAAGATGATCTATATCCTAGCATTATGTCATTCAAAAAAACAAACAATTTTGACTGGTTTGGCACCGAAATTGCTATTCTAGTTTTACTAGCCAAAGAAATATAGAACATTTAAGAAGATAAATAGAGAAAGAAATTGAAAATAGTTCAGATGGATCCAATGCCTGTCCATCAACTTTTTCCTATGTGTATTTTCGTAAAAGATTTTTTTTGAATAGAGAAATGTACTTTTGTCAGAAGTACAACAATAAAGCTTTCTCAAGTAATGACCACGGAACCAGAAAGAAAAGTAAGACTACTAGCCCACCAGAATCCTATAATTTTCGAAAAAATTTGTGCTAACGATTTAATACCTATGGAAATTGAATATCATATTTCATGTTTCTAAAGTCGCTATATAAAATGCAGAGGTCTATCTAACAATAAAAATAAAAGTGGAAAACGGACAGACAACGAACGGAGTTCTACTAAAATATGTAAAATTCTTGAGAAACGCTTTTTAAAGCAAAAAGGGTATGGTATGTCGTCAATTTATGATGAGAAGTATCTAGAATGGATGGATATAGGTCTAAAAGAGAGATCAGTAGACTACTTATAAATACATTTACCGGAAAAGGAGTAAAAATTGTTAAATCTACAAAGAGAAATGAAAAATATGTTAATTCGGAAAACGAGGCATGAAATTTTGCATTTTCTGTTGTGACTTTAGAAATATTAAACATGATATTTAGTTTCTATAGCATTTAAATCGTTAGCACAAATTCTTTAGAAAATTATGAGATTTTGGTGGGCTAATAGTCTTATTTTTCTTTCTGTGTTCTTGGTCATTACTTGAGAAAGCTATTTTATTGAAAAAAAATTCATTTTACGCAAGGGCACGCCCTGAAGAAGTTATTGGACATGCACTCCATCCATCTGAACTGTTTTTAATTTTTTTCTCTTTCTCCATTTTACTCCTTCAATGTTCCATATTTCTTTTGCTAGTAACACTAGAACAGCAATTTCGGTGCCAAACCAAACAGCCAAAATGATTTGTTTTTCGAAATCGCATAGTTCTAGAATATACATCATCTTCTCTTTGGTTACTTATTTTTTCACGGAGTTTTAAACAATCAATAAATATTGCAAACGATTTATCAAAATCTTTGTTTACAGGGCCCGGTTTCATAGAATTTAAGCATAATATTTTACGAATCTGTTTTTCTTTAAATTTTATTTTTGTCTCAATCTCACTTTCCAAACTTGCGCTATCAGTAGTACTTTCCATTTTCATTTCTTCTTCAGTTACCTATATGGTAGAAAATTCTGTTAAAAAAATACGTACCAGCTAAAAGTATCTTGCTAACATCGAACTGCCAAGTTTCTTATAACATGTTAATACATTACACAAAAATTTTATGTAAGGCGAAATAACACTGAATTAATTATTAATTAAACAAATATACCTACTTATATTATTCATTCCATAGTAATCATTTTCAAGATATAAATTTCATTAATATGAACCACAAGAGTTACCATGCGCTAATCTATCTTACGATAGGCCATTGCGGGTACGAAGTGGAGTGTGTTGAAACAGTTTTAAAGAGTGGGAGAGCGAGAATCTTTAACGAACGCATGCCGCTGATAAGCTTCGAAAATTGATATCACGCTACACATCATTAAATATCATGGTTATTAAATTCTCAAAAAAAATGATTTAAAAACTATTGTAATCTAGAAAATATGGCAAATATTTTATAAAGAATATATTTTTTTGATAAATATAATAGTTTGGGAGATATCGTCGTGGGAAAGGAAAAGTAGACGAAAAATAATTAATTTTCAGCCGTAGTCGAACAGAGAAAATGAGGATTTTTGATTTTTACTGCCATATAAGCATATGTAAAAGTTCGTTTCTTTATTTATTTTAAAAATAGAAATTCTACAGAGAATTTAATGATTTTTGGATAAAATACGCTTCATGATTGACTTTATCGCGTGGTGTGGTTAGTTAGAAAATTTTGATTTGTGCCCTTATATTCGTGACGATTTTTTGACTAAAAGTGGATTCATAATCTACAGGGCATAAGTAACATATCTGGTAAGGTCATATATTTTACTCTAAAAGTGCCAACGGGGGGAAAGATAGAAATTAATTTGCACTCTACTATCACGATCCCTTGCCAAGGAAACAAAAATACTATTCTGTAACTACAGTGTCTACACGGGAACGTGAAGTGATCCTTCCAGCGTTGCCAATAGTGGCTCCTACATTTCAACCAATAGAATTGTCGCAACGCCATGATCGAAGGTCGTGTGTAGCATGATGAGAAATGAATCTTGTCAAAATGCTAGTTTCTGACGTTCAAAACGATTGCAATATCTAATGTTTTGTAAAAGTGACATAATTTTCTCTTGGGCTAGAAAAAACATCAAAAATCCGTTTTACCCGATGAATAGTGCCTTAAAATACATTTTGATTAAATAAGTGGGAAAACAACTACAGCTTCTGTGGAACATTTACAAATCAGTTTACAAAAAGGTGCCAAAAAATGTGGGAAAGAGTTACAGCCACTTTAAATGCTGTGTCTGGAAACTAAAAATAATTCGGAGCAAATTTAATTTGTATAATAATTGGATTGTACATAATCTGACTTGTATAATATATTGTATAATATCCCCAAGCATGTTCTTTATTTACTTAATTATAAAAGCCCTATCAACTAAAGCGAAGGGATTGTTTATGCAATGAAGTTGTTCTTTTTGAGGATTTTTCCAGCAATCTAAAGTCTCATTGTGCCTTATTGATAATTTACTACATCGGCAATACCTATTCCTCGCCCTTTAATCCCCACAGTTTAAGTAACATAAACCTCATTGTATGATCTAACACAAAAATTACTTCAAATAAACAAATATCATGCCACCGACATCCAAATAAAATGACCGTTTGCCAAGAAGTGAGGTTATACTTTAATCCTCTCACGCGTGAACGGTCGCGTTCCCTTCAATTTACCAAGAGAAGCAAGTTCCCCAATTTTTGGCATGATGTGACTGCTCCCACAGTTACACAATACGCTATTTTGGTTTTCAAGAGAACTCCGCCCACTTTCTCATGAAAACATGTGCTCACATCACATCTCACCGATACAGAACAGCTACCCAGGTGTGGGGTTCCGTCAGATAGCGGGAAAGGGTAGCAAATGGCCTAATGCCGAAAAGTGGGAGGGCCTACCCATAGGGGTAAATCATTCGTCGTGTACTTGCCGAGGAGAGATTCTTTAACATGTTGCACATCCTGGATGTGATGTTGCACACCCAGGTATGTGTAGGTCTCTCCGGCATCCAGATGTCTTAGGATGCTGCCGTCTGCGAGTTGCTCGTCTTCAGCAAAGTCCCCGCATCATCTTCTCTTGAGATGGATGACCGCGCACGTGGCCATAGATAGATTCCGTTTGTACTGCACAGAAACCTGCGTAATACAGCGGTTTATCAGCAGACTGTCCTTGCAACCTGCTATGCCCTTCTTGGCGCCACGCTGCTCGCAAATCTGTTGGAAGGCCGGATCAACCTGCCGTAGTGTCCTAACATACAAGGTATGTGTAAATATCTTGTAGCAGGAATTCAGACAGGTGATTGGCTTATAATTCCTTGGATTGGACAAATCTCCCTTCTTGGGGATTAGCACGGTACGTCCCTCGACAAACCAGTCCGGAATATGCTGTCCCTCGTTCAACCAGGAGTTGAAAGCTCGAGCCAGACGACGCGACGGTGGGTGGAAGAAATTTTTTTCTATCACCAGTTATTCATGCCGTCTGAACCCGGAGCAGCGAAATTCTTAGTGCCAACGAGAGCTTGTTGAACTTCCTATGAACTGATTGCCGGGCACACCTCTTCTGGCTCTTCTAATGTTGTGACTGAGCGCCTCGAAGTGTGCAATTGCTGGAGTGTTGCTATCGAACGGTCATGTCGTTTCGTAGATTCCCTTGCAAAATCTTTCAACATTGGGTACAGCTGGCGAATTGTCGACAACACGCTGTGGCTCTTGAAATAGGCGGGAAGGATTTAGGGAGGAACTTGTCCTCTTGTCCAACGCATAGAAACGACTTTCGATACAATTAGGGAGGAAATACGACTTCATACAACAACTGTCGAAATACGAAGCAGATGTCGGGCCTGCATTCGCAACAGAGACCAACACATTGAGCAAGATTTTTAAATTTTTTTAATAAATGATAAAAATGTAATTGTTTCTTTATTTCAAGAAAACCAATGAACAGAAAGAGATAGAAGATAGATTTTTAGATAACAGGTTTTACCTGTTTCCCATGCATAATTGCGGCAGAGCGGCCACGCTCGCCACACCAACCAGTGGATGAGCGCCAGCGCCCACCACAACATGCACAGTCTGCGGCAGAGCGACAACGTTCGCCACAGAATGAGCCAAACAAGGTAAGAGTAGTCCAGTGCAACCTGCAACACAGTAGAGCAGCAACGGCAACATTGTGCCGACGACTCGATGTGGAGCAGGATACACTGGCTCTAATCCAAGAACCCTGGATAGTTAAATCTAAAATATCTGGTTTAACAAAACTAAGCGGAGTTATTTTCAGCTCACCAACAATGACGCCGAGGACAGCGATTTATGCCCCCCGGCACATCAAAATCCAGCCATTACAACACCTTTCAACCTCTGATCTCACGGCCGTGAGGGTGGAATGTGCAATATCAGGCAAACCAACAACAGTCGTAATAGCATCAGTGTATCTCCCCCAGGACCAGGCAACACCACCGCCGACAAGGGAAATGGAGAACCTGGTAACTCATTGCCTCACCCAGAAATGGGAACTAATCATGGGATGTGACGCCAATGCTCACCATGTAACCTGGGGCAACAAAGACAACAATGTTAGAGGTAAGTCACTTTACGACTATATAATCGGTAATAACCTTAATATAATTAACCAAGGCTGTACACCGACATTTATTAACTCTAGAAGTCAAACCATAGTAGATATCACCTTAGCTACAAACCGTATATCCAACTCGATCCAAGACTGGCATGTGTCTGACGCTGCTTCAATGTCAGACCACCGCTGGATTGAATTCGGCATTAAATTAATCAAAGCACCAAGAAAACTCCTCAGGAACCCCCGAGACACTGACAGAGATGAATATCGACGTCAACTCAGGGAGAACCTGAGGGATGTACACAATGGGGTGCCACAAAACAACGGAGAGATTGAGCAGTATGTTAAAACTGTTTAAACCGCTATGAAAAAAGCTTACGAAGCATCGTGTCCCTTGAAGGCCGTACAACAGCAGCCTGGGGAAGCCACTAAATGGTGGTGCCAGACGCTGACCGACCTCAAGAAACAAGCTAGGACATCGTTCAACAAGGCGAAAATGACAAAACTTGAATCAGATTGGGAGCTATACAGAACCAATCAAAGAGAGTTCAAAAAACTAGTCAGGCAGAGACAACGAGAGGCATGGAGAGCCTACTGTGAGGAGATCGAGGATTACTCGCAGGCTGCTAGGCTACATAAAATACTTGCCAAAAACAAAGACAATCACCTAGGTCTACTGAAAAAGGATGATGGTACCAGTACCAACGACCTACATGAAAGCCTAGAGTTGCTTATGGAAACTCACTTCCCAGAATCTGTAGTGACAGATCGGAAGGAATGGCCAAATGAAACCGACACTCAACCCACCGAACTGGACTGGCAAACTGCCAAACAAATTGTGAGTGAAGACAGAATTAAATGGGCAATACTGGGTTTCTCCCCCTTCAAATCGCCAGGTACTGACGGCATTCATCCAGCCCTTTTACAATGGGGTCTGGATGAAATAGTGCCGCACCTGACAGCAATATTCAGGACGTGCCTAGCACACCTTTATATTCCGAAGGTGTGGAGAGAAGTCAAAGTAGTGTTCATACCAAAGGCGGGAAGAATAGACTATACTACCCCCAAAGCATACCGACCCATTAGCTTGACCTCGTTCCTTCTCAAGGCGATGGAAAAGCTATGTGAGCGATACTTGAGGGATGTTGCGATTACTGCTAATCCCACACATCCCAATCAGCATGCATACACCCCGGGCAGATCCACCGACACCGCCCTTCATGCGGTTAGTGGTCGGATTGGAAAGTCTTTGGACAATAAAGAGTCCACCCTGGGTGTCTTCATAGACATAGAAGGCGCTTTTGATAAAACCACCTTTCCAAAAATTACAGCAGCCCTCACGAGCAGGAACGTTTCTCCGATCGTAAGTGGCTGGATATCCAACATGCTCTCAAAAAGAGCGGTACAGATTAACATGGGAGACATCGCTGTTAGAGGAATGGTTGCAAGAGGCTGTCCTCAGGGGGGTGTCTTATCACCTCTTCTATGGAACTTAGTTCTTGACAGCCTCCTGCGCCGCCTCAACTCCGAGGGATTCCACACAATTGCATACGCAGATGATCTAACGATACTGCTTAGTGGTAAATTCGAAGGAGTCCTCTGTGATCGAATGCAGATGGCCCTGAGAATAATCGAAAGATGGTGCAGAGAACACTCTCTGTCGGTCAACCCCAGGAAGACAGAGCTGGTCCTCTTCACAAGGAAAAGGAAATTGGGGCCAATGACGGCCCCCGTTCTCCTAAATACCACACTAAATTTCGCATCAGAAGTAAAATACCTTGGAGTAACTTTTGATGCCAAACTAACATGGAATCTTCATTTAGACAGAAGACTAAAGAAGGCTTACATCTCTTTTGAGCAGTGCCGCAGAACCATAGGGAAAACCTGGGGAATGAAACCCAAAGTGGCTATGTGGATTTACACTGCTATAATAAGACCAATGATAGCCTATGGAGCCATCGTCTGGTGGCCTAAGAGTCAGCAGACTGTAGCGAAACGTAAGCTCAGCCAGGTACAACGAGTAGCCTGTTTAAACACAATTGGAGCTATGAGAACAACACCAACAAGAGCAATGGAAGTGATGCTGTGCCTGCCACCACTAGACATATATCTAGAAGAGGTGGCCCTAACTACTATGGCACGTCTCAAATCCGTTGGCATACAGCCAAACATAGGATGTGGAGTGACCAGATGCCGGCTGTGGAATGAGGCAATTAAACAAATGCCACTTCTGCAGGTACGTGCAGATGGTATTTCTCCACAGTTCATCTTTGATAGACCCTATGAAATACACACCAACAGTAGCAATGAGGCCGTCAGTGAAGGAACAGTTAACATCTTCACAGACGGATCGAAAAAGAAAGAAGGAACAGGTTGTGGGGTATACTCCAGGAACCTGCAAATTCAAATTAAATGGGCTATGGACAAACAAGCCAGTATAATACAAACAGAACTGGCGGGAATAACCATAGCCGCAAAAGAAATTTCCCGTAGACAAATAACGGGAAAAACAATAAGAATCTACACTGATAGTAGACAATCACTACTGGCCCTACAGAGACACAAAATAACAACAGGGTCAGTATGGGAATGCCATCAGGCACTCGTGGGCGCCTCCAGCATGAACGGTGTCATTCTATGCTGGGTCAAAGGGCATGCACAGTGCAGAGGCAACAGGGAAGCTGACAGTCTGGCTAAGAAGGCAGCCAGTCTAAGTATACTTGGACCTGGCCCTTCCAACATACTGCCGACCTCAGCAATAATGCTAATGATTAAAGAAGACACCCACAGAAAATTTAAAAAACTGTGGGATGAAACTCATAGTTGTCAGTTGGCCAGGGATCTGCTTAGATACCCTGACAAGGATACAACGATGATCTACCTGGGAATGTCCAGGAAGAACCTGCGCTTCGCGACAGGAATTCTTACTGGCCATTGCCAGCTGAGGAAGCACCTTTACAACATGAAGTTAAATGACACACCCCTATGCAGAGGTTGTGAACAAGAAGACGAGACTGTCCAACACGTACTCTGTGAGTGCCCGGCAGTCTCCTCTAGCAGAGAATCCATTTTGGGAGAACGTTGGCCTACACTGGCCGACTTGAGGGATATTCCCCTAGGCAGCATCACCACCTTCTTCACAAGATTAGGATGGTTGGAGGCCTAGGTGGAATCCTGTATCCCTCGGGAGGACGTACAAGGGGCCCAATGGGGCCTAGGTGCTGCGGTCACCTAAATGTGACTGCCCTCCCACAAACTCCAAACTCCATGCATAATTTAAGCAAAAATAATTTTTTATTCGGAATTTTTAATATTAGCCTTATGTGACCCGATTCATTAATTTAGCGAATTCACGAAGTTATTAAAAGATTTTTATGACATGTGGCACATCACTAGCAAGAGGATAGACTAGAGAATTTTTGAGGGAGTTGGAAGATCCCGGTTGCTCTGAGTTTTTCTTTTATAGCCATGTAAAGTCTAAGATTAAATTTAAATTTTACCTATTCCGAAAGTTTGCGAGTGAATAAAAAAACAACTAGATGACTAATGCCAGTAATTTTGGATTTAAAAGAACCCTTCAACAATACACATCGAAACAAAAATGAAATTCGCAGTCTACACCTAATACTTTTTTTATAATTTGAATTTAAATGTAGAATTTGGAATTTTTTTCATTAAAAAGATAAAAGGTCGATATGAAAAATCCCGCAGGGCATGGGAAGTATTAAGGGGCCTGAAAGGATAGCAGATAACCCTTTCTGTCGGCCATTTCCATTTGGCACACGATGCACCAAACACCCTGTATACTGTCCCAAATCCAAAATAGATGGGAAAGAGTGATCGAGTGTTTCAGCAAGGTACTATCCAAGGAAAGAGTATTGGTTATCGTTAAATCCGTATACTATTTTCATAAGTACCTCATGGACGACAGAAAATCGCTTTATGGAAAACCAATTGGTGGATAAATACAATGAGATTTTGGATATAGAAATTTACGAAAATGGTGTTGTACATTTTCTAATTTAAAACTATGAACGTTGGGCTGCCAAACAAGATGGCAAAAAGTTTAAATGGCAAAAAAGAAAAAGAAAATACTTTTAACGTTGAGATATTTGAGAAATCACGCCAATTGCGTATAACAAAACAAAGGGTTCTATTAATATCGCAAATTAACTTGTCTATGATTGAAAAAGCTGAGTTTTATCAAAAATTACTCCAAGGTTTTTAAACGAGGCTGGTCGAGTTACAGGTTCGCTTTCTAGAGAGTAGTTAAATGTATAATTAACAAGCTAACCATTATACTCTTCGCCGATTTATTGCTCTTTTTATATAATTGTCGCACTTTCTATAGGATGCTCTTCGCAGTTTTTTTTTTTTTTGTAAATAATATTAGTTTTAGATATTTTTAGTTTAATTACAAAACATTAAAAAGAATATTTTAATTTTGTTGAAAATCAACAGGGTTCTTCCTCTAGCTAGCATCAACTTTCTCTCCAAATTTCAATACAATGAGACTTTTCCTTCTTAAGTTATCGTGCTTACAAGAAACGTGACGGACGGACAGACAGACAGACGGACGGACATTTTGAAAGTTGTTCAGAATTCGATCATGAACACAGTGATATGAAATTTTTTTCTCTAGGAGCAATATTTAGAAATGTGCCGGTCGAATGCAATATTCTCTTCGTTTTGTATTTGCGAAGAGTATAATAATTGTAACGGTGTTTTGCTCTGGGTAGCTGGAGTCGGAGATTAGTTCAGGATCCAGATTAGTTTAATAAGACAAAGCAATCAAAATTAACAATTTTATTATCTTCAACAGGTAAAATATGCAGGTTTACATAATATACAATGGTTAGAGGTTATCGGTTTTCAGGTCCGTATCTTTTACGGTTATTGGTAATCAGGTGACCTTTAAATCGTATGAGTGAGAGAGAAGACGAAAGTGTAATGTAGCGATGCGACGAGTAGGGATTTTGACGGCAGAAACGGCGGCCAGCTAATAACCGTCAACCCGAGCAAGCTATCGGCTCAACGCGCCGGATTCCTCCTCTGTCAACTTATATTTGCTCTGGGTCGGTTTCGACCGGACGACGGGACGTCGCTGGACTAAATAACATTAGGCAGAAGGTCCGTCCTTCGGCTCAGCGCGCCATAGAACTTTTCTAGGTCAAGATATATTCGCTCCGGAGAGTCACGTCACCTAGTGCACAAATCAGCAAAGTGTATTCGGCTCAGCGCGCCGTAAGCAATTTACGAGGATATGTACCCAGTGCTCTTCTCGATTCGCGGCTGGGCTTTTATACACGAAACTATCTCTCCTTCTTAGAGACGGTCGTGGTCGGGTGGTGTGCAAATTTAGTACATTGAATATGAATCGCCGTCGTATGGCAAATGTGCACACGGCACTACACTGAAACTTATTAGTAATGAGGTATAATTTTAGGATACTTCATTACTTAATAATTAATATACTTCGTTGAAAATGTCATTACGTTAAATTTTTGCACGTTTAATGTGAGACACACCAATCGCTGAGTTTAGATACATTATTTTGTAATTTAATGCAGTCACTTATGTTAGAGATTCCATATATGTAGTAACTTGATATCATCTGCATACATTAAAAAATGAACATCTAGCTCATAAGTGTGCTAGATCGCTGATAAATATATTTAAATTATTTATCTTCAAAACTAAAGGAAAAGTGGAGTGTTACCTTAATCGTATATTTTACTACTTATTTTATTTCTATGTTATTTATTACGTTAGTTTAATTACTGTCGTGTCTTATATTCTAAATTTTACTTCATATTCATTTATTGGCATGTCATATTTCATTGTATTGTGATCGAAAGGACGAATTAAAAAAATATCGTCTATTTCTGTCCAATAATGTATTTAATTTTCTAAAACATTAATTATTACCTGTATATGTTCCTTATCATGTAAGAGTTCTACATCTTCCATTAATTTTTCATTTGTCCCTCTCGATGGCTTATAATGAACATGTCGTTTTACAATTTTTTCTCCACGTGGATGATGAGGTCCTCTTGCATAGACAACTTCGAATATATAGGGTAATAATATATATATTTTTATATTCATATTTGGATCTCGCGTGTTACATAATTCACGTTACCTGTAACAAAAAGTACCAGTCACAAAATTATATTAATCTTTTCTCCACACTTGTTTATGTTTTAAGCAGTAATGTCTTTATATAGAATAATCACTATTTAGAAAATGAAAAAGTGTTTTATTTCATCTCACATACGTAACGAAAAAAATTTTTTTTTCGTTTAAGCACCCGTGCTAATTAAATTTGAATTACCCGCGGAAATGCCGACGGGAAGTTAACAAGTGCGCATACGCGGTAGAAGCATCATTTGAAATATCCATGCTACCTTTACTTTCGTTTTTGACCTGGGTGAGTTAAGATCGTTTCCTTGTTCTTTAACGGATTTTCACGTTTATTTCTTTAATCCTTTGATATTTTGAATATATTTGATTATTAAATGATGTCATAGTATTGAGTTAACATTGCTGTTGCATAGTTATTTTTGGAAACTAAAGGATATTCAGTGCAATGATTAATTTTTATTAATGCACATGTTTGTATGATTTCCGCGTCCATTGGACACATGTTAATTCATTACTTATCGTGGCAATTTTGTATTTTGTGGTCGCTTGAGACACAATACCGTGGTGTTTGTCATTATTTAGATTATTGTGGACGAGAATTAAACTCGCAAATTATTCAAGGGATAAATTAAAATCTTTGTTTCTTAATCGTGTGTAGACAATCTCATCTCATTAAAGGTCGAAACCTAAAGTCAGTTTGTCGCATTTAGTTAACCTCGTGTTAGTACAAGAGGTTAAGAGATCATTTTTTATTAGTGAATTTTTTTGAGAGATTAAACCTATAATTTTGTTTGCTATATTTGTTACAGTATTAGTTTTCTTTCAGACAGTTAATTCAGATATTTTCTCTCTAATTCTAACTAAATTTTGTTACCTTTATTCAAATTTTAGTAGAGTTTTCTCGTTTATTCATTTCATTTATTATATTAATCAGTAGCTTATTCATATATTTTCAGAAGTAAAATTTTATCAATACTCAGCTTTTTTGTTAAATTGCTAATTGTTTGGTTTTGCAGTGACCTTCGTCACCATAGTTTTTTTGTAGTTTTCTTGTATCTCTTTTTTCTCACAATTTAAATTTTTTCTATTATCAACTGGTTCTTTACATTACCCCTTTTTCATGTAAAATTCTGGACCAAACCACCATTGAAGCAAGGCACGAGGCATAAATTAAATATTTGGAGTTATCCTAAAAGTATTGGGTATCATTCCGACGCAGCGTCTCCTGGAAATCAGCGGTGTCAGGACCTGAATATTACGTCCTCCTTCTCGGGTACCCGCGGCCATCTTTAGGACCAGACCTCGTCGGCATTCCACGTCTCCGCTAAGCTAAGTAGCCTAGATTTATGTGCAAAATTCAACTTTTGGTCAGAAGAAAAATTGTAAACCAGTTGATTGTTTCTTATTGTAATTTTTTTGTTAATATTCAAATTTAATTATTTTTTTTAAACTAAATTTTTATTCAACTAATTAAATCAAATTTTCACTATAAATATTTTTAATAATTGTAAAGTGTTGTAATAATTGTAAAGTGTTGTAAAGTCAGTTTTATACTTATGTTAATATATTATTTGTTTTATATTTGATTTTGATTGTTTTCTGCCCCTGATAAAGTTTGCAAGAGTATTATTTACGGAATACGCTGGCGTCCAAATTTTTTTATAGTTTATTAGAGTTTTCTTTGGTTAATATGACAAGCAAATAATTGTCCAAAAAAATATATAACTCTTCTCGCCACCGAGTGACCCTCGACCAGCCCTGAGCTAACCGGTTGCTACTCTTTCATAGCTTTCTCAGCACCCAGCTGAGAAGTTGTGGTTGCACAAATTAGATATATTTGCGTAGCTAAAAATATTATAAGTAGATACCGACATGCAAATTGGTCTAATTATTTAGACAATAGTAGATACATAACACGAAAAAATAGTGTAAGAACTGACTAAAAATGATACCTGAAACACATTGTAATGTGTCTTTAGACAAGGCGAAAACCTCGCGTTCGTATGAAAAAAATGTTCCAATCGATTTTATTGCGTATTCGCGTTCGGGGCATGCCCCTGAACAAGGATCAAGATTTTCTGGACGAAAATCTGGTCCCAAATTGTAATTCTTTTAAGCAAATGGCAAAACTCGCTTTTATTATTGAGGTTTTTTCGGGTCTAAACAAGAAAAGGTATCTTGTCATTTTTTCGTATAATTTCTGATTTATAAATAATTTAATGCTTGAAAAAACACAAAAACGGTCATTTTCAAGGTTGAAATACAAAATAAAAAATTAATTTATTGAGTTCATTAAAATTCTTATACAACCTTTGAACATCCATTAATAAAATCCTGAAGAGTAAGTGCAGATTCTTCTTTCATTCCAAAGCTTAAGTTTTTAATTGTTAAATAGGCGTTTTTCAGACCCCAGGACGAGAAGCGTGTGTCCCTGTGTATTTTCCTTTGATCGTCTTCAATAATTTTTTCTATTGTCGATATAGTTCTAGCTTTGTATAAATGAGTTTGAGTGGTTGGCTGTATGGCTAATGGCCGAATGCCAGGAAAAAAAAAAAAAATAGGCGTTTTTAGCCGGGTGTGCACTCCTTCAATTGTTTATAAGTCGGAAACGGACAACTTTACGAAAAAATGACGAGACATTTTTTATTTAAAATGAACAAGATAATTTAAAAAATAAGGATTTTTCTACGTTGTTTAAACTAATCTCTTTTTAACAAATTCTAAAAATCGCTTATTTTGACCCGAATGAAATTATTTTAGGTTTTCTTGGTCATTTTAAACAATAGTTGACCGTTTCTCACAAAAAAATTGAAAGAACGCGCTAATTAAAAATATAAGCTTTAGAATGAAGAAATCTGCACTTACTCTTCAGGATTTGATTAATGTGTGTTCTAAGATTGTATAAGAATTGTGGTGAACTCAAAAAATTCATTTATTTTTAATATTGTATTTTAACCTTGAAAATGACCGTTTTTGCGATTTTACAAACATTCAATCATTTATAAGTCGGTAAAGGGTGTCTTAACAAGAGCGCCGGATTTAATGTAAAAAAAACATTTTTTTTTTAAATTAAGCGAATATTTATATTTCAACGTGAAGGGGAATAGTTGCGATTAAACATGAAACACAACATCCAGCAAATGGCCACCACGGGACCTCTGGCATACGGTCCTTCTCGTCATAAAGTTCTGGATGACTTTTTCGCATACCTGTGTCGTTATTTCCGCAACAACGGGCTGTATCTCTTCTTCAAGGTGTTCAATTGTTTGTGGCCTATTCTCATACACCTTGTAAGGACAAGCTTCAAAGAAAATAGTCCATCGGCGTCAAATCGCATGACCTTGGTGGCCAATGTTGATCGCCAAACCGAGAAATGACACGGTGTGGAAACCTGGTCCGCAGTAACGCCATTGTTTCGAGAGTTGTGTGGCAGGTGGCACCGTCTTGTAGGAAAACATTTCATCCACATCAATTCAATCCAATTCGGCCCACAAAAACTCGGTTAACATTTTGCGATATCGCACACCATTAACAGTTAGCGCATTTCCAGCCGCATTTTGGAAGAAATAGTCAATCACTCCATCAGCCCTAAATGCGCACCAAACAGTTACTCGCGGTGGATGCATTGGGTTCTCCATTATTACACGAGGATTTTCAGCAACCCAAATTCGGCAGTAAGCTTATTTACATATCCGTTTAGTTGAAAATGTGCCTCATCGGAGAAAATGATTTTCTTACAGAATTCCGCATCAATTTCGTGGTGCTCCAGCACCCAATCAACGAATCCATGTCGCTGTGCATGGTCACTTGGCTTGATTTCTTACGTCAATTGAATCTTATATGCTTGCAAATGAAAATTTTTTGTTAAAATTCGTTGCAGAATGGGTTTGGTAATGTTCAATTCTTGACCACGATGCTGAATGGAAGTTACTGGATTCTCAGCCACATTTCCATCAACGTGAATTTTGTCTCAAATTTGTTAATTAAACGATGAACTGTCGACTCATTTGGTGCATTGTTGCGACCGAAACTTGTTTCCACAAAACTTTTACCACTTTTGTAGAGAGTTTTCACAATCATCAAACGTTGCTCGTTTGAATAACACTGCATGATTTCTAATCGCGTGGTTTGTACATGACAACTGTCAACAAATGAACACGGAACTAATCGCACAAACCAAATGGTGGCAAATTCAAATTCGGCGCTCTTGTTGAGACGACCGTTATAAAATGGCCCGAAGAATCTTTAAAAAATAATTCGGTTCAAACAAAGCGATTTTTGTTTAAACAATGGGCCAGATTTTCGTACGGCAAAATCTTGATCCTTATTCAAGGACATGTCCCGAACATGAGTATTCAAAAAATAGCTTGGGACATTTTTCTCATACGAACGCGAGGTTTTAGCTTTGTCGACTTGCTTGGGTAGCTGGTTTGGAGATGTTATTCTAGTCAGGTTATCGAAAGAATGCAAAGATTTCATTAATATTTTTACATATAGTTTTTCTTTTAGTTCTCATAGATAGTTTTTCTTTCAGCTGTTTGCAAAATCCTATAACGAATATGTCTCATTACTATAGGGAAATAAATAATAAATAATTCACTTTTAAACATGTTATTCTAGAGTTCGGTTAGTAAATAAATAGTCCAAATACAAATAAACAGTTTATTTTCTTACTAACAGGTTGATCATGGAAGTGTTACATAATATATAAGTTTCCGCATCGTTTACGGTCATTAATCCTTTCGTAAATAGTTTCGAAGCGGACGAAAGTGTAACGAGGGCCACGTTGCGGTGATTGGTCGTGGCGTCAATAGCATGCTTTGGGTACCTTTTGCTGCGCACCGACGTCGGATAAATAACAAGTAACAGAGTAGGTCCCAGCTCAGCACGCTGAAGGAGTGTAATGGTCACCTTATATTAAGTCCGTCGTGGTACGTCGTAATAGAGTACTAACTGTAATCTAGCGAGCGCAGCACGCTGAAGGCCAATGCCAGATGAGCACTGATTTGTCTTGAATTTTGTCGCGCTTTTATATCCGAAATCCTACATATGTGACTTTGGGTTTGTGTGAAGATTTCGAGTACATCGGCGATTTATCATTATTGGCTACGTGTGCAAAATGCGGGGTAACAGAAAATCTAGAAATGTGACATGAATTTATGAATGCCTCATTATAACATAATTATACCTATAGTCATTAAACAATTTCTTTAAGGCTTCTTGAAGGTGTTGTATATTGAAAATATAAGACACTCTTGTCTAGACCTTCAGGTTGAGCATATGAGCATCCTTATTATAAAAATGAGTAGAAGTTGCAGTCGCGCGTGGCCGACAAGAAATAGCTATTTTTACTATGCAATTCTAGTGATGCCGCTGATAGTAAGTATGCAGCCAATATTTTTAATTTTTCTTATTTAATTATGCCGATAGCGTCCTACTGTATCTCTCAATTGTTTCTTAATTGTTAAGTATAAAATGCTACAATGGACTATTTCGTGAGAAATTTGACATAAGTAACTGAAATGTGTAAACAGAAATTGTATCCTAAATATTTCATAAATGTCACAATTAAGTTGTCTTTATCAGCCAAAAAAACAACACTTGCACTGGTAAATTAGTGATTTCCGATGAGTACCCTGTTTAACATATATGGGACCACTATAATCTCCTCCACTTAAAAGATTTTGATTCGACACTTAGGTAGATAGCTCATAGGTTGATATTGTTCTGCTTGAGCCATACGGAACCTGAAGTATTTATAACAACTGTGAATAATTGCCCCAATTATATTTCTCCCATTAATTAACCTATATTTTTGCCTAATACTGTTTAAAATTGCCTGTATTATTGCATGGCAAGTTTGATGTGTTCATTTCTTACGAAAAATTTGGCAAATTCATGTTTTGGTGACAGTATTATCTGATTATCTGATATATTTGTTCATGCAATATATGTAAATTTTCCAATCTTCCTCCCACTCAAAGTGTACCATCTTCTGCAAGAAATGAATACAATGATTTTAGTTGACTTCCGGTCATGGCTTTATTATGTTTTTGAAGACTTTATACATCGGAAGTAAAACTTTCTTGTTTAGATTTGTTGGTCAAAAAATGAAGTGTAAATTGTAATTTAATAACAGTTAAAAGGCCCACCCTTTTTAATTCACGATTGAATTGTAACTCGCTAAAGTTTGTTGAAACTTTAATAATAATAGCTATAATTGTAACAGCTATAATTTTTATAATTTTTTAAAATATTTTAGTTAAAGTAGAAAGTGATGCTGTTGGCCTATAGTTGGATACATCCTCGATATCACGTGAGACATGATTTTTGCCATTTTTAATTTGTTTGGAAATTCGCCTGTCACAAGTGTGAGGTCAATAATATAAGTAAATGGGGCGGGCAGATAAAGATATTAAAATTTTCTTTGTACATGTCTACTGAGTGACTACACACACTATACAGGTCTGTAGCTTGGAAGTTCTTTAAGGACCTTAAAATGTTTTGTACTTCTTCCTCAGCGGGATAAAGAAAAATTGATAGGTCACTTTTTTAACATTACTGTGTAAGTACTCCAAGTAAGTCGAATTTGATTGGGCACTTGACTTATTAATTTGTCTGCAATTTGAGTAAAAAAGAATTGTATTGATCAGGAGAAATTGAGACTGCTTCAATTTTATTATTATTTTTGCTAGTATTTTTATTGATAATGTTCTAAATAGTTCTCTGTTTGTTATTTGAGTCTACTATTTCCTTATTAACTTGGTCTTTTCTTAATTTAATAATAAGTTGTTCATATTCATACTTTTTTTGTTTTATTTCTGTACTTACTTTTTCACAATTGGGAAACAGTTTTATGATACTATCAAGCCGAGCAATATCTTCCTTCTTTGATATTACATTTGGACTTGAAAAAACAGCATCTGTAATTAGATTTATTTCTAACAGAAATTTGAGGAAAGGATAAATCGTGATAATAATTTATTATACTACAAAAAATATCAGTAGCCTTATCAGGTGTATTTTCGTTATACAGTTCTGCCGTCTCTGTCCAGTCTTCAGAAATTACATAATCAGATAATTCTATTTTGTATCCAGAACTTTCAATTAATACAGTTTTGTATAGAGTTTTTACTTTTGTTGACACATCCATAAATTTAACTACTTGAGCTTTACGATCGGAAAGGTGATAATCTACAACACTGGCATCTATAATGTCAAAGTTGACAAAAATATTGTCTATACATGATTGAGACTTTTCTGTACTCTGGTGGGCTCTGAAATGCATTTTCGTAGACCAAAATAGTGAAATGCATCAATAATTTCTTTAGAGGGTTTTGAATTACCTTGAAAGTTTACGCGTAAAATCACCACCTGTGAGTAATCTAGAGTTCTTATATATTTCACACAAAATTTGAAGAGCGCAACGTAAATTGTTTTTGAAAATGTTTACGTCACCATATGGTGAACGGTATGAACAAATAATAATGCAGTTTAAATTTGGTGTTTTTATACAACTCTCAAAGTGCTTTTCATTTTTGATTGAACTTACAGCATCTATTTTTATGCAATTTACATCATTTCGTGCAAAAATTCACACACCGCCATGTATGTGATTAAGTCTACAAAAGCTTGACACTACATTAAAGTCATTTATGTGATATAAATCTCGTTCACCATCTTTTAACCAATGCTCACTAATCAGTGCAACATTAAAACTATTACTTGACATAATTGACTCAAGAAAATTACATTTATTTTTTAAACATTGTATGTTTATGTGTATTAACTTAGATTGTTTTTTATTCGACAATCTGCAATGGTGAAAGTCTGGTGCATACATTTTTGTATTGTAATGTATTTACAATTTCTTGTTCTAGTGACAAAATATTTCTTAACACACTTGATTTATTTTGCACTAGCACATCCACTGGAGGATTTTCGCTATCTGTTACTGAATCAGTCAAATTTATAACTGGCGTGTTTTCGTTAAGTCTTACTCCTTCGTCGTATGTAATGTGAATGAATTTTAAATTTTTCTTAGGTAGATACTTTGAATGACATAAAACATTTTTACAATTTGGGCCATTAACTCATGACTATATTTCTGCAAGTCTGTAGGATTTAATTTCAGATATGAGATGTTACCTTCTGCATGCCTATTAAATTTGCTCAAGAATTAATTGAACTTGAAATTATATTTGCTTATGTATTTGTTTTTTAAGCAACTATTTGCTGTATTCCTTTTGTATAAAAGTAAACATTATATTATTATATACATGTGTGCACAGTTTCGATTTATTACAAATAAACCTAACGAAGGAATGCATTTTTTATTTAGGTCATTAGATCCAGCACTTATAATAACGAAGTCATTTACTGTATAGTATCTACATAATACGTCAATGTTTTCTATTATTTGCCATAATAGTGCACCAGATTTTATTATAGTGGTTATTCATAGTCTAGCTCTCCGTATTTTTTTTATAAATCTATTGCATTTTCTTCCCTATTCATCATTTAATATTAATGTGTTATCTTTCTTCAAATTGTTTATTGTTACACCCTGTATATTTACCTTCGTTGATTGTCACCCGAGAGTTGTTTTGAACACTTTCTTGAGGTTCATTCTTTTTGGATACATTCTGTATACAAATTTCTGTCTTGCTTTGTACAGGTATGATTTGTAGCATCTTTACTCAGTTCTATTAATGTTAAATCAGTAATACTGAAAGCGTCTTAATTATTTGTATTTGTTACTTTTTTAGAAGTATTTATACCGTTTTTCAACTCATTGATTTGTTTTTTAATTCAAGTATTGCTTTTTCGTGGTTCCTTATCTGCTCATTCATTTCTTCTTCCGTTTCAATTGCACCTTCCACAAACAACCTGTTGTCATTTTTTCGTTTTTGTATGTAGTTATTTTTTTATTTCACTAACTTCAGAAAGGTCGCTGATTGTTGTTTCCAAGATGTTTTTCTCGCTATGATCATTTGATGTGTTTCCTCCCCCATTTCACAACATATTATTTTGTTTTCTTTAAAAATGCGAATATTGTTTATGTATTTTGGTAGGCAACTTTTACAAAAGACGTTATAACCCTTTACACAAATATAATGGGTAAACGGTTTACTATTGCAACATTTATAGCCAATAGATGCAGAGCACCGAGAAGAGCTGTTACTGCTAGACATCCTTGACACTAATATAAGAGTACCTACCTAATATGCTATTAATTTTTATGTAAATATGTTGTGATTATTATTTGATATAAGCTTTTCTGATTAACTAGGCTTAGGCTTCAAGACTCTGATAGAAAGGGTTTAGCCGGATAAGTATGACGAGTCGGCCCCCAACTGGCAACCTATATCGAAACTTATGTTTTAATATCGACTTGATGTACGAACGCGATTTATGTGCATTTTACCGCCGCACTCCGCGTTGACCTTGAGATATGAAAAAAAATTAGCGTACGCATGGGTACCGTTCAAAGACACATATCTCGAAAACTAATTGAGCTAGAGAGGTAGAACCAACGCGAGGTTTTAGGTAATCTTCGAGAGCATATTTTGTATTTTTTTTGGATTTTTCGAATAATTACGTACACCATTAAAAAAATAAATAAAAATATTATTATTATTATTTCAGTGTTCTCTATGACTTACAATCACTTAAATAATATATGTTGTAACACTCGATATGTACTATTACCCATAAAAATTGCGTTAGAAAAAAATTGGTGCAATACTTCGAAAAAAAAAAAATTGCACGCACCACATCATAAGGATACAAACTTGACATGGGACGCACATATGTAAATATTTTATGAATTGGATCCATTGTAAAAAGATAAAGAAAAAAAACACTCAATATCTATAATTTCTTATTAATCAAATTATAAAGAAATAATCTCAATCACCATCGCTATCGTAATTAATTACAGTTGTAATATTTTGAGTCTGAAATATCTTTGATAATACCTCAGCAGGACGCAAAATTCTGGATAAATAACGTCCATATGATAAATAATAAATTAGAGCTGCTACATGAGAACAGCATCCCACTGTGAGGTTGCCATTGGGACAATCGCAGCAATAACGCTGAATGCTATTGTAATCAGTACCATCAGAAATGTAGTCGATGTAAATACGATAGACTTTGCTACTTATATGCCTTGATTTTACTTCTGCTTTAATAATGTTAGGTGTTGATTTTACGTATTGTATGGAAAGATTGTTTTGATCGTCCAATAATTCAGCCAAATAAGATAGAGCCTGTGAAAATTGATAAGAGCCTGTGAATAAAATCTTGAGTTGATCTTCACTTAAACGCGGAAAATGAAGTAGTTCAGATGCCGTCAAATGTTTAAGTGTAGTTTTTTTTCGATTCCAACGCTGACTTAAAGCTTCTTGGCTCAGAGTATTTTCTACGTCCATCCTACTTTTCATGTATTGTACTATAGTGTCGTTCAATTTCCCATCTGAATCAACTTTAATTCGTGTTTCTAAAGATAGTATCTTAAGATCAGTTACTTTTCGACATATAATTCAACATTTGTGAGTAGATGCAACACGTTGAAATGGCGTTTCTATATAATCATCCTTCTGATGGTATTCATATGTTATATCGCTGTCACTACTTGTATCGGAATCTTCAGAGTTGACGTCATAAGCTTCTTCTGGTACTTCTGGAGTCCCTAGTACTTCATCGCATACTTCCATGCTTACAGACACCTCGTCACATGCTGTAGATCTTGAAGACGAAGCGTATTTCCTATTATATGGAATAAGGCGACACTTGTTACAGAGAATATCATTAACTATTATTGTTTTATTCAAACAGTCACTAAACAACTTAGCCTCTTCTTCAGTTTTTATAACTTTTTTATAACCAGTAACCTTGCGAAGAAACTTATTACAGTTTTTACACTTATCTGACATTATTATTGATAACAAAATAAAATAGCTACTAATAATAAATACTTACTCCCTACAGAAAATGATGCCACGAAGGAGTATTTAAATAAACTATAGTCTTGAGCATGTGAAACGTACGAAATAACAAGCAGCGCGTGAACAAGTTTGAACTTGATTGCCGCTCGTATTTCGGCACCGCACCTTGTGAAATAGATATTTACGTGACAGTTTTTTATATTTTCATTCAATTTCTCTTCTAGCAATAATTCTGATTCATAAAATGTTTATATATGTGCGTCCTATGTTAAGTTTGTATTCTTATATGATGTGGTGCGTGTCGATTTATTTTTTTTTTCGAAGTGTTGCACCAACTTTTTTCTAACGCAATTCTTATGTGTAATAGTACATATCAAGTATTACAACATATATTATTTTAGTGATTGTAAGTCATAGATAACACTGAAATAATAATAATTATATTTTTATTTATTTTTTTAATGGTGTACGTAATTATTCGAAAAATACAAAAAAAATACAAAATATGCTCTTGAAGGTTACCTAAAACCTCGCGTTTGTTCTACCTCTCTAGCTCAATTAATTTTCGAGATATGTCTCTTTGAACGATAGTCATGCGTACTCTCATTTTTTTTTCATATCTCAAGGTCAACGCGGAGTGCGGCGGTAAAACGCATATAAATCACGTTCGTACATCAAGTAGATACTGAAACATAAGTTTCGATATAGGTTGCCATTTGGGGGCCGACTCGTCATACTTATCCGGCTAAACCCTTTACTCGGCACTGCTTCTTTTTTTAAGAAAGGAGTACCTGAAAGAATAAATACATTTTTAAAAGGAATATCTCACAGCCCCACAAAAAAAAGTTTTTGATCTGGATGACTGACCATGGTAGTCCTATGTAATTTTCTACGCCGAGTCCGACTCCGAGGTCCAAAGAAATCTTGTTATAACATAAAAAAACCGCTGCCTAAGGAATCACTACTTCCACATCCAGATTTTTCATTCAAGTCATTTTAAAGGAAACATCTCAAAATATAATCTAGTTCCACATGTCGTTATAATACATACGTGTACCACATTTCACATGAATATCTCAATTTTATTTTAACAACCCCTTTAATAATGGAGTAGGGATGGTGGGGGGTTGAAAAATATTATAAAAAAATTTTAGTCTAGCTTCTAGAACACACACCGAATTTCAAGTTTCTGTACTTTTACTAACTTGCTTTACTTATATTCCTCTATTTACCCCTATTTAACCCCCAACCCTTCAACGGAATCATCTCAAAATATATTCTAGTTCCAGATGTCGTTATAGCACATACGTGTACCAAATTTCAAGTGAATATCTAAATTTTATTTTATCAACCCCTTTAATAATGGAGTAGGCATGGTGGGGGGGTTGAAAAATATTATAAATAATTTGAGACCTTGGCTTCTAGTACAGACACCGAATTTCAAGTTTCTGTACTCTTACCAACTTGCTTTATTTATTTTCCCCTATTTACCCGTAGTTAACCCCCAACCCTTCAACGAAATCATCTCAAAATATAATCTAGTTCCAGATGTCGTTATAATACATACGTGTATCAAATTTCAAATGAATATCTTTATTTTATTTTATTAACCCCTTTAATAATGGTGTGGGGGTTGAATATTATACAAAATTTTGAGGCCTTGGCTTTGTAGTAGATACATAAAATTTCAAGTTTCTGTAATCTTACCAGCTAACTTTACATATTTTCCCTTATTTACCCCTATTTATCCCCCAACCCTTAACCGGATATCTTCAAAAGACAATTCAATTCAAGATCTCATTATAATATATACGTGTACAAAATTTCAAGTAAATATATTAAACCGTTCCGGAGAAAACGTGCGGACAAAAGAAAAGTTACAGACAGACAGACCGACAGACAGACAGGAACATTTTTTTCGCTCAAATTTAAAATCTCGACGTTTCATGACATTCTAAACCTAATTCAAGAAAAAAAAAATTGAAAATTTATTTACGATTACTATACTTCCAATTAACTACGTGGACGTGGAAGTAATACATATTTTCTCCAATTTCTGTAAAGATCTGTTGATTTTTACCTCACGTATGAGATTGTTAGTAAAGAAATAATTAAATCGAGAAATTTGGATTCTTTAAGGTTAGGATATACTTTTAAATGTAACTATACCACAATAGTTCGATAGCCTATTTATTTACGATTATTTTAGTTTTTTTTTTTTTTTTATTTTGTGCCACCAATAGAGCCGGAGATATATAAAAACTGCTGCCTAAGAAATCACTACTTCCACATCCAGATTTTTCATCCAAGTCACTTTAAAGGAAACATCTTGACTAGATTTGCACTTTAGTAGGTGAAAATTATTGGTCATTTAATAATATTTGGAGCAGATGTCATAGAAAAGTTCGAGGCGTTGGTTTCTACCATATATGTTAAAAATGAAGTTTTTAGTTTTCATAAGCTCCCACCCACCACTTCAATGGAATCATCTCAATCAGATGTCATTCTAACACATACGTGTACTAACTTTCAAGTAAATATTTGAATTTTATGTTATCAAATTCATTAATAATGGAGCAGAGATGGTGGTGTTTGAAAAATATTATAAATAATCTGAGACCTTGGCTTCTAGTACATACACCGAATTTCATGGTTCTGTACTCTTACCAGCTTGCTTTACTTATTTTCCCCTATTTACCCCTATTTAACCCACAACCCTTCAACAGAATCATCTCAAAATATAATCTAATTCCATAATATGTTATAATACATACTTGTACCAGATGAAAAATATTATAAAAAATTTTGAGGCCTTGGCTTGTAGTGGATACATCAAGTTTCTGTACTCTTACCAGCTAACTTTACATATTTTCCCCTATTTATCTACCAACCCTTAACCGGATATCTTATATACGTGTACCAAATTTCAAGTAAATAACTTAAACCGTTCCAGAGAAAACGTGCGCTCAATAAAGTTACAGACTGACAGACCGAGCTACAGACAGACGGAGACAGAAGGTTTCATGACATTTTAAATATATTTATGAAAGAAAATTGACATTTTTTTGCGATTACTATACTTTCACTCCAGTGCGTTGATGTGGAAATAACAGCAGTTTATATGTCTCTGACGATTTCTCTGTGTGATCGGTATGACCCAATTGTAATTTGGAGTATTCTAATATACCAATTTACAAATGTTTAAAATTTGAAAACAAAATATTAAATGTAACAGAACTTGTCGTGTTTAATAGGTATTCACATTCGGTAGCGCCCGACAGCAATTTGCATTCATTTCGCAAGAGTTTTACTAATAACACCTCGATATATACATACACACATCCACATGCAGACACATATACAGTCACAGTAAAAAATATTTCAATTTTTTTTGAACGCCGGGATTTTAAATTTGAGCGGAAATAGAATGTCTGTCTGTAGGTAAGCTTTTGTTCTCTTCATGATATTAAGTTGAACAGGTACACGTATGTACTATTTATATTTTGATGTTTCGTTGAAAGGTTGTGTGTTAAATAGGGATAAACAGGGATAGATAAATAAAGCAAGCTAGTACAAGTGTCTAGAAACTTGGAATCTGGTGTATACACTAGAAGCCAAAGTATTAATTTTTTTTGGATATCTGTCACTCTCACTACCACCCCCCCCCCCCCCAGTTCATTATTAAAGTGGTTAAAATAATATTATGTTTTCGCGTCTTTACGAGAACAAAAGTTCTCAAAAAAATGTCTTGGCATCGGCCACCATTAATACCGTCTCCCACCTCTATTGCCACCCCCACCCCCACCCCCATTAAACGTCGAACGGTCAGTCGGCCGATAGGGTATTCAAGTGCCATATTATTTTATGGGTATTAGGAGTAGGCGATTTGAAATATTAGACTATTCAAATTCTATTAGCAATAGTTTCCAAATACTGGAGTGTAAATATAGTACCAAGATGTTTTCATTTAAAAATATGGATGAAAAATTGGATGTTGAAGTAGTAATTCCTTAGGTGTTTTATTCTATATTGGCTTGTTACGAACTGGATTTCTGTAAAAGAATATTCTTTCTACCATGAATATTAAAAATTCTCATCCAGTTAGCATATACAGTGTGAACCTAAAGAAACGCACAAAATTCATATCTTTGGTATGTGTCATTTTTCAAAAAAAATCCTCAAACTGGTCGATTTTAGTTTTGTAAATGCTACATTTTGTTACTATACCAAATTTATGAAATAAATATAATGATTTTTAATAATAAAATCGTTTCTTAAAAAAATTTGTATTGAATAAATAATTTAAAAAAGTTAATAAATAATTGCCTTACAGCTTCGGTTAAGAGCTCAATTTGTTTATTGCTTAACGGAGGATAAAAAAGACTTGAAGTGTTTTTGTCCCATCTCCAATAGTATATAAGTTATTTTAATAACAATGATGAAAATTTGAAAGAAAGTGACAAACATAAAAACAAAATGCTTAAAATTATATAAAAAATGGAGAAAAAAATTTTCACATAACATACGACACATGGTTGTTTTTATAATTTTTTGTACCATTAAAAAAATTATAAAGCGAAAATCAATTCGTTTATAACAAATTGTTTATTAAATAAACAAATAAAATATGAACATTTTTTTTTTATTTTTTCAGAATATAGAAGAGCGATAGAAATGATGATATGGAAAAAAATGGTTCATTAATATTAATATTCAGCAACAAAAAGAAATTGTTAATTAACACATGCGCTTTGAAGCAATAACAATTTTTTTTAAGAAACGATTTTTTCCTTAAAAAACATTATATTTCGTGATGATTAGAATTAAAAAAAATAATGGATCATCTTATAAACAATGCATTTGTTTATAACAATTATTTAAACAACAGGAGTAAAAAAAATAATTAAAAATCGTTTTTATGTAGTTTTCAATAATAAGAAAATGAACTAATCGGAGTACTTGAAAAAAAAATTTTTTCTTTCATTGCTTTATTTACGCTGTCCATTTTTGCTTTCGATTGTTAATGACAAAGTGGAAAATCAAAATTTTTGAATTTTTCTTTTTTTTTCTTTTCTAGAGCCTTTCAAGAATAGCTCCAAGAAGTGAAAAAAATATGAGGTTTTTAGTTTGATAATTATCAGGGTTTTTATGTTAATTTAAAACTTGTAAACATAAGTTATTTAACAAAAGCATATCTAATAAAAAAATTACGGAAACATTATTTTCCAATGTATTTTCATTTATTCAAGTATCCAAAAGGTATGCGAATTTTTTATTTCTTAATATTCATATTTAATGGGTTTAAATAATTTTTATTGTTAAAGTGTTCGAATCGGTCGCGCAGAAGTCACATCACCCGTTTTTAGCCCTATTTTCACTTCTAAATTAAAATTATAAATATCAGTGGTAGAGTTCGAAATGTCCTGCTTTTTAAGGGCCTTTTTTGATTTAGGATATCTTTAATAACTTACGAAATATTTCCAAAAAACGAAACCCTCCTCTTTATTTTTACTAAGTTGTTTATAACTTATGTAAATTTTACCGGCTCAACTTCAAATTTCCTAAAAAGTTTCTAGATGTCATTCCGAATCGAATTAGCCCTAAATAATAAGTTTCGGTATAGGCTACGTGGTATTCACCAAAATGGCACTTGTCAACTAGACTATATCTCTTGTACCTACATTGAATATTTGAGCATGTAAAGTGAAAAATAATGTAGTTTAGTTAAACTCGTTTTATATAATTAATGAAAATGTTATTCTTATTGACTTGTCTTTCCTATAGAGAAATTGTACATAATAAAATGTAAATATTCTTTTATGTCATTGATTTACGAAGGTACTTAATACAATGCATTTACTGTTTTGTACTACTTGACCATACAAATTAATAAATAATACCGATAAGTACATACCATTTTCTCAATACAAGGGTGAAAATAAAAATAGGGGACGCAAATATAGCTCTGTTATAGACTTTTATTGAATCTTATTGAAGAGTAAGTGTTGACAGCAGTATAGCAGATTGTAATGACAGGCTAATGAAGGGGTTCCATGTGTGACCCCAGGGAGGGTCATTAGCGTCTGATAACATCTCTGGTTACAGATAGAGGGCGTGTTAGTCCATATGTGTATCGAGAGTGTCGGTCTCAAGTACTCCCTAGTTTTAAGTTTGACGAAAGGGTGCCTTCGATGACTTGATAGGGAATTGAAAGACTCTGATGTCCCCAAATTTCAGAGTATATTTATGAGGGGTGAGCTAACACCTGTTATGTTTGACAAAGCTTTTAATTCTTTGCTTTATTAGATGATGCAAAGAAATATAGAAAAGTCGAAACATCGAATGAAGAATGTCAGTGTGTTTACATATAAGTATGTATGTAGACCATTTTTTGTAAATACCATAACATCTATTAAATTTTTTACAAAAATTATAAACAACTTAAACATTTTTAAAAAGGAAAAGTTTCTCAGTTTGGCCCGTTTATGTTTTTTTATGTTTATTCGGACATTTCCCTGAAATGACGTGAACGATTTCTATGGAAGTTATGTATAAACTGTAGAGTATGGCTAGGCGGTTGTCCTATATTAGTTTCATCAAGTAAAAGGTGAGCAGAAAGTGAAATATAATTTTTCCTATTCGAAAATTTGGTACGAGGTTGTGTCGGCTGTGGTATAAGGTGTTCCATAAGAACCACATATTCGGATTATATTTTTGAAAAAAAAATTGAAAAACATTCCTCGAAAACTTTCCTATTCATATCCTCATGATATTTGCTGATTTTCTCGATAAGAGAGATAAAAGTCCACATTCCTGTATGCGTTGTTAAGCGATTCTCTTTCAATGTTGGTGTTTTTAATCCTGTTGAGCAATCTGTCATATGAACCTGAAGAGCACTATTTAAATGTTTGTTTTACGAAATAAATTTTACAGTGTATGTTTTTAATTCAACCACGTCCCAACTACATCATAATATTGTCTTGCCTGTTGGCAAGTAGCTCTAATTGCCCGAACATAATTCATCTGCCCAGAAATAATTACCCTATTTCGATTAAGATGGCGCTCCTGTCTCCTAAGCAAATGAAAAATCCGCATTTTATAGTGTCCTCAAGTGATGATTTGCCCATTTTGAGTAAATCTTCATGTTCATTTAAGGACTGTAGATTTTCTTTAAAGTGGGATACATATCAACTAAACTTGATTTCGATTCCATCGCACTATCTTTTTCCGATGTATTTAAAATGTTCAAAATAATTTCTCTATGTAACTGAGACGAGATTCTTCGAATAATCCTTAATCGTTTCTATTTTTCAGATTTGAAGACATTAAATGCAGTTACAATAAACCTAAACACTAAGGCACTATACACACAATTTTATACAACAAACCATTACAGCAAAATTAACAACAACCACCCTGAATTTAAACAGGACCGATAAGGCCATGTCTTGCATAGCGATTATCGTATTTGATAGAATTATTGAATATAACACAAGCTTGTCGGTCAGGTCATAACCATTGATAAGACGATATTAATGGTCAGGCCTGGCCCAATGCCCAGGCGAGTTCTGAGTTTTGCAAACGATATCCGTATACGAATATAGTAGAAGAAAGTAGTCGATTGTTTACCTGGCCCACCAGATTATCTGCATTTGGTTCATTCTTAATATTGCCGGTAGCATAGCCATAGGTTAAATGATATTTATTTTCTTTTAACGAATCCTTTATGCAGTTTTTCATTAAACTAACATTATTTGTTATAAATAAATAATGTATTATAAATACACAATTTACATCATGCCTATAAATTCATATAAAGTAGGAAAATAATATTTACAATAATTAAAAAGTGATTCTAAAAATTATCGGCCGACGCTCATAATCATCGCTGGTGTAATGAAGTATTCTTTTGTTTTTTTCTATGATTTTCAAACTGACTTTGAATATGCTATGCCTATTACTTTGATTTTTTGTAATCACAATCAGGCAGTATGCTTACCGGTAGGTGGGAAGAGGCGAATTTATTTTAAGTAAGGTAAGGTGGGGTAATAGCGTTTTGGGGGCAAGTGCGACCTATACCATATATACTTAATTATAAAGATGTAACAGGTTTCGTCCACTAATGGGCCTTGACGTAAGTCCCAAATACACACTTTACCACCTAATAGAAATCTGTAATTTAATTATTTGAAATGTCTCCACATATAACATAACCTCCTACAGAAAATTCTCCGCTGCATAGTAGGCGTGGTGTAACACAATCTTCTGTAATCTGCAGCATTTTAACCAATCATATTGTGCTAATACTTTTTATAGTAACATTTATGTAGTTGTTCAAAGTGGTAACTATTATTTTACTTAATTATATATATTTTTTACAAAGTGCCATGTCGCTCTTGCCCCTAAAAAAGTGACTGGGGGGGAGGGGGAGTGCAACTTGAACTACATGGGAAAGTGCGTCCGTTATGTCGCACTTGCCCCTGTAAAGAATGTGTTCCTTATCCATTTCTTTTGTTTCAATTTAAGGTATAATATGGTGCGAAATTATATCAGAAAATCGCAAAGAGGCTCGTTCTAATCGAAAGATGACTTGTCAAGCGCAATACAAGGTGTAAAGTCTGGTAGATTTTCAATAGGGCTTGCAGAATTTATAACATTTCAAAAACAACACTTGTCGATCATATAAAAAAGCGTCGTGGGCAAAAATCTTCTAGATTTGGTCGCAATTCCACAGAAGGAAAAGAAAAATTTAGCTGACTGTCTAATTTACATGGAAACTCTTGGGTTCGGCTTATCAAGAAATAAAATCCTTTTTCTTGTTGGTGAATACGTTAGCTCTAGTAACATGACAACTCCATTCAAAGATGGAATGTCATCAGAAAATTGGCTTTTGGGATTCAAAAAACGCCACAAATTATCAATAAAGAAGCCGCAAAGTGTTGAATTCGCAAGAAAAACAGTAAACGATCCTTTTGTCATCAAAGGCTATTTTTCTCTGTTAAAAAATACAATTGAGAATCTGAAATTAAAAGATCAATCAGGCTAGATATGGAATGTTGATGAAACTTCTTTTTATACTGATCCATCCAAAACCAAAGTAGGAAAAAGCGGACAGGCGTCCACGGGAACAACCAGATCACCAGACAGAGATAATATATCTGTGCTTTTGGAGCGCAGTGCTGTTGGCGATAAGGCCCCGCCACTTATTGTATTTAAAGGGAAACACATTTGGGATCAGTGGACTGCACCGGAAGCAACAGGTTATCCAGAAACATCACGTGCTGCAATAGATAAGGGGTGGATGGAAACTGATGTGTTCAAAAATTATATATAAAGTTTTTTTACGGCAGTGGGAAGTGAGAGAATTGCATTACTTATATTTGATGGTCACAGTACTCATCTGAGCTTAAATGTGCTGAAGCTAGCAATAAGTGAAAATGTACATATTATCAAGCTACCTCCATATTCTTGTCATCTGCTGCAACCGCTTGATCTCAGTGTTTTTAAATCTCTGAAAACCTTTTAGGATGAAGTCCTCGTTAAATGGCAGCGAAAACATATTGGAAAGAAACTTCCAAAAAGTGTTTTCTCTAAAATAGTTGGAGAATTGTGGATAAACACAAGGCCAGAAATAATAGTGAATGGATTTAAAAAAGATGGGATAGTACCATTTGACGACGACGTTATCCCAAAATAGAAATTTCATCCTGGAACTTGGAAGAAATGGGAAGAAGTAGAAAGATTAAGAAATGTAGCAGGAAATAATCCTGCATATGGCACATTCCCATTGACTCAAATAACTAGAACAATATTTGTCACTCTCTTCAGAGTTACCATCAAGTACAAACAACAACTTGCCACCTATATTTGATTTACTACTAATGGAAAACGAGCATGATAATTCAAATGAAAATCCAAATGAGACCGGATCAAATACTTCACAAAGCAATGAGGTAGATTTTGAGGAGTTCTTGTTACGTGCAATTAAACAGTGTCTACCACGTCTAGAAACGGCAATGAAAAAGAAAAGAGTGGCATTTGGTGCTGAAGTGGTAACAGGAGAAGTAGTTTTGGAAAGATTTGAGGGAGCAAGAGAAAATGAAGATAGCAAAGGAACAAGAGAAAGCCAAGAAGGCAGCAAATAAAAAAAATAAAAAATCAAATAAATCTACAAAAAATAAAAGAAAGAGATTATTGAAGTTGTAGAAGATATTTCGGATGAAAGTGAAGCATACAGTATTCATGACAGTGATAGTGAAATAGCAGAAAGAGAAGAAGAAGAAATGGTGAAATGGAAGAAGTTTCAAGAGATATAGAAAGTAGGCAAGTAGGAGACTGGTTACTTGTTAAGTTTGCAACAAAGAAAACTGTCAAATATTTTGTTGCCCTAATTAAAGAAATTTCTGATATTGATGAGCTCCTTGTAAAGTTTACACGAAAATCCAATGTTAATACAAAGGGATCAGTTTTTATATTTCCCGAAACAGATGATACGGGTTTAATTTCGAATAAAGATATCGTATGCATTTTGCCCCATCCCAATGTATACCGTAGGGGTAAGTTTCAATTTCAAATAGATTTTTCTGATTATAACATTCAACAACAAGGCACTTTTTTGTTTATTTCAGTTGTAACTTAAGTAGTTACTATTACTTTGAACCGAGGATTAAGTGTGAAATTCGTTTTTACATTAATATTTTCTATATTCTAGTTTTGTGTTAAAATGAACATTGAAATAAAAAATTGTCTTCAGTCACACTTTTATTCAGTTAAAATTTTATCCATGTAAAAGTAATCCACTTGAAAAATCTGAAGATAGGAATTGGTCGCTTTTATATTTAACTATGTGCTCTTGCCCCATAATGGTTTAATATCAGTTTAAATACGAATATACAGCCGAAAACGCACTTACCCCGTTATACGGGTCAAGTGCGGCCTAGGGTCTAAAAATAATAATAATCATTTTTGTTGTTCGTACTATTACAATTTTACTTAATTTACGCTACGACACTGCCAAACACTTTATAAATTGCTTTATTACAGTCAGAAATCTGTATGTTAAAGACTATAGTTTTCATAGCTATTTACATTTCAGTTATGAAATTTCTGGGTCGCAGTTGCCCCACTTTACCTTACGTGCTTCTGTTTAATATTTTAAGTTTAGTTATTCGAAAACTACAACCGACTTGCAGCAAGTCACTTGCGTTTTGCGTTTTGGTGCCCCCCATGACAAAGCATCCCAGGCGAACGCCTAGCTTGCCTACTTATCTGGCGGGCCCTGTTAATTGTTTGATATGATAATACTTGCCAATCCTAGTAGTGGAGTAGAAGTTTAGTAACTACCTACCGTAAAAAAATATCAATTTCTTTCTTTTGTTGAAATAGGTTTAGGATGTCACTAAACGTGGAAATTTTAAATTTGAGCGAAACAAAAACTGTCTGTCGGCCTGTAGCTATTTCGTGCGCACGATTACTCTGAAGTGGTTTAAAATATTGATTTGAACGGTAGACGTATGTGTTGTAATGATTTCTAGAACTACATAATATTTTGAGTTTATTCCGTTGAGAGCTTAAAGAGTAAATAGGAGTATATACTAGAGACCAAGGTCCCAATTTCTTTTATGGCATCTGCCACCCGAACTTCATTATTAAAGGGGTAACAAAATAGAATTAAGGTATTGACTTGAAATTTGGTACCCGTATGTATTATAACGAGAGGCGGAACTAGATTATATTTTAAACATAAAGCAAGGTACTAAGAGTTCAGAAACTTGAGATTTGATGTATATACTAGAAGCTAAAGTTTCAATTTTTTTTCCATTTCATCTACCACCCTCATTCCATTAAAGGGGTTAACAAAATAAAACTAAGATATTGACTGGGTACATTTATGTATTACGAGATCTGGAACTGCATTATACAGTGAGCACGAAAGGTTTGAATAAATTCATTAAAATGGTTACAAAACAAAAATTCGCTCTGACCCGTCGATTTTTAAATACATTTCTCAATCTGTTTATTTAAAAAAAGAGCTGCAAATATTTTTTAAAAGTGATGACGTCATCGCCATTTTTTTTAAATGGCAACCCCCATTTTTTAAAATGTCATTTGAAAGAGCACATTTTTCTGCATACAGTACGTTAAATTCTAGGGAGTATTGCATGACGAAATTATCGAGAAAAAAACATTTAACATTAATAGAACACATTCATTACTTTCGTCGAACCTTTTTACAACTTACGCTTTTTTTGTGTTTACGCTTTTTTTCATTTACTTAGTAACGCGGACCTGGTTCTAACACATTAGTTGGTTACGCACCTTGTAGTATTATACCTAGAAAAATATATGTTTTGAATTCTTTATGGTAATACTAAGAAGTTTTTTTTAGCTAGTTTTTTTAACTCCGTGTGTGCGTCGAGCGCGACCCGCATAGAGACAGTAGTATGATAGTAAGTAAGACAATAGTCACTTACACCGCAGGACGCTATAGTTATTTATCAGTGATAAGTGAATTATAATTGTCATTTCTTAAATTAATTTAATAATTGTTACGTTAATTGTGTGTGTCGGAGATTTGTTCCTTTTCCTTTTGGCCCCCTTTGTCCCTCCTATTGCCTGGGCCGACATCGACGACGGAGAATCCATCAAACCTACTGTGTAAGTTTTCGACACATTATTTTTTTTTTTATTATACCTAAATAGCTAAGCTAAGCTAATAGTAAGATGGCATTGTGTAAATCTATTTAGAAGTATAACACAAACCATAAACGAATAATACAATCATAAATAACAGTATTTTCAATTTGACATTACTAACAATGTCAAAATTCAGTTGTTTCCATGGCCAACTATGTGGAATCAGAAACGAAACTTTTGAATGAAGTTTTATAATATTTTATTAATTTTCTTGAAATTTTCCTTATGTAAGTGTATACTTTTTTTACACAGTTGAATGTAGAATGAGAATCTCTACAACATAAACGAATAACACAATCACAAATAGCAATATTTTCAATATGTCATTACCAAGAATGTCAAAATTCAATTGTTTCCATGGCTATGTCTAATCAGAAATGAAACCTTTGAATGAAGTTTCACCATATTTTATTCATTTTCTCGAAATTTTCGTTATGGAAGTGTATACTTTTTTTACACAGTTAAGTGCAGAAAGAGAATCTCTACAACATTCAACAAAAAAAGTGTATAGCGTACCATTTGAAAAAAATAAGTTGACTATCGTTACTTTGAGATATGTGATCACAGAAATGATATGAGGACGTCATTCGATAGATCTTGATAAACGATTTACAAATATGGTATGGTTTATTGTGTTTCTTTTTGTTGAAACAAATAAGATACAGGGGCCCGAGTACAAACTGAATCACCATGTATACTAGAAGCCAAGGTCTCAATTCCTTTTATAACAAACAATTTAGGTATAATCGCAGAAGATATTTCGTAATGGGAATAAATATACCTGTCACCATAATATATAATAGTCCAATAATTATAAAGATTTCTATAACAAAAAATGTTATTTGAGATTTTCCTTCAGTAACTGTTAGTGGAGGGATTATACATCACAAAGCCACAAAAATCAGTTCGAGTGCCGCGCAACCCCCCCAAAAACCACTCCTTCAGTGAAAGAAGCCTTATTTCTGATAACTCGTTAACCGTTGAAGATATAAAAAAATTGCTCATCATAAAGAAGAAAGCTGGACTAATTTCCTGAAAAAAGTACTCTTGTAAATTTATTGTATATGCCATAATTTTCGAGAAAATCTATATTGAAAAAAATTGCTACATTTGTATTTTTAATGCGTACGAATTTTCGTTTATTTCAATTTTTTGCGCGCGGCCTATAGAAAAAGTTGAATTGCTCGAAAACCAAGCAAGCTAGAAAGAAAAATAAAAATGGGTTTTAAAGTAGATATAAAATACTCTCTTGTGTTTCCATTTTTGATGGCTATTGATGTCTATTAGTATATAAAAAATAGCAATATAATATAGTTACCTCTTGATTTTTTGCGCTTTTAACTATTCACAGGCCCATAAAAAATAATTACACTTTAATATAAGTTATAAGTGCATTATCTTTTAGTTCAAGGTAGTACTTCAATGCAGAAAAAGTTGGGAATAAAAATATTCACATTTACAAATTTACCAGCATGTTGAAATTAGCCAAATTATGGCCAATTTTTTATTGTTTCCTAAAAATAAAAAAAGACCCAAACATCTTGAAAATTTAGCTCAATTTTTTTTTCAGTTTATATATCATATAACTATTGTTTCCAATCATGTATTAGTTAAAAAATTGCATAAAAATATTTCATAAAAAAATTGAATATGCAGCCTTTTTTGGATTTTTTTTTTTTGCTAACTTCAACATACATACTGGTAAATTTGTAAATGTAAATATTTTTATTCGTAACTTATTCCGCATTGAAGTTCTACCTTTAAGTAAAAGATAATGAATTTATAACTTATATTAAAGTCAGTTATTTTTTATGGACCTGTGAATAGTTAGATGTACAAAAAATCAAGAGATAACTATATTATATTGTTTTTTTATATATTAATAAATATCAATAGCCATCAAAAATGGCAACACAAGAGAGTATTTTATATCGCATTTAAAATCCATCTTGATTTTATTTCCTAGTTTGTTTGGTTTTCGAGCAATTCCATTTTTTCTATCGCCCCGCGTGATAAATTTTTAAATAAACGAAAATTCGCGCGCATTAAAAATACAAATTTTGCGATTTTTGTCAATATCGATTTTCTCGAAAACCATGGCATATACAGGAAAATTATACAAGAGGACTTTTTTTTAGGCAATTTGTCAATTCTTTTTTGTAATGATCATTATTTTTGCATCTTCAACGGTTACGAGTTATCAGTAAAATACGGCTTTTTTCACCGAAGGGGTGGTTTTTCGGGAGGGGGGGGTGGTTGTGCGGCAGCGCAAAATAAACGAATAATTATTGTAATTTAAATCCATGAATATCTCTTATGTTCAGAATAATAACTATATGTTCTCAAAATAGTAGATCTCTCACAAAATAAATCGCTTCACAACCTAATTACGATGTATTTATTCTCGTGCTTTAGCCAACATGCTAGTATCAATTAATTCGTTTAATTATCAAAATAATAAGATGTGTCATTAATTTAATAGTTTTATATTTAAAATTAACGGAAAGGGATCCAGCAGGAGGCAAATCAAAGTTGTTACCTACTGTTTAAGGTCTTTAAATTCTTATCCACAATCACATTGTAATTGGAGTTTTATCCACACTTATGAAGCATATAAAGTACCACTTTATCCACTAGTGGAATAATGAAAAATACAATCTTAAATCAATTACATTTTATTTAATTTTTATTAATATTAATATTAACATTTATATTAATAGACATTTCCTTATTTATTTTATCATATCTCACTTCGTTTCCATTAATAACAAACTTGTAGTTGTCATCGGTTTCAGAACGCATATGCTTGTCGAAGTTTTTGATGAATCTGTAGAAACAATGGATGTCTCCTCTTGTAAGGACCGACTAGTACTACGAATATCTCGGATTTTCCTTGCTTATTGGATATAGAATTCTCGATATAACTTTCTGCTATAGCGGAACTTCTCCACCCACCATGTCATTTAATTGTTGTGGGGTCAGCACCTTTATTAGTCAGTAAAGTTCTTGAAGTGCGCCACATGCAATGGCCGCTATAAGCTCCTGAGTTTGTCAGATTCAAAAATGAAGCAACTCTTGAACTTTCGACAAAGTGTTGATTCCAACAGGTTGTGAAGGACATTTTTGATTATGTATCGTAAAAAGAAACTGTAGTTGGATAATTTCTTCGCACGTAAGGACATATATTTTCTACACGTCTCCACAGTATTGATAGAGAATCCTTCTTCCATAATTGTGAATTTTCGTGAGACGCCGGTCTTGGTATCTGGTGTAGAAACAAGCAGATATGCTCCCCTGTCTTCTACATCATTATTTTCAAATTCGTCAATTCACAGTAACGACAGACACCAGACACCCCCATTATTAGTGCAACCTAAAATACTTCAAAGTTTATTATCTACAATCTCTAAAAGGTTAAGAGATATTACCTTAATCATCATATATTCTTTATCGCAAGCCCTTGTCAAAAATTCTTCCACGTGTGTTCTTTCCAATACCGCAGCTTTATTCGCTTTGTACCCTCTCGACTCACTCTTCAGATAGGCAGTGAGCTTACTATATTTTCCAATGTCTATGTTTTTATGGAACTTTATAGCGGCCTTCAGCAACAAATACTTCGACCACATGGATGAAATCGCATACTTCTTCAAATTTAAGAAATACGATAACAGAACTTCCTCATTCATTTCATTAACCCTCGTTTTTCTTTCCATTCATTAAATTCGGAAAACACTTTTTCATAATGTTCCCCTGGACTTCGCAGTCAAGGAAGAGTTGCTTCTTCAGCTTCCCGAAGAATTCTCTCAGGAACAAAAGCGCTTTCTTGCATTTTTCACCAACTTCACAAATTTTTATAAAGGGAATCGATAAACAATCAAAAATAGCAACCATTCAACACCTTCCAAGTTTTTTTTTAAATTAATTTCAATAATTTTTGACGTTACAGCCGCTGACAGAGCGAAGTGTCAAATCACTTTTTGATGAAATCTGATTCTAAATGACTGTGATGTTGGATAAAACGTTGTATAGCATTCGTGTTTTAGTCGCATTTTATCCACACAAAAAAATGAAACTCTCTAACTTCGTTCTCGAGTTTAAACTTTCTGGCGTGAATAAAACGCTGTCTAAAACACCTATACAATAAATAACTATTATTAAATCACGTTATGAAATGTCAAATTTTAAATGCATTTTTAACGTTACGAAACGTCACATTTTATATAACTGTCAATTTTATTACATAACTAGTGATGTAATTAATTTTTTCTACACCTATTTAATTATATGACAATTATTAGCATTTCTTGGTGAAAAATTGTACCTATAATTCACTGTAGTGAACTATATATTCATATATGACTGCATCCAGCTAATCACAAATACAAATTCAAAAGGCACTGTTTCACTGATCCATGATTTTTAAATCGACTGCGATCAACTGTTGCTGCAACTCGCATAATCGACTCGCTGACAGTGACGACCAAGTGTATCGCCATATTGTTTGTTTACGTTTTCAAAAGTATGCATATGTGAGTAGGTGCCGATAAATTTTATCAAATTTCAGTCTAATTTATTTGTTAATATGTGTAGAAAAAGCATAGTATTACATTCCCGATTATGACCATATTCACTCAGAAGAATGGCGACACTCGCCTACGGCTCTTGGGGCTCAAACATTATCTTTGTGAATAATGGCTATCACAATCGCTCATATAATAATATGCTATTTACGTAACTGATTATTAAACCCGTCATTTAAAGAAAACTCTTTAAACTAAGACACAAAAAACACTTTATTAATAAAATGTAAATAAAAACTTTCCATCTTCAGCATTTCTAATAAAACTTTCAAAGTTTTTCTTTGTTAAAATGATAGATTCTTTTAGCGTGATAACCCGCAGATTTTATCTTCAAAATGCTATTAATGTGGTATATTTTTTATGGCAAGGTTTCTTTATGACATTTAATTCTGCCTTTAATATTGAGTAGGTAGTTTTTCATCGTTTCGAAGTACGCTAAGAGAATCTTTTCACAAACATTTTTTTATTCCTTTCTATGGACACCAATTTTTAAATTAAATAAATAAATCAAACTAACTGAAAAATGAAGTTCAGTCGAGTATTTATAATAAAGTGGCTTAGTCACATGAAACGTAGAACTATCAACACCAATATAGATCCTTTATTTAATTTAATATTTCCTTAATAAAAGAGAACTACTTTCTGGGCGGAGCCACGTGACTGGACATATCGAACAATACGCCGAGCTAGATTAAATTCCTTCTCTTTCACTCGAGCCGTCCTTTGAGATGGACGTAATTGAAATTTTGTTAGACCCTAAAGGGGATATTAAGAAGGAGGAACCTTATAGACGTATATGGTGATAGTTACATAATTATATATCGTTAAATACCATCTAACGTTTAAAAATATTGTTTTAGGTTTTTCTATAAAATAACAAAGGCTATTGCCGGATAAGAATAGTGATTTGGCCCACAGAACCAATTGGGCTATTAGTGGTGTCATTATATCGGCGTGGTCAAAAAAAAGTGTTCGACATAATTTTTACCCCCACATTCCCCCTAGGGGGGTTTGGGGGCCCAAAAAAACTGTTATTATTTGATTATTTTTTATTTTATTACCTAGAAGACGAATATTTACCAAAAAAATCAAGAGTGTAGTGGAAGTAGGGTTACTTCAACTCAATTTTTTTGAGAATTCTCTGACCCCACTTTCCCCCCCCAAAAAAATTATAAAAATTTCAAAAATTTTTTTCTCGAAAACTAAGACAATAGCACCGCTAAAAATTTTATATTTTATTTATTTTGATCCAAAAAATCTACGAAAATTTTTGAAGCCCCTAGAAATTGGTGCGTCATACTCAAATATTAAAGAAACCGTTATTTTCACGATTTCTTGCGATTTTGTTGTTTTTATAACGTTCATTAGGACAGAATAACACACTTCTTCGCAGAAAATTATACACTGTATTATATTTACATAAAATTATTCCATTTATGTCTATATTTACGGCCGATACAACTTCCCCTTGCCTTGGATATAAAGGCCCAGAAAACCTGTTATTGCTTGTTTATTTTTTATTTTGTCACCTAGTAGACGAATCTTTACCAAAAAAATCAAGAGTGTAGTGGAAGTATGGTTACTTCAACTCAATTTTTTTCAGAATTCTCTGACCCCACTTTCCCCCCCAAAAAAATTAATAAAATATTCAACTTTTTTTTTCTCGAAAACTAAGACAACAGCCCCGCTAAAAATTTTATGGTTTGTTAATTTTAGTCCGAAAAATCTACAAAAATGTTTGTAGCCCCTAGAAATTGGTGCCTCATTCTCAAATATTAAAGAAACCGTTATTTTCACGATTTTTTGCGATTTTGTTGTTTTTGTAACGTTCATTAGGACAGAATAACACACTTCTTCATAGAAAATTATACACTATATTATATTTACATAAAATTATTCCATTTATGTCTTTATTTGCAGCCAATACAACTTCCCGTTGCTGGATATAAAGGCCCAGAAAACCTGTTATTGCTTGTTTATCTTTTATTTTGTCACTTAGTGGACGAATCTTTACCAAAAAAATCAAGAGTGTAGTGGAAGTACGGTTACTTCAACTAATTTTGTTTTCAGAATTTTCTGACCCCACTTCCCCCCCCCCCCCAAAATTATAAAATATTCAAAAATTTTTTTCTCGAAAACTAAGGAAATGGCACCGCTAAAAATTTTACAATTTATTTATTTTGGTCCAAAAAATCTACAAAAATTTTTGCAGCCTCTCGAAATTGATGCATCATACTCAAATATTAAAGAAACCGGAATTTTTTTTATTGTAATATTTAATGCCCAAATATTTTGGATCGTTTTGACTTATGAATAAAGTTGGTGTAGCATATGGTGTATCTTGTATTGTATTAGTATATTTAGTTGTTTATCGTGATATAATTTTTATTTACTCTTTTTCATTATGAGCGTTGATGTATAGGCACGGTAACGTTAAAATTCTGAATTTTTTAAATAATGGTTTGCAGCTGATGAGATGTTGTTCTCTGGACATATGCCTCCATTTTTTACTTTATTTAAATGCACCAAGGAACTCCAAAAGCTTCATCCATATTGTGTGGTAGATTGTACATGTACAAGCCCATAGCAGAGATTACAGAATTAACAAGATAAGACAGCCGATGAAAAACATTTGATCAATGGTGTCATTGGCCTCGACGTTTACATTGATGGTACACAGAGTAGTTACCACAATACGTCATTCACATGAAAAAGGTAAAATTAGAGACGGTGGCCAATTGTGAAAAATCGACAACACTGTCCTAATATGTAGAACGACCGATTGTCAGAACCCAAGATTCCTAAAGAAACAGGTTGCATTGTAACATGTCACATAAACCCTCCAGTATTTCTATGTTCATATATTAGGTAGGATTATTCATTGAGAGAATAATTTTGAATTTTTTTTATTCTATAATTTATTTTATAAAATAAAGAAAAAAGAGCCACACGCGGCTCTCGTCAAAGGCTACACGTGACGTAGCGCATGCCGATTCTAACGAGCCAGCCTGTCCTTTAGTAAGCTTGGTCAAATTCATTCAATACGTATCCGACAAATCCCAAAATCATTTTCGCTGGATGTCGTGCTCCTTTAATTTGAAGTTAACAACGGTTTTCGTCTATTTCGTGTTCTCTGTCTGACTGTCTTATCGTATTAATTTTTTAATCTTTGCCCATAGTATAATGTTTTTAATATTGACTCTAAAACGGCATTCCTCATAAGTGTAATTATATAACACACTTTACTTTTATAGTAGGTTTTAAGGAAATGAGTATTATTACATATTCCGAATTCTACCTTTTACTGCTGTGCATGTAAAATCTAGCTTTTCCTTGACCCCTGGACATTGCCGTGTTTCCGTTGTAAGCTACAACGGTTAATAAAGACTTGAGTAGCTTACTCAAGTCCTGCTGCACCAGCTTTTGTGGGTAATAGTTGTTCCTAAATAAAGGAAACTGCTGCCTGAGCTTTGTTTTCTTACCATAAACCGACTGCCAAAGCTTCAGCGTCAAAATGACATTTCACCATTACCGGATGAAGTAAGCGCATCCCAGATAACATTCTATACGTAAATAATAATCATGACATTTCATTTTCATTTATATGTCTACAATAAAAACGATAAAACCTTTCATATTGTCAATCATTGCACAGCACCGTTAAATAATAAATAATATATTATATGTGTAGGCGTATGTGAGGGCTAGCGTGGGTTTGTGTATGTCTGAGTGACTGCAAGAGTTAAAAATCGCGACGTTCTAAACCTATTTCAAGAAAAAAAATATTCTAATTTTTTTTACGATTGCTATACTTCCAATCCTCTACCTGATTTTTTTTGGTAAAGATTCGTGCACTAGGTAACGAAATTTAAAAAAAAAACAAGCAATAACAAGTTTTCTTTGCCTTTATACCCAGTAAGGGGGAAATGTATCTGCGAAGAAGATTATTGTTCTGTCCTTATGAACGTTTTAACAACAACAAAAGCGCAATAAATCGTGAAAATACCGGTTTCTTTAATATTTGAGTGTGACGCACCAATTTCTAGGGGCTACAAAAATTTTTGTAGATTTTTTGGACCAAAACAAATAAATTGTAAAATTTTTAGCGGTACTGACAAGTCTTTGAGAAAACTTATTCTTAATATTTTATAATTTGTTTTGGGGGGGGGGAGGTGGGGTCAGCGAATTCTGAAAAAAATTGAGTTGAAGTAACCGTACTTCCACTACGACTCTTGATTTTTTTGGAAATGATTCGGTCCATTAGGTGAGAAAATAAAAAATTAAAAAGCAATAACAGGTTTTCTGGGCTTTTATATCCAGCAAGGCGAAGTTTTATTTGCCGCAAATATAGACATAACTGGAATCATTCTATGTAAATATAATACAAGTATATAATTTTTCGTGAAGACGTTATTCTGTCCTAATGAACGTTATAAAAACAACAAAATCGCAAGTAATCGTGAAAATAACGGTTTCTTTAATATTTGAGTATGACGCACCAATTTCTAGGGGCTACAAAAATTTTCGTAGATTTTTTGGATCAAAATAAATAAAATATAAAATTTTTAGCGGTGCTATTGTCTTAGTTTTCGAGAAAAAATTTTTTGAATATTTTATAATTTTTTTGGGGGGGGGGAGTGGGGTCAGAGAATTCTGAAAAATTTTGAGTTGAAGTAACCGTACTTCCACTACACTCTTGATTTTTTTGGTAAAGATTCGTCCACTAGGTGACAAAATAAAAAATAAACAAGCAATAACAGGTTTTCTGGGCCTCTATATCCAGCAAGGGGAAGTTGTATTGGCCGTAAATATAGACATAAATGGAATAATTTTATGTAAATATAATATAGTGTATAATTTTCTGCTAAGAAGTGTGTTATTCTGTCCTAATGAACGTTATAAAAACAACAAAATCGCAAGAAATCGTGAAAATAACGGTTTCTTTAATATTTGAGTATGACGCACCAATTTCTAGGGGCTACAAAAATTTTCGTAGATTTTTTGGATCAAAATAAATAAAATATAAAAATTTTAGCGGTGCTATTGTCTTAGTTTTCGAGAAAAAAATTTTTGAATAATATATAATTTTTTTTGGGGGGGAAGGTGGGGTCAGAGAATTCTGAAAAAAATTGAGTTGAAGTAACCCTACTTCCACTACACTCTTGATTTTTTTGGTAAAGATTCGTCTACTAGGTAATAAAATAGAAAATAATCAAATAATAACAGTTTTTTGGGCCCCCAAACCCCCCTAAGGGGAAAGTGGGGGTAAAAATTGTGTCGAACACTTTTTTTTGACCACGCCGATATAATGACACCACTAATAGCCCAATTGGTTCTGTGGGCCAAATCACTATTCTTATCCGGCAATAGCCAAAAAATCTCGACGTTTCATGGCATTCTAAACCTATTTCAAGAAAAAACATTTTTGACATTTTTTTTACGATTATTATACTTTTTACCATTATAAAAAATGAAATTTCTAGCTTGCACTACTTATTTTCCCTTATTCACAACCTACCACCTCCGTGTACTAACTTTCAAGTGATAGTCTCAATTTTATGGTTGCAAAATATTAGAGAGAAATCTGATGCCTTGGCTTCTAGTATATACACCAAATCCCAAGTTTCTCTATTCTTACCAGCTTGCTTTACTTAATTTTCGCTAGTTACTTCTACTTACCCCTTCCTTCTACGGAATCATGACAAAAAATATTCTCGTTTCAGATGTCGTTATAATACATACGTGTACAAAATTTTAAGTGAAAATCTCAATTTAATTTTATCATCTCTTTTAATAAGGGAGTGGAGGTGGTGGGGGATGGGAAATGTTATTTCAAAAAATCTGAGGCCTTCGCTTCTAGTATATACACCAAATCCCATATTTCTATACTCTTACCAGCTTGCTTTACTTATTTTTCCCTAATTACCCCTATTTAACCCCCAACCCTTCAACGGAATCATCTCAAAATATAATCTAGTGCCAGATGTCGTTATAATGCATACGTGTATCAAATTTCAAGTGAATATCTGAATTATATTTTATCAACCCCTTTAATAGTGGAGTAGGGGTGGTGGGGGGTTGAAAAATATAAAAAAATCTGATGCCTTGGCTTCTAATTCATACAGTGAATTTCATATTTCAGTACTCTTACTAACTTTATTTATTTTCCTTTTTCGCTCAAATAAAAACTTGACGTTTCATGACAACTTATTTCAAGAACAAAAAAAATTGGAATTTTTTTTACGATTACTATACTTCGTGGATGTGGAAGTAATATGATGAATATGACCCATACCAACTGAGCCGGTTATTTTGAATTTTTGGAAAATACGTCAACTGTTGAATGAGAAACAGACTAATGGGGATAAGTTCGGTTAAAAATATCAGCTGTGTTAGGGACACAGCTGGTATTCTTTCCATTTTGCCGGTAATTAAAGTAATTTCAATTTTTTTCTTTTTTAGTAAGTATTTTTTAAACGATCAACAGAAATAGAAGAATTAGATTTTATTATAGACATTAATACGGCATCGATACGTTAAACGTTAGCATTTGTTTTCACAACTTGATTACCTAGCGAAAGTTGTTAAATAAATCCGTATTATTCACCTGAGGTTTTCGAGGTAAATTTAATAGAAATTTTGAGTTTTGTTTATGTGATCTAAATTTGATTTAAATGAACAATGGTTTCTTTAATATTTAAGCCGGTTATCGTGCAAAATTTCACAGTAAGGGTTCAGAATTACTGAAATAGTCCACGACTGTCCTGTTGTTTTTTGTAAAAATGTATTTTTGCGATTATTAATTACATTTAAAAAAGATTCTGCAGAATGTTGCATTAATGTATTTTTGCATTGAAATATTTCAAATTAACACAACTGAAAATAATTTTTTTTTTAAATTAAATGTTACATATTATGGTCTCGGCTGCGCTAAATCATCTTGTCAGAATTTGAATTAGCAATGTCCCCATTTTTCTGAAATTTATTTTTCCATAATATTTGGGTGTTTAAGAAAACAGAGTGACAATTTCACACATGGCACAAATGTTTTGCGAATTTGGGCCCAACAATTTAAAAAAAATTGTAATAATAAAATGGCGAAACCTGGAGCGACAAATTTCTTTTCACGTAATCTTTGATATATAATTTACCATCTTGCCAAGTTTCAACTTGAAATTCGCTTTTTTCTTTTTTCCAAATTTGCCTTTTTTCTCAAATTTTTTGATATGCTGGGAAATTTTTTTGCAAATGGTGACTTGTCTGAAAATGGGTTTCCCGTGACATTGGGGTCTTACAGATGCTGTGGAATCATCTACTGACATGACTCAAAATACTTTTGAATTAATTAAAATTTTTTAATTTAAGGCGCTCTGGCGCCACCCAGCAAAGCGCTAGAGCATTACTTCAGAGAATAACGTTGTAGAGGTGGGCCTAAACTCTATGAAAAAAACAATACATTGCTAATACTGCAGCTGCAGCTAACTATATGTTTGGACCCACAAAATAGAATTCAAAATAAATTGCAATTTTTTTTTTATTTTAGAGCGGGATTAGATAAAATTTGGTACTTAACACGTTATGAAAAGAGTAATTTTATTTTGACTCATGGCAAATATTACATTCGTCAAGTAAAATTAGTCCTTTCATAACTGGTGAAGTAAATAACTATTACCTTCATTTAAATACATACGTAATGTACATAATTTTAATAAATATAAATGACTTCAAGAAAGAGTGTAGCCGGATAAACAAATCCAAACGGGGCAGCTACTCTTGCATTTTGTTCATATTTGGGACGTACGTTCCTACCAATATGAGAATAATTTGCCCCAAATGCAAAATTTTTGCAATTGTAAATTTTTTTTACAAAAGTTATGAAAGAATTTTGAAAAATAAAAAAAATTATTTTCTCAAATGTGAATGAGCCAAATCCAGAAGCTAAAATATGTGTGGTCCAGGGCGTATGTCGATTATAAAAGAAATTGATAGTCGATAAATTAAATAAATAGGGGGGTAAAGAAGATTTATTTTGATTTTGCAACAATTTTTTCTTTATAAACTATTTGATGGAACACCACTATTTTCTTTCTGTGATATGCTCATATCCTATGTAACAACATATATTTTTTGGAATAGGATTGGAGGATTACTTCATAGTATAAAAAAATAAAAAATAAATCTTTGAAAATTAAAAAAATTGATTTTCTCAAATGTGAATGAGCCGAATGCAAGGGCTAAAATATATGCGGTCCAGGACGTTATGTCTATTATAGAAAAAAATAATACTCAATTAATTAAAAGAATCGGGGGTAAAGAAAATATTTTAATTTTGCAACAATTTTTTCTTGAACTATTTGGTGGAACACCACTATTTTTTTTTCTGTGATGTGCTCACATTCTAAGTAATAACATACATTTCTTGGAATAAGATTGGAGAATTACTTCATAGTGTAAAATAATAAAGAATATGATTTGAAAAATTAAATAATATGATTTTTTCAAATGTGAATAAGTCGAATCCGGGAGATAAAGTATATGTGGTCCAGGGCGTTATGTCGATTATAAAAAAAAATTATTCTCAATGAATTGAATAAATTATGGGTAAAAAAAATAATTTTCCAACAATTTTTTCTCTATGAACTACTTAAGTAGATGGAACACCACTATTTTTAGTTCCCTCGCATACCGAAGGGTTGTATTGTATTTGAAAAAAAAATCACCCTCCGAGATTTTTTCGGATAACGTACATTATGAAAATATAGGTTTTTCAATTCCATCAGTCTGTCTGTATGTCTGTTAGTGCATTATCTAAGAAACTACTTGATGGATAACAGTCAAATTTGGCATGTAGCTTACACTACTACCAGCGAAGAAATGGTTGAACTTTCACTGGAAAATAAAAAGGGTGGGCCGTCTAAAGGAATAAATAATGAAAGAATTTTATTTTTTGCTCAAATTTAAAATGTCCACGTTTCATGATATTCTAAATATATTTCAGAAAAATAAAATTTCAAAACTTTTTTGAAAAATTTTTTACCAGTAGAAGAACGAAATTTTCTTTTCTTAAATTTAATATTTCCACGTTTCATGACATTCTAAATTAATTTCATAAATAAAATTTTTCAAAAAAAGAAAAATGTTTAAAATATTTTAAAATATATTTTTATTAATATATGAAGGATTATTTTTTTGCTTAAATTTAAAATTTCCACGTTTCATGACATTCTAAACTTATCTCAGAAAAAAAAAATTGAAAAGCAAAAATTTCTTGAAATTTTTTTTACTACTATACCAAGAATAAATAGTGAAAAAAAACTGTTTTCTTCAAATTTAAAACTTTCACGTTTCATGACATTCCAAACCTATTTCTGAAAAAAAAAAATTTCAAAACTTTTTGAAAATTTTTTTACCAGTAGAAAGATGGGATATTTTTTTTTGCTCAAATTTAAATTTTCCACGCTTCATGACATTCTAAACCTATTTAATAAAAAAAAAAATTACTGAAAATCCCATGACGATTATCATGTGGATAGAACCTATGAATTTTTTCGTTTTCTGATGTTGGTATTTTAATTATTACAAGGTGTTGGAGGGTTGTAGGACAATTTCCTAAAATCTTTCAAATATGCTACAGAATAATATATAATCCGTAAACATTCATACAATATAAAATCTAAGAAATAACAGAGTTGTTTTATCTTTTAAAAAAATTTCAAAGCTTAATTTGAACCCTATAGGGTTTATTTTGCTCTTTCCGTTGGCCCGCTATTTACTACGCAAAAACAGGCGACTTGTAGGCCTTTTTGCGGTCACTCTTTGTAAAGATATTTACGCAAGCCTTCCATATTTAGCACCTTTTATTTAATATTGAATTTTTGCTATCGGATGACCACTCTGTACATTTTTTTGCCCAAAAGTTATCAGGTTTTCTTTGTAATAATACCTTCGAATTACTATTATTCTCATGTATGGTTTCGTAATTAATAATTTATTATAGTGAGCGCCATGCATAAATAAAGAGGAAAGTTCTGTGTAAATACCTTTACCGATTTTTTTTTTTTGATATGCTCATATCCTAAGTAGCAACATATCGTTACGCATTATACCCCTTAAGAAGTGGAGACTATACGCCCATGACTACTAACTAGCTGAAATTAAGTAAAAATGGTTAGGCAACCAGTCATGCACGCCATCTCTAAGACAGTATAGTATGCTTTCTGGAAACATATAGAAAGAGATCGAGTTTTCTGGAGTGCAGTGGGAGAAGATTTTCGATTTGGTTCTAGATGACTCTGGAAGCGTCTTTAGAGCATATAAGGCGAAATCCATGGCGGGAAGTTCGAAGTTCGGTAAGAAGTTAAGAAAATGACAAAGTGAGGTTAGAAATCGGAAGGAAATGCAGTGTAAATTCAGAGTAATAAACATTGTTATAGATTGTTTTAGTTCGGCAGAAGAATATTTTAGTTAAGGAAAAGTATTGTGTAGTTCTGAGCAGTTATTAAATAAAGCGTTAGTGGTTACCCCTTGTTACTAAATTTGGAAAAAAAATGTTGTATAAGTTTTGCATTTTTCCGGTGGACCATGAAAACCCGAAAAAAACGTCGGATCGAAATGAAAGTCAGATCTATCGACTCGAGAACAAATTTAGAAAATGCCGTCCGTCGGTCACAGTAATGCTCTACCCACGAAGGGTTGGCCCACCCACCTTTCGGCATTAGGCCTATTTCCTCCCGTCCCGCAGTCTAACGAAACCCCTTACCAGGGGAACCCTCCCTTCTCCTCTCGCCTGTTTTTTTTTCAAAAATTAGCGGGGGGGCGGAGCCACTCAGGCCTTGCCCTCCAAGGGGATTTGGTCTGTTCAACCCAACTCATCGTCTGATATCATTTCGTCCGCCCATTTCTCTAATTTATTCCTCTCCCTGCTTCAATTCTGCAGTACTGGAGGGTATCTTTCTCCTGCACTTTCCAGGTAGTTTGTTAGGCTATCTCGTGCGTTAATTCTATTCCGTTCATTGCATACTAATATTATGTGATTTTTGTCCTCGTCCCCTCTTTCGCATTTACATCTTCCATCAGTCAGTCTAAGGTTGAACCTTTTATAGTATGTGGCCATGTGTCCGTGCCCCGTGATTAATTGCGTCAATTTCCAATTCATGTCAATAAGATCATTGCCTACCGTTGGTATAGTTTCGTGCGTGTTACGCCCCTTGGTGTCATTCCATTTCCTTTGCCATTCTCTTAACTTCAGTTGTACCTTCATGTTCTTTAGTTGTTTTGTTCTGCCGGCGTCCTCTCTAATAATTGTATTTGTTGCTCCTTCCCTCGCTTTCCTGCCCGCTCTTCTGTTTCCCTCAGTGCTATTCCTTTTTTCCCATATTATCGTTGTTCTCAGTCCTGCTTTACTCCTCAGTTGTATGTACCTTTTTATATTATGTATTATCGGATCCGTTGTGTTATTATTGGTAATGTCGTTGTAGGTTTTTTTAGAGTATGTGTGTACTGCTAGATCTGCCATTGGTTCCTGTGTTGAGTATATCTTCAATGCGATTCTAATTGCCCAGGCTTCTGCCCTATTAATGTCCGTGTTATTCTTTAGCCTTCCATTGTACTCTGTTCAGGTGTCTATGTTTGCCCTTGCTACTATACCATGTCCAGTTTCTTCCTCTTGTGTCTGTGTAAATTTGTAGTTGTTCATTATCTTGCGCTTGTTCTAATTTTATGATGTCTTCTGCTGGGTGGGCTCTTGTCCGATATCTAATTTTATTTTTGTTGTTCTGTCCTTCCGTATCTTTGTGGTGTGCATAGTTGCATTTTGCCTCAACTTCTAAGGGTATACATCCTGCGATAATACATAGCGCTGCTGTCGGTGTAGTTCTATATGCTTTAGTGATGGCTAGTAGGTATGGTCTCTCTATTTTCCTTAGTTTTTTAGTGATTCTGGTGTCGCTTGCGTTCTTCCCCCATATTTCGGAGCCATATATGGCTCCGGCTCCCGATGGTACTATAGTACCATCGGTTTTATAGCCTGTTCGTAGATCAACTTCAGTGCTCTCTTGTTGGTTTCCCATTTTCTACCCGCTATATGAAATAGCTTATTCGCTTTTTCCTTGGTTTTGGCACTAATGTTGTTCACCTGTTCTATCCAGCTCAATATTCTATCTATTATGACCACTAAGTACTTAATTGTTGGCGTTATTTTTATTCTTATGTCTTTCCATCTAAGTCTTGGTTGTCTTGTGTTATGCTTTCCGTCTATGAACATAACTTCTGTTTTGTTAGTATTGTATTTCAGTTTGTTTCTTGTTGCCCATTCATCACTCTTCCTTATAAAAGCTTCCCATTTATCTTCTATTGTTCTAAGGGAGTATCCCGTGATTATCAGGATTTGGTCGTCCGCAAATGCTTGTATTAAGTCTTCCTTGTCCACATTCTCTTTGATGGTGTTGAACCAGTCCTCCATTACCAGTAGCCACAGTGTTGGTCCTAGGCTTGAGCCCTGTGGACAGCCTCTTTCTTTACGGTATTGTCTATCCTTTGATGTTACCTTTCTGTCATATAGAAAGTCTTTGGCTAGTTTCGCGATATTGCTGGGCACTTTCTGATCTATCAGTTGTTTGGTTATTGTGGGTATCCATGCCATGTTGAACGCGTTGGCCATGTCCAAGGTTATTACTAATGAATGTTTTTTATTTCTTTTGTTACGTTCTATCTTATCGATTACATTCTCTAGTGCTTGTATAGTTCCTCTGTTTTTCCTAAAGCCATACTGATTCTCATCTAGCTTCATATTGTACTCCATGTTGTAGCTTATTCTATAGGCCAGTAACTTGTCCAGTAATCTTGCCATTACCGTGGTTATACATATTGGTCTCCAGTCTCCTTGGCCCTTCGGTAGCCATGTTATTTTTGCCTTCTTCCATGTCCGCGGAAATGTGCTTGTCTTGAGGCATTTGTTAAATAATTCTGTTATATATTTTATTAATCTTCTGCTAAATGCTTTCTTTGCAACTTCATTGGATGCCATCCTCTCCTGCCGCTTTCTTTTCCTCTAGTCCCTCAATAGTCCTTACTATTTCCTCTTCCGTGAAGAATAGGTAGTCCGTTATTTGCCTTATCTGAATGGCTCTTAGTCTTTTGTGGGTTTCATCGTCATCATCCGGGTTATCTGTGGGGAAATATTTATCTATCAGTTCTTTGTCCATGTTCCGTCTCTTTTTTTATGGTGCCCATATCGTGTTGCTTCCTTGTTCTTGCGTTGATAATTTTATTTGCTATTTTCCAAGGGCCTTGTCCGTTTACCGTTAGTGTTCTTCTTATATGTTCCTCTTTCTTTTTGGTTATAAGTTTCTTGTATGCTCTGCGTTCCTCGTGGTATTGGTTCTCTCTTATTCTTCTGTTTTCGTCATGATGTTCATTCTGGTATTCCTTCCTTTTTTTGTTGCACTGTTTTCTTTTATTCTCTAATTCTCTGTCCCACCATTCTTGGTCTTTTTTATTGTTTTTCTTTTTCCTTGTCTTATGTTTTTCTATTGTTGTTTCTGGGTGCCTTTGGAATCTCTGTGCTTCTTCCTCTACGTCTATATTATTCCAGTTTTCATTTTGTCCCAGTCTACTCTCTTAACGTCAAGGTATGTCCTCTTATTTGTATTGGTTCCCCTGTCTGGTGGTTATACGTGATCAAACGGTGGTCGCTCATTGTTTCTATGTCTCCATGCACCCTTCTTTCCGTTATAATTAGATTTCTAGTGAGGGTAAGATCTATCCAACCTTCCCCCCTATTTGAGTAGTAACTAGGTGGGTCGTCGCTGTTATTTTCTATCAAGAAATTGTTTGTGGTTGTCAATCGACTATACTTTCGCCTCTTCTGTCGTCTGTTCTACTCCCCCATAGTCTGTTTTTGCGTTTAGGTCTCCCGCTATCAATACTTTTGATGTTATACTTTTATTCGGTCTCTTCTTGCAACATTCTATGAAGGTGTTGTCATTATTCCCAGGTTCGTCGTAACAGTTCATTACTAGAATATTCTCTTTTCTTCTTTTTATTTCTATCGTCGTAATGTTTATATTCCACATTTGTGTTATCTTTATGTACTTAATTGTTTTCCTTATTAGCGTTAGGGTTTTCCCTTTGTTATCGCCCACTTTTTTGTAGTTCACTGGTTCGTCCATATTTGAGGGTGGTTCTTGCATCAATATGACGTCTAGTTCCTTTTCGTTAGCAAGTTTAATCATGTTTTCTCCTGCTGTCTTTCCCCTTCCTAAGTTGATCTGTCCTATTTTTATTGATTTCTCTTTACTTGCTATTTTGATTGTCGTTTCTATTTATACTATCTTTCTTGTAGATTCTTTCTTTTACCATCATATCTATTTTCTTTTTCCATATTGGGCATTCTGCGTCTCTTGCTGTGTGGGTCCTTTTCCTGTACCCCGCTCTTTTACAGTTTGCACATTCTAGGGTTTTTTTTCTTGACATTTACGAGTGTCATGCGCTCCACTACATTTGGTACAAACAGGGTCGCTTTCGCAGTGTTTCGCCACGTGCCCATACAGGCAGCACCTGTAGCATATTGTCGGTTCCAGGTATTCCCTCACCGTTAATTTCATAAAGTCCATGATAGTGTTTCCCTTGTGCATCATATAGTTGAATATGTTAGGTGCCGTCCTTAATATCCAATTCTCCTTGCTTGGATTCCTACATTGTCGTTTTGTGACAATTCTAATTTTATTTTCTGTTTTCTCCCCATAAATATTTGTTAGGTCTGGGTTTTGTATCATCAGTTCCTTTACAAATTCCTCTTTTTCATAACCCTTCTGTACTCTTGTTATAATTATCAGTGGGTCTAGCCCGTCCATGTCTTTAATATCTATATCTTGTCTATTTTCCAGTATTCCTTTTATTTTCGTTTTTTGTTCTTTATTTTGGTGTTGTATAATAACTGCTCCACTTCTCAACTGTCTCATGCTCTTAATGTTACCCTCTATCTCGTTCCCTCTTAGTGCACATCTGATCTCTTTGATCGTGGCCTTAGGGTCCCTTCCTTGCGGTAACTTCACCATTATATCGTGTCTATCCGGTTCTTTTTCTGGCGTTTTCCATCCTTCTTCCATTTCTCCTGTATTTTCCCTTGCTTCTGTTCTTCTTGTTGTATTTAGTGCATCCGCGTACGTCCTGGTTTGGGTTCTTATTCTTCTTTGTCTTGTTTTTCCCCCCTTCTTTTATCTTCCATTCTGTATCCGTTTCAGTATCAGTGTATTTTTCGCTCATGGTGTCCTCTTGTCTACTGCTCTCCATATCTCTTATTCCTTTTCTCCTATAGTCTTGTGTTTTGCGCCTTGCTCCTCCCATACTGATAGGTTCGTCCCTCCCATGCTGATGGCCATATCGTTCCTTACTATGTTGTTGTTCGTTTTTATTTCCTTCTCGACTTTCTTGCTGTCCACTATCTGTTTCTTCGTTCCTCTGTGTATGTCTTTGCTGTATAGTGTTTCTTGCGCTCGTGTCTCGATTCTGTTCTTGCTCCTTTCTTTTGGCCTCAGTTTGTTGTCTCTCTCTCTTTTCGTTTTTTAGTTCTTGTACTACCTGTTTTAGTTCGCTTAATTCTTTAAAGATTTTGTGTGTTTGTGCTCCTTCTATTTTTATCTCCTCGATTTCTCCCCTGAGTTTCCTTATCTCTTCTAGTAATATATTATTTTCTCCCTCTGCTTCTGTAATAGTTCTTTTCCTTGTTGTTTTTTCCTTGTTTTCTCGTCTCAACATTTCTATCTCTTTCTCCTGGCTCGCGCATCTTTCTGCCAAAACTGTCAGGTCCTTATAGATTGTCTCCACTGCTAGTCTCACTTGCTGTTGTTCCGCTCTATAGAATGACAACTTTCCTTTTTCTTCCCGTATGGTGTTAGCCGTTATATTGCTTAAGGCCTCTGCAACTTTGCGTGTAATTGCTTTGCTTCCTTGTTCCTGTCTACTTTTCTCTTGTCTGTCCAATTTCTTCTTCCTCAGATCTTCTCTTCCTTCGGTTTCTGACGTAATGTCTACTTCCTCTTCTGGTTCTTCTTGGTGTTTTGTCTTCTTTCTTGCTCCTTCATCTTTTCTCCTATCTACCTTATCTGGGGGTGTCCTTGTTATATTGGGGGTTTTTATTATACTCCCTTGGTTTGCTTATTGCTCTTCTAATATTCTATACGTCTCTTCGTCCCATCTAAAACCTATTTTCTCCTGTGATTTCTCCGCCATCACTGTTGGTTTTATATTATCCCTATTTTATCCCTAATCCTATCCCTATTCCTATCTTTCTGCCTTATTCTATCCTTGTCCCATGTCTCTGATCCTAGCCTACTTCTATAACTAAATATTTTATGTATTTGTTGTCTCTAGCTTATTTAATTCACTTATTATTTTGGTCCTTTTTTCGCGCTTTTAAGTCTTTGTAATCTTCTTAACGTTCACAGTGTCCTTGCACCACTTTTGTCCTATAAGCTTCTATCTATTACCTATCTTTTGGTATCACTTACGCCTTTCTATTGTTCTTCTATTCTTAACCCTAACTTGTATTTTGCCTAAACTACTGTTCTTAATTCTACCTATTGTATGTGTCCCTAATTTATTAAACACTGTCTTTCTTTCTTATATTTCCCCGTACACTACACTTTAGTGTCTTATTCCTATTTCTTATTATACCTATTTTTTATTTTTTAAGCTGTATGTCGCCTTATCTATTTTTGTTCGTATAACTATATATCTGTTTATACGCTAGCACCAGGTACACTGGATGCACAATCCCGTGTGGCTTCTTGGAATTGCCCCGAGCTACCTAAACTAACCTAACGCAACCTAATCCTAACCAAGCTTATCGCCCGTTCCCACACTACAATACGCTCACCTCTGTTCCTCTTCTGTTCTGTCTATCAGCACCTCGCCCGCTGGCTCCCACACACTGTTGTCCTGGCTTCACTGTTGTAGTCCCTATTTTTCGATCACCCTTCACTGTCCGTCTGGTTCAGCCGCACCTGCTTCTTCCTGTCATTCCTGCCTGCTGTGTATATAAACTTCACTTACTGTTCGTGTCTTTCTCGATGTTGTCACTTTGCCATATAATGATGGCCTCAATTCGATACGCACCTCCCCTCTATTTTCCGTCGTATCTTCGTATCCCTTGTATTCCTCGTCATATTTGGTACATGTGTTATACACGTTACTCTCTTCCGATTCATACATCCTTGTCTGCTCAACTGTGCCCCTTTCTCAGCTACGCGAGAGTCCTTCCTTGGGCCCCCACGAGCACCGTGGGGCCTCTGCTGGTAGTTGTGCCTCTCCTCTAGGCCTTAGCCCTCCCTGTGATTCCCCTTTACACTTGCACTACACTCGATGTCTAAATGTCAAAACTGTAATCACCGGGCACACACGTCCGCTTACTTCAAAGATCAACAACGAAGTGCCGTCGGTCAGTCGGTACGTCTGTCCGTCCGTCCCCCGCCCGCCCGTGCGCCCGCCCGCCCGCCCGTCCGTGCGACCCCCGGCCGCCCGCCCGTCCTTCCGTCCACCCGCCCGTCCGTCCTTTCGTCCGCCCGCCCGCCTGCCCGCCCGCCCGTCCGTTCGCCCGCCCGCCTGCCCGTCCGTCCATCCGTCTGTCTGTCTGTCACGCCCAGACCCCCTAATCCGTTTACGGATTTAGATGAAACTTGGGCGGTTAATAGGAGGTCTTTAGAAAACCTTAACGCCGGAAGCTCGATTCCGTTCGAAAGCCGGAAGTACCCGATATAGAAGTCTCGAGTTTTTCGGGAAAAATGTAATAACTCAGTAACGGGTAGCCGGATCGAGAATTTCAAAAAAGATATAGTGCCGCTGGCAAAGCTCTACAAATAAGTATACCAGAGACTATGTCGAAAAACAAATAAAAATTGAGTTTTTTTGCAAAAAACTGGTTTTCTCGAAGTCGGGCTAGGAAGCACGATAACTGTCCAGAATATTGATTGATTTCGAAGAGACTTGGTGGGATCAAAGGCACACGGCCACAAATGAAGCCTATTGCTGGCGGTCCGAATCCGTTGACCGCAAATATTTTTTCCAGGGCCGAGTATGATTTTTCAAATAAGTTAATAACTCCCGAACCGAAGGTTCGATTTTGATGTTCAAAAATGGCAATTGTAGGACTCAATTAGGTGTATTAGTTGACTTTTGTAAGAAATTTGATACATCAAAAGAGAATCTACAAATCCTGGAAAACTTGACTTTCTTGATAAATTCTACAAATTCCGAACAGTTGCCTAATAAAAATCTAAAATTAACTATTCCGTCGATCAATCTCTATAACCAGTATAAGGCACGGACCTTTTTGGACAAAAAATCTGAAATATGGTTTTTTCAAAAAATTTAAAATAAACGAAAATGCATTCCATAGAATTATTAAAAATTATTAAATTATTTAAAAAAATATTACAAATTGATCAATTCTCCGTGCGATATATGTGCAAAAAATAATGTAATGTTATGTTTAAAATATCATCATTCATTTCCTTATTTTCATTTACTAAATAAAAATAGAACCGATGCCCTTTCTGTGTTTCAAAATATAGTTAGCCTTTACTTTAGTCAATGCAAAAAGAAAAAAAAAAGAAAAATAGAACATGTCAAAATGCACTAAGTCATCTTGCGACCCTCTGCTGAAAATGTACTGAATCATCCCAACAGGGATAAAAAGCATATCAAAATGTAGTTTTTTTAGCTTGTTAAAATTATTTAAAATCTGCGGAAATTCAAGGAGTGGTTTACCAAAGGGACGGAAATACGCAACGATATATTTTTTGGAATAAGATTGGAGGATTACTTCCAAACAAAAATAAAAAATAAATTTTGGCCCCCTAATATTTATGTATTTCCATTGGAATCAGGAACCAATATTATTTTTCAGTTTGTGACTCAATGAAATGTGTACCGTTTGAACAATACATTAAATGAATAGGCGGTAAAAAAATTAATTTTGTGACTATTTTTTCTTTATGAACTATTTGATGGAACATCACTATTCTTTTTCTGTGATATGCTCATATCCTAAATAGCAACATATATTTTTTGGAATAAGATTGGAGGATTACTGCATAGTATAAGAAAATAAAAAATAAATTTTGGCCTCCTAATACTTATGTAATTCCATTAGAATCAGGAACCAACATTAATTTTCAGCTTGTGACTCGATAAAATGTGTATCCTTTTAGTCCTCAATACATCGGTCTTGTGGAAAGCTGATTGCTAAAGTTTTCTTACCTTATGGAATCGCGTCATTATGACATGTCCACCGATATTTTGGGTATATGCCATTTTGTATCTACTGCGTTTTTTTTTGACATGTCAAACACGTCGCTCTACGGATATGTTAAAAAGTTCTAATTTTCACAGGAATGTTTCATTAATTTTTTTTTAAATAATGGTAAACTTGGCCACCGAAAGTCATTTGGGGTCTCCACCGCCCCCAACATGTCGCTCTACCGACATGTTGAAAAGTGATAGCTAAAGTTCTAATTTACACAGTAGCTAAAGAGTGGACATGAAAAGATATGATAAATAAATGTATTTCTAAAGGAAATGTAGTATTGTCCTTCAAAGAATTTGCTACATTTCCGATAAGCCTGTCCACTGATAAAAAGAGAAAAAAAACGTATCGATAAATTCCATAAATATTTTATCCTGTTTATACTTATAAATAAGCTTAGAATTTTTAGAAAAATATTTGAGTTGATGTCTAATTTCTTGTATAACTGCTTTTTGTCAACATTATACTGAATCTTTACTTGGAAAAGTTGGAAAATTCGAAAAACTAATTTTTGTAACAAAAATAATATACTCGAACGTTTCTTTCAAATCAGTAGTTAAGAACTTTAAACATCGTTTTATTTATCACCTATACTGCATATTAAGGTTTAATATAAAAAATTTAAAAATATTTTTTTACAGATTTTTAAAATTTATGAAAATTTTAATATTAAATGAATAGGAGGTAAAAAAATTAATTTTGCAACAATTTTTTTCTTTATGGACTATTTGATGGAACACCACTATTCTTTTTCTGTGGTATGTTCACATCCTAAGTAGCAACATATATTTTTTGGAATAAGATTGGAGGATTACTTCGTAGTGTAAGAATATGAAAAATAAATTTTGGCCCCCTAATATTTGTGTAATTCCATGGGAATCAGGAACTAACATTAATTTTCACCTTGTGACTCAATAAAATGAGTATTTGTATTGTTTATAGAATGCAATATGAATTCCGTAATTGAGGAAGACCATGATAAAGATTAAGTGTCTTTCACATTAGAGTAGGGTGTATTATTCATATTAATACTCGTTTTATTGAGTCACAAGCTGAACATTAATGTTGGTTCATGATTTCCATGGAACCACATACATATTAGAATGCCAAAATTTATTTTTTATTTTCTTACTCTATGAAGTAATCCTCCAATCTTATTCGAAAAATTGTATGTTGTTACTTAGGATATGGGCATGACACAGAAAAAAATAGTGGTGTTCCATCAAATAGTTCATAAAGAGAAAATTGTTGCAAGATTAAAATATTCTTTTTACCCCCTATTCATTTAATTCATTGAGTATTAATTTTTTCTATAATAGACATAAGGCCCTGGACCACATATATTTTAGTCCCCGGATTCGGCTCATTCACATTTAAGAAAATCAATTTTTTTCATATTTAAATTTATTTTGAGAAATTCTGAGTGAAATGAAGAGCCTCAATAGAAAAATAGAGTTCATATGGAATTAATAATTACAAGATTTTCTAATAATATTAAATCAAATAAAGCAAACAAGCTCAAGTGAAGTGCAGTGTACCTACGTACACCCTAGACGACCCAACAAGATACATTTTAAGTGGTTCATGGGCAATAAATAATAGCATAGTCAGTGTCAAAATGAGGCACATATGTTTACAAAGCAATATAGCTGTGTTGTGACCTAAAATAATTGTATACAGTGGAATGTTTTTAAATGGACAACATCAACTCAACCCAAGAAATAAAAGCAAAGGAAGTAAAATAAAACAGCAATCACAAGACGCTGCAGAAAAACAGATAAGCTGTAAATTAATTTATTTTATTTTATCTGATTTATATTATTCTATTCTATCTTTCTATATGATCTTTACCATCTTAATTTTTATCAGCTCGATTTATTGATTCAAAACATAATATTTTATTATTAATTTGGAAGGCGGAATTTGAAACCTATTGTCTCAAATAAACGACATACAGGGTGAGCAAACTATCCCTTCGGACCTTTTTTTCTTATAACTCGCAAAAAAATATTGTTACCGCGAGATAGGGCCCTTCCCAGCAACTCCACTGTAAATGGATATTTAACCTGTGGAACGGTTAATAAATAAAAACAAAATATGAAAGCCGCTAGATTCAGACAGAAGAAACAGAAAACTTAGAAGAAGAAAAATAAGGACATGACGATAGATAGAAACTTAAAAGCATGGAAACTGAAAATAAGCATCTCGCAAACACCTGCACACCCCAACCGATGATGACAGATGGAAATTTAATAGAAGCATGGGAACTCAAAAGAAGCATCTCACAAACACCTACACTTCCCATCCAATATTCCCACCCCATGCATCATGCGGCTCTTGCTGCTGACAACAAGCATGTCCACTGTCCAACCCGGCGTATGCAGCCGGTCCGGCGGTATACAAAACATCAGAGATTTGGTTCCGGTACGTGGTTTGGCCGACCGTTGGGCGTGTTCGACGGATGACCAAGCTGCGTGTTGGAACGAACCTCCATGGATGCCTGGAATTGGCAGCAATGCCCACCTTACGCTGGCAAATCAATCAATCAATCAATCAAATTTCTTTACACTATGAAGTAATCCTCCAATCTTATTTCAAAAAACATACTTAGCATATGAGTATATCACAGAAAAAGAATAGTTAATAGTTTATAAAGAAAAAATTGTTGCAAAATTAAAATAATTTTTTCTTACCCCCTATTCATTTAATTTATTGAGTATCATTTTTTTTATAATCGACATAACGCCCTAGACCACATATATTTTAGATTCGACTCATTCACATTTGAGAAACTCATTTTTTTCATTTTTCAAAATTTTTTCATAACTTTTGTAAAAAAAAAAATGCCAAGCTGGTATTTGGGGTAGGTTGTTCTGATATTGGTAGGAACTTACCTCCCAAATATGAACCAAATCCATGCGGGGGCAGCTAACCTATCCGTCTACGCTCTTTGTATTTTATTTTATTTAACTTCCTATTAGGACAGATTTCCGGATCACAATATTTGCAGATCATCGTCTGATTGACGATAACAGTGTGATAATAAATCTATTTCTAAACGCAATTTTGTATTGTAACTAATTAAATTTTCGGGTGATTGTGATATTGTTAATAAATTTAGAGATAACCTTTTTGAAATACCTAGTTTGGCGTTAACAGGTTGGTGACAGATGTATCATTCTGAGAACAAATCTAATTATTTGGTAGCTAAAAACGGAATAAATTGGTGACCGATAAAATTGCACCCTTTAATAATTTCATATAAGAACTAAAATATCAAAGTAACACAAATTTTAACATGACTGCCTTGATGTATTTTATACATTACTTACGTCTAATACAAATACAAACGTATTCATCAATGAATATATTGTTATTTTTCAGTTTACCAACAGATAAGATAGGGTAACGCCATAATACTCACATTATTTTATTGTGGTGAATAAAAACTTAATGAAGAACACATATCGAGGTTAGGGTGTAGCGACATTATGTTAGCTGTTGAAAATCACATCTTTGGATGGATCGATATCTCCCAACTGTGACGAAGTCTGCGCAGGATAAACTAGTGATCCCGTTGGAATACAGAAATATTAACATTCCAGCAAATTGCAAGATTTAGGGCTGTGCAGTTGATCTTCTCGCCACTGTGAAGCGCCACTTAAATTGGTATAATTCCTCAACGAACTCAACTAAATTATCTCGTTATCCCTTTGAATACTTTTAGCAATTGTATCTGGAGTTTAATAGAGCGGAAAATTAAAAGATATTTAATATTGTGATATCCGCTTTGATTTCTTTTACATTATTGCCGTTTGTTTGTCTCCGTTTTTAGAAAGCGGATGAAAATTAGGTGTTTTTAATGAAGTAGTAATAATTGCAATAAGTTTATTTTATCTCTCTTTTTTTATTTGTTGGATATTAGAAAACTGATCTATTATAAATAATAGATCAGAAAAAAAATCTGATGGCAGAAAAGTTAAAATTTCAAATGTAAAATCTAATCTTTACCAATCTGGTAACTTCAATTTATTGCGATTTAATTGGCCTTTTCTACAATTTCACATTTTCTTACAATTCAGACAAATTGAGACTCACAAACTTTCACATACAGTTTTTATTTAAATTATTTCTTAAAGATCCTCGTGTCAAGTAATAAATACTATTTACAAAGTATTTAATCCTAGAAATTACGGCACCTAAACTCACTGGGAGCTTGTCTTGTGCCTACCTATACCTAGCTGATAAAAAGTTTATAAACAGTACCTGAAATAGTAGAATAAATAGAATAACCAGAATAAACAGAGTGCGGGGGACATACCCAATAGAACTATTTTCTAAATTTTTTTTTTAATTGATCTGTGTTTTCTTGTACATACCTATACCTTAGTTTTTATTTTATATTTCCTTAAATATTTTATTTATTTTATTGCTACAGGTAAAATATTATGCATTTTAATTCCAATGTAATTTATAGACTTTGTAAAGGCCGTATTTGTTGGCTTTGGTACTATACTTGGGCGTTATCGACTGTGAATACAACAGGATAGCCTCTGCTAGACTGAATATTTCTATCTCATAATGGTACAGATTCAGTGTGTATTATTTAATAACGCAACACCTTAGTGTTGTGGAATGCGTTGCCCGATGTATTTTTTTTCTTGCACATAGTTCTCGGTGAGCTCTATTGAGCATTTTAAAAAAGTTTTAATTTTCATATTTTCATTGCCTAGTAAGGTCTCTCAAATGGGTTAAAATTTTGAGAGCTACTGTTCGGCATTTTTTATCGGAAAAGTGGATGGTGTAATCGATTTGTAGTTATTTCAATAGCTCGATACCCCATGGGTGTTTCCTACTCAATCGTCAGATTTTAAACATTTTTATTTTTCGACTGGACCTGTATGTAATGGAAAATAAGGGAAAAGTAGCATACCTAAAGACGTGACTTATAACAATGAACATCTGGAAACACCTAATGATGTCGTTGATGCATTTGCTAACTCTTTCGAGCAATCTTACTTCCTTAGCACCTCGGACGCCCCTGTAACCGAGTCTAATAATCTTTCGTTTGACTGTTTGGACATTAAACGCTTTTCCGATGCTGAAGTTTGCATGGCGTTAAAAATAATTAAACCTAAACTTACTGCGGGCGCAGATGGAATTCCAGCATTTCTACTCAAAGACTGTGCCAGCATTTTGCATATCCTCTCTGCATAATTTTTAATTTATGTCTTAGGAAATGCTATTTTCCTGATATTTGGAAATACTCCAAAGTGTGCCCTGTGTATAAAAAAGATGAAAGAAATGATGTTGCCAATTATAGACCGATAACAATCATATGTAACTTTGGTAAAGCTTTCGAAATCCTACTGCATGATAACATTTATGCACATGTTCAACTGAAAATATCTACGCAACAACACGATTTTATGAAAGGTCGCTCCATCGTAACTAATTTAATCTGCGCTACTCAGTACATTGCTGAATCAATTCTCAAATACAAATAGACTCAGTCTATACTGACTTTTCTAAGGCGTTTGACAGACTGAACCATAGGAGACTTCTCTGTAAACTTGACAAATTCGGATTATCTGACGGTTTACTTCAATTTCTTGAGAGTTACTTGACTGATAGAGTTCAATTCGTATCATATAATGGATATAAATCTGTTGAATACCGAGCCACGTCAGGAGTACCCCAGGGATCAACACTTGGACCCCTTTTCTTTAATATTTTTATTAACGACATCAGTGATCACTTAGACGTATATTTCTTAATATATGCCGACGACGTCAAGATGTTGCATAGGATTAATGATTTTAATGACTGAAAAAAACTTCAAAACAACTTAACCAAGTTATCGGCGTGGTGCGATGAAAATAATCTTCATCTAAATGATGGCAAGTGCAATGTTATGAGTTATACAACCAAGGAGTTCCCAATTACATATAATTATAATGTTAATGGTGACATGCTCAACAGATCATCTACGTTCAGGGATCTAGGTGTAACTTTTGATAAAAAATTAACCTTCACTTACCATATTGATGCTATAATTTCGCATACATACAGAATGCGAGGCTTCATTTTGCATAACAGCCATGATTTTAATGATGCGAGAACCTTAGAGATGCCTTATTTTGCTTTCTCTCGGTCTAAACTGGAATATGCTTCACTTGTCTGGCAATCTGGGTATAATACTCATAATGATAAATTGGAAAATATTCAGCGCCTCTTCCTGAAATTTTTAAACTGGAAAACTGAAGGTACATATCCACCAATTGAGGCTTCTCAAGATCTATTACTTGAAAAATTTGATATTACCAGTCTTTCCGAAAGGCGTGAGTCCTTTTCTTTGCGTTTTCTAGACAAAATTATGTATAATAAGATAGATTGTAGTGAAATATTAAGCCAACTGAACTTTTATCTCCCACAGATTAATTCTCGCCAATCTCATAGCTTTTATTTATTCACTCCTAGATCTAATGTATTAAAGTTTTCTCCTCTGTTCAATATTTGTACTAGTTATGAAACTCATTGCAGTGAATTGGACATATTTGCCTAGCAGCCAGAAATTTCATCTACTGTCGTACAGTCGAATCGCCTTCATAATTTCTATTTGTATTTTTTAGTTGGGTTAGGTTAAGTTAGTTTAGATTTCTATCCTATAAATGGTTTTGTACTGTTGGGTGATGTATGATTAAATATGTTAACCATGCAGCACTTAGGGCACTAGCCTCTAACAAAGTGTCATCCCGACTGGTGTGGGACTGCCATGAAGATGTGAACATTCTGGGTGAGCAGAACAGAGTGAAACTACTCTGGGTGCCAGGACACTCCAGAACTGACAGCAATGAAATAGCCGATTAACTTGCTAAACAAGGGTCAGCTAACATATTCTATGGCCCAGAATCCGTGCTGGAATTCCTAAAAGCTCAGCCAAAAGGCCGATTAGAGGCTGAGTTAAGAGTAAACACAAGAACCACTGGAGAAACATTCAAGGAAATCGACATGGAAGAACACTCATTAAAGGTCCATCTGCAAAACAAACTGAAGAACTGCTCACAACGAACAGAACGCAGTTAAGACTAATAACAGGACTTCTGACTGGACATTTTCCTGTAAAGAAGTACCTGAATACAATCGGCAAATTTGACGGCAGCCTAGACTGCAAACTATGTAGCAAGGAGCCGAAAACGGTTGACTACATCATATTCAACCGCGAGGCACTGACTCCCAGAAGATATGGCATCTACGGGCAAACACAAACAGACCCACAATTCATCAGCACCCGTCCGAGCATAGACCTGTATCATCTGATTAGGAATACAGGGCTACTGGAGTGGGCGGACTGAAGCATAGCAGGGAGAGGTCAATAAGCCTCGGAGGCTGCAGTGCCCTCGGAGTTTTCTTCTAACAGACGAGCCCTGAAAAAAAAAGTATAGCATAAAATAAAAACTATTAATAATCAAAAATAACAGTATTTCCACAGTATTTCCAAATAGATATTACTAACAATGTCAACATTGAATTGTTTCCATGGATAAATATGTTGATTCCGAAACAAAACCTTTGAATGAAGTTTCATTATATTATAGGTATTAATTTTTTCGAAATTTTTCTTATGGAAGTGTATACTTTTCTGAAAAAAATTGTTTTCAAAATTTGACCACTATAGAAAAGATGATGGAATTTGTTTTGTTGAAATTTAAAATTTCCATGTTACCTGACATTCTAAATCTATTTAAAAAACAAACATTTTTTAAATAAAAAAAAACAATTTTTTTTGAAATTTAAAAAATCTTGACGCGCTTATCTTGGATATGGGATAGTTAACTTTATTTAAAGAATTAAAAGTATTTATTAAATATGACGTGTATATGATAGCTAGGGAGCTGGGGGCAATATGGGTATATGATTTCATTGTAAACAATAATATGGAATGAAGGTATCGATATAACTGACCGATTAGAGCAGCTTCCGAGTTTGGTTGCTGTTGATTTTTTAAATAAATTAATGTCAAATTTGCAACAAAAAAAATAGTCCTTCTATATTATTTTATTATTTCAGCCATTGCTATAAAATAGCCGGTAGTAATTCTCTGTACGGCAATTGCTTTAATTTATTTCCACTATTCTTATCATTTTAAAACAAATTTATTTCTAATTCAATTGGAGTTTTCTTGAATCTTCTGCTCATCTCTGGAAACAGCCAGAATATCATCCACATAAATCGCCACCAGAAATGTATCTTCCCCTCATCCCGAATGGAACACGCATTGATCGTATTCAGATTGCCTGATTGATGATTAATCCAATTCCTCACACAATCTGATTTGCCAGCGACGTCCAGCCTGACGCAAACCATAGAGAGCCTTTTTATGAAGCATATTTTTTTATTCCCTTCCTGAAATTCTGCAAGCAGCTTCGTGGTTTTTTCTTGGTCTCGCTGGTTTTTGATTCCCTAAGAATAATTTTCTCCAGTGTATCTTATGTGTACTTCCATAAAAATGTTCTCTTCTAGCGCTCCATTCAGGTACGCAGTTGTCACATCGAATTGCTTTATCTTCATCCTATACTGAGCTGCAATTGATATGATCAATCGTATCGAACCAATACGTGCAATCGGAGCAAAAGCTTCATCAAAACCAAAGTACTATCGACATTGTATTTATTCCTCAATACAACCCGACTACTGATTCAGTGGTCGATCAACAAATACCCATGTGCCATTCTTGATGATTAATTTTAATTCAGTAGCCATCGCTTGAAGCCACTCATCAGAATCCGGTCCACTTATGGCGTCATGAATGGGAATTTCGACCAAACCCCCGAATTCTTCGACTTGATCGACTCTATGGACATCACCAATGACTTGGTATTGTTTCTTCGGTCTTCCCCTTTTCTCTGTGATAATCTTCTTAGGTCTTTTGCCTCTTCTTGGCTCGTTCACCACTGCAGGCACCACACGTTCATGGCTGCCAGGTCGAAATTCTTCGTCTATTTCATCGACAATCTCTTCATAATTATGTACTTCATTCCTCTCGTTGATATTTTCTATTCGATCAATGTCCTCTGCATTGAACCAATCCTCTTCTAGCTGTTCGCCAGATACCCTCTAATCATTCTTATTCATAGGAAAATCAACAATTTTCGTTCAGAGACCTCTATTCTTCTAGTGTCCTTTTTCTACAGGAACTCCACATCTCGAGTAATATCAATTCTCCTCTTTTCAGATAACAATACTCTGAAAGCTTTTGATTGCTCCGAACATCCAATTAAAATACCATTCTTTGATCGTGACTCGAATTTTCTCTTGATTGGATCGCGATTCAAAGTAAATACTTCACATCCGAATTCTTTAATATAACTCACATTCGGTGTCTTCCCGGTCCATTCCTCAAACGCAGTCTTTCCATTATTTCTCCCAGAAAACACCTATTCCTTGATAATTCACAGTATTTATAGCCTCTCCCCAGAATGATTTTGGCAGTCCTGACTGAATGAGCAAGCACCGCGCCATATCCACTAGGGTACGATTTCATTTTTCTGCCGTCTTTCTGTTCAGGAGTATGTGTGACAGTCAACCTTCGCCTAATGTCATTCGTTCTTAGAAATTAATGAAAAGAATCTTGCTGGCCCCCAGGCGTCGGAATGAATTATTTGTAATAATTCCGAAGATTTCTCGAGTCTTTCTGGAAATGTAGATTTTGTCATTTTCCTACGAATGCAAATTTCACATACAAAATTTTCCGGCAATCTATCCAACTTCATCTCTTTCACAGTCCCCTTACGATCACTCTCATTTTTAAATGAACTATCCTTCAATGCCAAGTCTCCGTAGCTTCTTTGACATTTTCCTGGGATACTGATTTACATTGATCGAGTCCGTCGCGTAGAAAAAACAATCCATTAATTCGATCTGCTTGCAGTATTGTTCGTTCTTCTTTATTGATAGTTTCGGCAAGCTTCTGATTAAATAGTACCTTATGACCTCCATCAGTTATTTTGCCAACTGATAATAAATTTGTCCGAAGATTAGCATCTTGAAGAGTGACATTTGTCTGTCTTCCATTAATTTCTGATGCTATTAACACTGTTCCTCTTGCCTTAATTTCAGTAAAGGCACTGCTAGCCAGATTCAATTTTCTAGGATTAGTATGTTTAATTTCCACGAAATTCTAGATCCTTGCATAAGCGAGTCGTTGCACCACTATCTAAACGCCAATTACTCACATGAGATACCTGCTTCGTCGAATCCACAATATATACGTATTAGCTCACATCTTCTGCTTTATTCGCCTTCTCATTATTTGTAATCGTCTTAGTGCAATCTCTGGTTTTGTGTCCAATCTTGCGACATCTAAAACATTTGATTTTGAACTCCTTTTTACTTGACTCACTTGCATTACTCTTTTTACTACAATGTTTCACTCGACTTCCCGCTTGATTCTTCGCGATCATTGCATTTGCTATCATGATACGTGTTTCATTCTTCCTTGCATCATATTCTTCCACAATCTTCACTCGCAGAATTTCTGGTTTCAGTAAATCGTCTCGAGACTAAACCGCGCATCTAAAATTTTCAAAACTTGGAGATAAACTGTACAATAACATTATTGTTAATGAATCTTCATTAATTTTAATTTCCGTTTCACTTAATTTATCGATTATATAGAAAAATGTATCGAGATGATTACGAACGTCCGAAGTATCATCCATCCCATGTAGAGTCAACTATTTCAAAAGTGTAGCTTCTCTAGCCGGTCCTTTCGACTGATAAATATTCTGCAGTTTCTCCCACGTATTATTTGAAGTAGTACAATTTTTTTCCTGCTTTAATCCCGGTGGATTAATCGACATTATAATGTGTGGCTTCGCTTTCCGGTCACAGCTCTCGTGTATATGATAAGTGACAGCTAATGACTGAATAATTATACATATTAACATAAACATTGAAAACATCGTAGAACGACCGAGTACTTCTCGCTATCTCTCTTAACAAAAATTTTTTTTTTTTCAATTTTACCACTACTATCGAAAAGACGATGGAAAATAGTATGGCTCATATTCCACATGAGCCAAAAGTTTGTAGGCCGAACCGAGGGCGAGGACTACGGTTCGCGAGTGTGGAATATGCCATTCCAAACGTGTTGTAGACTATACTTTCTCTAACAAGATTTTAGAAATTATACAAAAAACTTTAAAACTGTTCAAAACTTCAAATGAGAAGCTACCTTTTGCTCGACGTAACCATAGCAACCGAACCACTAACAGCTTCTGATTCTTCGAAAGCTGTGCGGTATTACACCACAACAGTGTGTTGGAATGATACTTGTTCCGACACAATTTTTAGTTGTGGAATTTGTAATTTCTGAAATGGTGTTAGAGAAAAAATGTTTTGTTCAAATTTAAAATTTCCATGTTTCATGACATTCTAAACCTATTAAAAAAAAAGGATTTGAAAAACGTTAAAAAAAAATAACACCACTATAAGTATGTAGAACAAATATGGAAAAAAAATCTTTTTGCTCAAATTTAGAATTTTCACGTTTTATGACATACCAAACCTATAAAAAAAAATTGAAATTTTTTTCCAATAAAACAATTTTTTGAAATTTTTTAAAAAACATTTTTTATTTAATGTTTCACACGTCATTATTTCAGCTAATCAGAAGTTTGTTCTTGGTATCATTATCATTGCAAACCAAAAAATTTCCCTAAATTGGAAATTTTTCTATCAAATTATTAATATCGTATATGAATTTTTTAAGAAAATTCGTATGCTCAAAAGATTTCCGGCAGTAATTCAAGCACTTGGGAGACTGTAAGTGTTTTTTTTTTGTCACTACTATAGAATAGGTAATGGAAAAAATTACAATTTCCACGTTTCATAACATTCTAAGCCTATTTAAAAGAGAAAACAAAATTAACTGAAAATATTTTTTAACCACTCTACTTCCACTCCATTACGTAGATGTGCAACTAACAATGTGACAGATCGCAATAATATTTGGCATATAGTTAACACAATTGGAGGAAAGCCATCTAGTATAGGTTTAGTGAAAATCAAAGAGGACGGTTATCCTAAGAAATAATTCAACTATGGTGGAAATTTGTAAAGGCATTTACGCAAGCCTTCCATATTTGGCACCTTTTATTTAATATTGAATTCTTGCTGTAGGATGACCACTCTGTATATTTTTTGACCAAAATTTATCAGGTTTTATTTTTAATAATAGTGATAATGTGCGAGGGAACATTATGTAAAAGATTGCAATACTGATTTGTTAAAGTGTACGAATTGTGTGGAATACTCAAATACTGACAAAATCGAGCTGAATGTCGATCATGCTGCATGGGACCATAACTGTTTTGTTTATAAGTAAAAAATAGCAGAGTTTAAGGTAAATATGCCATTCTCGGCATAGCTAGAAGTAAAAACGAGTACATCACATAATAACCCCAACGACTATAATCAATGTATACCTCCAACTCTACCCGCAACTGCCCTTTCACCAACTCATAAAATAAATATCTATTATTAAAATGTCCGCGAGTTAAACACTAAATTGGAAGACTTATTTATAGCCTCTATAACATGTCATTATGACATATATGCTTTTCTTGTCAGCCAATTATAATATTATCCGATGTTACCGAAACTTTGCGGAAATTAATAAAAGTAAAGGTGGCGGTGTACTTATAGTTTTAAAAAGTAAGTATGTATATGACGAACTCAATGTAGACTTTATACGTGAAACTCTACCCCAAATAGAAAGATATCGTTGGTGTTAAGGTGACTTTTCAAAATATTTTTATTTTCATAATTTATGTACCTCCAAATACACCGTATATTACCTATGAAGTCCTGTTTGAGTGTATTGAATCCATGGACTATTTAAATGACGAGAATATTTATTTTATAGGAGATTTTAATATCTGAGAGTTTAACAAGGCAAATGTTGCTCCAAGCAATCGTGTAATTACTTTGCAACGTTTCTCAGAATTTTTTGACTTGAAACAATTTAATACTGTATTAAATATTAATGAGAGTGTTCTTGATTTGATATTATCAAGTGCAAATTGCGATGTCAGTAGTTCATTAGAATGCCTGCTTATGGAAGACTTAGGCATATCATCCGCCATTACATGTTATTATATCTCTGAAAATAAATAATTTTCAACCTGAAAATTACCCATTTAATTTAACTGAAGTATATAATTTTAAAAAAGCCAATTATCCTCTCTTGTACGATTGTTTAGGTCATACAGACTGGTAATTTTTAACTGAACTGAATGATGTTCACTTAGCGTGTATCGCTCTTTATTCGAAATTAACAGATTTTTGATACATTTGTACCCAAAACTCTTCCTAAATAGATTAAATATCCTCCATGGTATACAAATAATATTGTAAGAGACATAAAGAAGAAAAATACTATTAGAAAAAAATATAAACAAACAAAGAACTATGATTATTATAACGAATTTAGGAATATAAGAGAGCAAATTAAACGAGATGTGAAACAAGCATATGACAATTATTTACTTAATAGACGGGTAACATGAAAAATGATCCGAAAAAAAATTGGTAGTATATAAATAGTAAAAGATGTTCCTCAATTCCAGACAATATTCTATATAATAATGTTCAACATACAAATCCTCAAGATATTGTAATGCATTTGCGACCGTCTCTCAAGCAGCTTATTTAAATCCTAATACAAATAGTAATAAAAATTCCCCTTGCGGTGAGGCAAATAGTAATAATTTATGTGTAACAATCTTTTCGCAATTGGACGTGCTGAAATCTTTCAAGAAAATTAAACCTAAATTCACCAAGGGACCTGATAATATACCTGCCTTTATAGTAAAAGACTGTGCATACATTTTTGCTCGACCGCTTACAATCATTTTTAATTTATCCCTAAAATCTCAGACATTTCCTAATGTGTGGAAATATTCTCGTTTATGTCCCGTGTACAAAAAAGACAACAAAAGTAACGCCGAGAATAATAGGCCAATAATAATCATCTGCAATTTTGCGAAAGTTTTTGAGTTTACCTTGAGTATGCCACTAACAAGGCACGTGCAAGGTCAAATTGTAACAAACCGACATGGATTTGTATCCGGCAGATCCACTGAGGCTAACCTCACCTGTGTCATACAATGCATTTCTGAAAAATTGCGTGATAACAAACAGGTTGATATTATCTATTCGGATTTTTCCAATGCGTTAGATCGCCATTGACCATGGTATTCTGATACAAAAGCTTAGCAAATTCGGACTATAAGTGGCACTATTGTATTTAATTACCTCGTATTTAGGAAATAGGCGGCAGTATGTAGAATACCATGGTTTCAGGTCATTCCACCAATGTTCTTTAATATTTTTATGAATGACATGGTCACAAATATTGACGTTGAAAGCCTGTTATATGCGGACGATTTAAAAATCTATTGTGTAATTGAAACTGAGGAAGATTGTGACTAGCTTCAAAATAACTTAAATAAGAATGATTGGTGTCTACTAAATCAACTACCTCTCAATGTATCCAAATTTAGCGCATTTACATTTTGTAGAACCCGGAATTATATTAATTTTAATTATCATTTAAATAACCAGGAGTTACAAAGACCTGATACAATTAAAGATCTGGGGGTGACCTTTGACAGAAGTTTCGATAAACATGTAAATTTAACTGTATCATCAGCTTTAAAAAGCCTAGGATTTGTAATAAGGAATTGTAAGGGGTTTAATAATACGGACATTATGAAATTATTGTACCAATCCTTTGTGCGATCAAAATTAGAATATTGCTCATTGGTATGGCCCCGGGATAGGCTACGTATATAAAAAGTATTGAAAACGTCGTTTTGTTAAATATTTGTGTTTTATTGAAGATGGCGATTATCCCACAACTGGTTTATCACAAAACCTCATGTTAGAAAGATTTGATATGTCGAGTCTAGAAAATAGGAGAATAGCACACTCTAATATTTCTGCATAAAATGATTTACAATATGTCTGATTGCTCGTCTATTTTGGAGCAACTGTGCTTTCGTGTACTTCGTATAGGAAGCAGAAATCGTGAAACATTATATCTTGCTACACCCCGAACAAATTTACTAAAACTTTCACCTATATATTTTATGTGTAAAAATTATAATTCGGTGCAAAATGAGCTTGATGTATTTAATTGTAGTCCTGCGTTAATTAGAAGATTACTATGCGCATAGCCCTATTTCTCTTATGACCTTTCACATGTTTTTTAGAGTTATGTGATGTGTATACATATATTTTAAGTCAGCTTTAGTATGATATTTGTATTTTGTTTCTTCTGTGACGTACTGTGAATTTAGTATATATAATACTTATACTATTGGTGCTTACTAGTGTAATATTCTCACCTTTTAATTGGTTATCTGTTGGGTGGTTGTATCTAAATAAATAAATAAATAACTATTCCAGTTATTATTCTCATATCGTAAGTAATAATTGTTTAGAGTGACCGCCCTGTATAAATAAAGAGGGAAGTTCTGTGTAAATACCTTTACCGATTTTTTTATTATTATATTCGTTCATTGTGTTATCTTAATTTTGTGTAATTGCTTTTGAATAATTTTTAATTAAATAAACTAAATATCGGGTGCGTATATTCTCAATTACTTTACTTCTGTTAAGTTGTTACTCTTTTGTAATTGTTCTAATAAATTATTATTATTCTTTTTTATTTGTTGCTATTTTTAATTTGTCACTATTTTGGCAAACGATATAATATCATTATGACAAGTTCTAACACAGAGTAAAATTCAATTTCTGATCGCAAACTAAAGTCACCTATGTAATAATTACTAATCTTTTTGTAGCGGAAGGCTTCTAAATATTTCTGAAATTGATTTTTGTGAAATTCAGTTGTTAATTGCAATGTCAAAAAAACTAGTTACATTGTTTAAATACGTTATTAGAGTAGTTTTAAATTCGGTATTGAAAATTGTCAAAATTCATATAACAGGGTGATAATGGTAGGCAAATGCCAAAACAGAAGATATTGTTCCCGTTGCTAATATTCCTTTTGTTTGAGGTACTGAATTGTGATCACCTCTATTAGTGAAATGTGCCTAATGCCTAGTAAATTTTGTTCGATTTGGCGAATCCAATAAAAGAATGTGGCAGATCAAAATTTTGGCAAAAAATAGAAAACACGCTGTATGTCGGAGACGAAGGGCACTATGGATATAATGAATGCCATTTTGGAATCATCCCAGGCTACTGTACTCCTCACTAGCGTACGGCCGGTCACTCATGAAGCACCCTGTATGCAACAATTTTGAATTATTCAGTCTCGAAATATCCATCAATTTTTCAATGGTAAAATCGCTAATTTCAAACTTGAAAAATATCCATCTTTGTGAAATACTATCTTCTCTTTTTGTAACTGAATTCCCTATCAGATTTATTAATTAGTTTTCAATTTCTTTGTCAACACTCTGGAAGGGGAAACCACCCCCAAATAGTAAGCCGAAATCGAAAGTTTATTAACATTAATTTATATAATCTTAAAAAGTAATTACAGAAGGAATCATGAAAATCAATTGCCTGCTCATAAATTTCGAGGTTTTGCCGTGTTTACGCTTCATTGACTATACTAATAGTCCAGTTGTCAGAGACCAACTTTGATGAAACGTTAGAATTAATTGTTACCTCGCTAATTGTTTCATGAAAGGCTAGTTTTTGATAATAGAAAATGACTCAAAGAAGTTTACTAAAATTTTTCCCCCGAACCCTTCTAGAAAACTCTCTGAAACGGAAAAATCTAGTGTTTTGCTAACATCTCGAAAAATAATGAAAAAAAAAAACGGATAGCATCACGTGAAAGAGCGGGAAATTTTACAAAAAAATTAGTATAATTTTTTTAAGCTATTTCAGTCCTGAAGAAAAAATTATTAAAAAAACACCCCCTCGAAAAAATAACGAAAATTTCATAAAACAACAAATTTTTATATGTTAATGGGTAATATATGACAGGTATCAACAAAATAAACAGAATTATGAAAGAAATGAAAAGTTTTTTTAATTTGATCCGCAACTACCCCCAAAAACTACCCTTTGAAACGCAAAAATCCAGATTTTTGCTAATAATTTTGCTAATAATTTTGACCCTTATAAAACTTTTACTTTAAATATATACACATATGTATATACAACTAAAAAATTACCAGTTACTAACAATAAAAATTCATTAAATGAGCTAGATATTCGAACTCGATTATTACAATAAATTTTCTTCCTTATCGAGACGAGGTCCGGTAACGCAGTTACTTTTTCAACAATCACTAAAATATTTTTTTTATTTTTCATCCAATAAAAAATATGTTTATAAATTAAAATGCTTACAGCAGGTTATTTTTCCTTTCTTAAACAACTGGAGTTTTTATATTTATAATATTTTTTTCATCAAAATGTTATTCATATTTAATATTTAAATACTGATTCTTTAATGTCACTAATTTTATTATTCAAACTTGCACTGAAATAAAAATAGAATATACTTATTAACATTTTTAACATTTATTACACTATTAAAATATTAATATATAAAAGTAAGACTCAAAATAATAATAAATAACACGTAAAATATTAATTTATAATTATTCGATGATTTATATTTTAAAAAACCTGCCAGTATCAAAATTAATTTATTTTATAAACAACATTTTTTGTTTATATACAGCATATAAACAATAATGTGCTCTAAATTACTCTTGAAGCGTACACTAATGCAGAGAAGCCGCACGTGTTTTAGAAAAATCAAGCGTCGGTATAAGCGCGCTTTACCTGCTCTTGAATGTAAACCTATACGACTTGGATTTCGTCAATTCTGTTTCACTTCAAGTATCATATACTTGAAACCTGGAGATCAAACGATGAAATAACTATTTGGAAGTGAAACTTTAGACTTTTATCTTTCTTTTCATATGTTAAAATATTTTTTTTAGCTATCGGAGCACAAATAGAAAAAAGTACGTTTTTTCCAAAAAATATTTTCATACTCACATTAAAAATGAAAAAAAAATATTTCTGAAAATGAAATGATATTTACTTATTACGTATATCCTACTTTTCACATTACAATTTTTTTTACCTACAAGTCTTTTTTGACCGTTTTAGACAAGTTTTCAAGTGAACATTTTCTAACCCTAAAATATTTAAAAAATGCCAATGATTTAAAAGTTAATTATTTTTACCTTCGATACTTTAGAGCATGAAAATTTATCTTATATTGAAATTTAAGGTATAAACAAACTATATCTATAAGGATTTTTTTGAAATAGTGTTTTATTTAATATTTATGTTTTAATATAGAGTGGAAGAAACATGATAAAGCTTAACTTTCACGTGCAATTTATAAGAAATAAAAATTATAAAAATTGAAAGTAAGTATAACATTGGAAAGCTGAATTCTTCCTCTTTAAAATGCTACCTTTTTTTCGTTTTTAATGGGTACAAATTGTCTTCATTATGTAGCTGCGGTCGAGAAATGCTTCATTTCCCTGTGCGACGCGGTTTAAATATTGAGCGAACTGTAATAATTTATCATGCTAAGGGAAAAATATATTTAAAAAACTTATATACCATTTTTTTGTAATGTAATTTATCGCTCTTTCACGTGGTGCTATCCGTTTTTTTTTCAATATTTTTCGAAATATTAGTAAAAAACTGAATTTTTCCAATTCAGGGGTTTTTTTCTATAAGAGTTCGCGGGGGTGAATTTCGGTAAACTTTTTTGAATCACTTTCTACTAGCAAAAAACTAGCCTTTCATGAAACAAATAGCGAGGTAACAATTAATTCCGACTTAAAACCCCAGGTAACTGGGCTATAATGGTAATTATTAAATTAATTGATAGAGAATTTTCAGTTTGGTATATTCAATTAAACAAGTTTCATGTTCCTGGCTGCTGAAATTTTCTTTTGGACAAACCACTGACATACATGTTACTTTTCTATCGTTGCAAATTTCCAGGACACCCGCCAAATTTTCCTCATTTCGTCAGTCCGTTCTCGTTTGAAAAGTGCGTGCGGTGCCGTGGTAGCTGTGGTAGTATGCTGTTTCCATGGAAACCGCACATCGCCGCCAGGGTCTGGCTTATTGATCATCATCATCCGCCGTTGTGTGTTGTGCTTTATATCATCCAACAGCCTTTCGACGTATTACCGGCGCCAGACACCGAAACAACGACACCTATACATATTTAACACACCTAAAATTGAACGCTAAATTAATAAAATAACTTACTTTCTGAGGACCACCAAAAGGGGTTGTGCAATTTAATGTACTTTCTCCCCTTTCTGCGTTTTGCATATTTTGAATTTAGGAAAGCAAGTTGATATTCTCGAGTGAAAGATATAAATTGAAAATTGATTTCAGTCTTCTTTTTGTGGTCCAAAATTGTTTCCCGATATTTCTGTTGCAGGTACTATATATACAAGGTGGTCCAAAACTGTCTCCCGATATTTCTGTGGCTGATACCTAGTACATCCAAAAACAATGGTAGTCTTTTATATAAACTTATTTCCGAAAATAAATAATAAGGGAGATATTCCCCTTAAAATGGGGGATTATAATTTTAGTTTTTCTGCAATACTTTCCGACTCCCTTAAAACATCAAATTCATATTTTAATAGGCCATCTGGACACTAGTTTACATGGTATTAGTCAAACCCTCTCTTTTCTTTAAAGTGTAGTTATAGGAGGTGATTGTCAGTATTTTCCTCGCAACAGTCGTAACTTCTAATTTTGTATCAAACTGAAAATTATTGTAAAAAAACTCATTTTCAGATTATTAGAAATAAAAAATGTATTTTTATTGCATTTCGATAAACCAAGCCGTTCTCGAGTCATTTGTGTTTAAAAAACAACGTGCATTTAGAACATTTTATTAATAAATTCTTTTATACATAAACAATGCTTTGATATATTACTTTGACATTTCTGTTGATTCTTTTCTTTGAAATAATTCTAGTACAATTGTTAATATTATTTAAACATGAATTATGCTTTTAGGCCAGTCAAATTAAGTGAAATATAACGTAAATTCGGAACAAATTTATAACAGGCCGTTTGTTGCGTTAAAATGTCAGGGAGGGGGTATTAAATATGTCAATAAAAATCCCAGTATCCGGGTATCGGAACACACTAAAATATCGTCCGCCATCATGAAGTTCGCGATATTTTTCATTTAAAGTCAAATAACTTTATTTTCTTAATCGTTATCAAAAATTATGAAAATAGAAACATTGATAAAACTTCTAAATCTATAAAATGACGTTTAGAAATTTGCGACAGCTTAAAAATTAAAAAAGTTAGAGCTTAAAAATTATAAGATATCAGTAGGAATTTTGTAATTTTTTTCCTATAAGAGTTGACTATTCTGTTGTGATGCCTTAATTTATAATACATAATAAAGGGCCACGTAAAATAAAAACACATTTTTATTTAAACCATAAAGGTTAATAAAAGTAAAAACAGAAACAAAGTATAAAAAAAAAAAAAAAGAATTAATAAATGAAGTATCAATCTCTGCTACGTCTTCTAACAAAGACACAGGTGTTGCATTCATGCAATATTGCCCAATGCAATGAATGCAACTTCTTATTCATCTTAAATTGTATATTTTACAGATGCATAATTTTGAACAGTTTGTTTTTCAGTTGCAAAACAAGTTGCAACATACTTTTGTGGCATCTTTTCTGGTTCTGAACAATTTTTACTTTTAATCCAACCCCAATTTTCAGGATTGATGTCATTTTCTAGCAATTCTTGAACTTGAAAATGCACCCGTTTTATATCAAACCAAACTTAGAAGTCGGAGGTAAAATCAATTCAAAATGATTAAATAGATTTTGGCGGGCAACAAGTTGGATATATGTAATGTATCTAAATGAGTTCAAATCTTTACTTTTACGACCTCCATACCAAAATAAAATAAATTACTCTCCCAACTCTACAAGATGTGACACATTAGCATATGGATTTTTAAAATACTCCAAATGCTTTGAGATTTCCTTATCATTTTTTAATATAGTTTTTTGTTTTTTTTTGTTCCCTTCTTATAGAACGCTGACGTTGTGTCGCAGCCTGAAATAGCATGTAAAAATAAAATATTTTTGACCACTGTTTCACCTAATATGGACTGAAGTGGGCTTATATCGGTTAATATATCGGATTTTCCCGCTTTTTACAGTGTTTTACAAGTAAAACCATTAAATCGACCTATTAAAATAACCCAGTCTTCACTATTAGAGGAATGTTGTGTAGCAGTTACCACTATTAGATAATCTGCGTCAGATATTGCATGTTTAACTGGGATGCCAATATTACGAAATTCTGGTTTTAAGAGATTTATTAACTTTTGTTTATTAGCAGGATGTGTTAATAATTCTGTCTAAGAAATCTTCACGTGTTTCAATTGTAAAGTTTACTTCCTGCTGAATATGTTTAGCTCTTCTCTGATATTAAAAGCCCATTGTTGGTATTTTCTGGTCATTACACCCATCGGAATCTATGGTACAGTTGTTATCATAGTCATATTGTACATATTTAAGATATTGACTAATAATATCTTTAAAAGCTGCAGGGCGCTGCCACATAACTTTTCATAAAAGAAATTTTGGAGTTTTCCTGAAAGAAATGTCATCAAAAATACTATCAGGCCACTATGCAAGCTCATATCGAAAACATTCTTTAAGATCCTCAGGAGTTTTAATGGCACAAATGACATTGGTTTCTAGTGTTTAAGTCGAAATTATCCAATTTAGTGCATAGTACCCAAAGTTTAGTCGCCATTATCTCAGTTATTTATTAACCGATTTAAAAAAATGTAGGCTGATTTGTAGCTTGTTTAATGCTCTAAAATTTTTGTCCGATTAATTTTTTGATAAAATCAGTGTGAGATTAATTATTCAAGTTAAGAGTTGGTATGCCTCGACAAGCTACTAAAATTTGCAACAGGGGAGGTGAAAGGGAAACTCCAGTGGGCGGTCCTTTAAAAACGATAAAATATTATTTTATGTGTTTATAGTACTATGTAGTAGTAAATAGAAATGAATGACCGCGATTCCACTTACGTATAAGCTCGAAATTAGTTCATGATTGTATATAAATTCTACCTGCCAAAGCTCAAAGGTTATGCCGACACCCGACACATCTATCCTATCATTCTAACCTAAATGCGTTTTTAACATATTATTCCTTCAATAAATACAGTATTTATAATTTAGACGGCTAGGTATTATCATTGATGCGTCCCTAGAATTTTAATTTGTAATATGGAGTATACGAGTATATCTATATTTTTGCATAATGGAAAAGATATTCAATAATTAGTAATCTGCATTAATTAATAATAATCGTCAATAAGGAAATAATAATATTAAATACAAAGAATAAGAGTTGATGAGGTCCGATAAAAATTATAAACAAAATTAGTGGTATGCAATATTGCAGCTACGGACACACGTTTCAGAGTTATTGCTCCTCATCAGCGTAGCATGGCATAAATAATATTGTTATATTGTTAAAAGCAAGACCAACAAAGATAGGAAAGCACAGTATATTGTAGGTACTCTATTTTGTACCTTCGTACCTCATGTGCCATATATGAAGAGCAATAACTCCGAAATACGTGTCCGTAGCTGCAGTCTTGTTTGTTATTATAGTACTAATTCTTGTTTATAACTAAATGGAAAACTTAACATTTTAATGTTGTTTAGTTTTCGTATGTGTAAAGCTTTAGCTGTCACATCATTCACCAAATCCAAATTTAAACTCTTGGATCCTCAGGGGATTCCTCAGGACTTCTTGAATTTTTATTTTGTAGTCTCCCTCAAATAATGGTAGTTTACCAATAAACAAAAATTAGCAACCATTGTTAAAATCAAAAATATACACCACGCAAGTTGTTTTATCCAATAAGTGTTATGCGTATAGTATTAGTTATTTATTGGTCTAATTTGTCTATACGCGATATTCTTAGAAACTGTTAAACAGAAAAAAAGTTTCAAATAAAAAAGGTGTCTCCATCTTTATTTCTTCTCAGCATAGACTTAAAGGGTTTTCCGTTCGTTAACTGATCCTTGCAAATACTCACATTTTATCGACATGGTTTTTGAAAAAAAACCGTATTTTTTACAATTATTAAAATTTGACCTTCATATTACCACAGTTCATTAATAAATATGTAGTGATGACATAGTAAAATTGAGATCCATTAATGTTTTCGTTTTTTTAATTATGGCAAGTTAAACAAAAAAATAATTTTAATTATTATTGTCATACATCCAATAGACGCCGAGAATAAGAGAAATGATTCGCAGAAAGTCAGTGATAAGTAATTATTTATAAGCATTAAAGTATTCAACGGATCATTATGAAATTCACTAGTTGTCTATCGAGAGGTAAACCACCGTCGGCACTCGTTCTCCGAATTTTAGGCAGGCTGTCGGCAGCCATGGCAGTGGCGGTCATATAATTGAAAGCCCCGCAAGTGCGGCTGGTTGGAGTTACGCAGGCGCCGCAGGCAAGGCAGTCTCGGCAGTTCGTGTAATTTCTACAAGTGGTTGACCTCTCAGGTACTGTTTTGAGAGTATATAGTATAAAATAAGACTTTCTTTACAACCCTAACCTGAAATTTGCAGGCGTAAATGTCGCAAGCAAATGCCAATTTTTCGAAGTCAGTAACAAGTAAATATATCGAGAATAAATAAAGATTGAGGATAGATGCAACCTTTTATTTGAAATTTTACTTTCTAGGAGTAGTAGTTCTCGATTTGACCAAGGAACTAGTGTTATATACTTAGCACATATCACATATTAGCACATATATAAAATAACTTGCCTGGTGTACACTTAGTTTTACGAATTATTATTCATATTTTCTTAAAATATATATGGATGGGGAGAACTTACAAATTTGCTTTTATAGTAGACAAAAGTTTAATGATAGATGTTTTAAACTAAACCCCCGCATCAAAATATCATTAATAACTTTATACATAGTAGGTTATTTCTCAAAAATATGGATATCTCTGGTTTTACTGGTTAGATTTTAAAAATCCAAAGCATCAATTATTCGTATCAATGAAATTTAATAGTGCATGTTTTTAAAATACGAATGTCAGAGCGATTCTAAAAATTTGCAAAATTTTGAAAGTAAAAAAGATGGCTAGAGATAAAAACCTGCAACTTGAGTCTTAGAACGTCTACATTGGTGCGCGATCTCAACAAGAAAATATTTTCAACATCGGTCCACATCACCTTCTGGACAATACTTTTTGCTCTGATTTGTTAAATTTTCACGAAGTTGCTTTTTTCTGGAAAATATTTTCGGGTTTAAAGGAGTAAGTTGGTTTCTCTGTTTCTTTTTACATTTTGAGCCTAGATTTCATTATTTTGACAGATCGATAGATAACTTTACCGCCGACAGTTTTTATCCCAAACATTTCTTCCTATTTTTCCCAGAAATAAAAGTTATTATGAAAAAAAATCCTGTTACTTGGTCTAATGCAACAAACTGATGCGTGTGACTTGATGAGAAAATGGGAAAATGTGCGCTTTACTTTTGTGTTTCTAACTCCTTTCATTGCAAATCGCATCGCCCCTTATACCTAATTCTATATTTATGTGTTTACGACAAGAACACATCTTTAAAATTTAGTATCAATTGTATTGTCCAATAAATGTTTTCAAATATACCAGCATACCACAATTTTATAAAGAAGAATTGAAACACAATTACACATTATTGTTAGTGCATGGGTGGCTACATATAACTAGTTACTATATTGTTATAATTCCGTACTTGTAGTATAATCAAAAAGTAGAGTACCAGTTAAGTATAATAGTAAATTAATGGAATTTGGTATTTTATTGGGCGTCCCGTGTTATTAGAAATGATTTGGTTTAATTTCTTATTTCGTTCCCTCGTTATATTTTCTTATTCATAAAATAATTCTGGGTGAAGGGCGGAGCTTAAACAATAATAAATCCAGAAGGAGCTCGTATCAGTGTAACATTTGTTGCAAAATGTGCCTTTGCGCGGTTCCGTGCTATACATGTTTTTGCAAAAAGTATTATGTTTTTTGGAAAAATAAAAATAGTACGATACACAGAAAACATGAATGAAGGTTTGTATCGAGTCCTTTTTTCCATATTTTGATTCTAAATATTTTTAAAAAATCAGCAATTTGCTGCTAATTAAAACAAATCTTATTAATTAATACCATTTTTTCTCAAAATATTAAAAAGATACAAACCTAGATTGATATGTTTTCTTCTATTTTTCGCCTGTACAAATTTCATAACTGCAATGGTCTAATTATAATTTGTCGCGGACGGGGCGGCGTTTGAGAGTAATTTATTTCTGATTTTTAGACGGCATACCCACTCTTAAAAGCTAAAAAGTGCCTAATTTCAAGATGGCGGCCCAATTTATGAGCGGTTCCGCCAACTGGATTTTTTGAAATTTTTTCCTGTTAAATAGGACATCATCCCCTACAAATCCGCCTAAAATTAGCTTGTAACAAATTTGTTCCGAATTGAATGCTAATTTTACTAGTATTTCTTGGAATTAATAGACGTAGTTTTGACTTTAGGAGAATGTTTTGGTAATTCTGCTGCGGCCGTAAAATGCTATGAAGGTAAAAGTACAGAACGTCGACTTAGAGAAACAGGAAGTCTTCAAGTGAAAAACAGAGACGCTGGCCATTCAAAAAACGCAAGAAGTGTTGACGTTGAAGAAGAAATATTAAATATTGTAATGGAAATCTTAAGATAAGTACTAGAAGATTAGGCTTAAGAATGGATATATCTTTAAGAGTACTACATGAACAACAATTGCACTCGTTCCATTACCATAACCATAACTCATGCCTGAGGGTAGGCTAATAAGTGACGATTTTTGTGAATTGTTGCTTGAACGAACGTAAAATGCTCCAATTTTTTAAGTAAAATACTTTTTACTGACGAGGCTGCATTGGTCCTTACCCTAAGGAGATTTAATTTCGATTAGGATGCGTCAACACTTTCCCTCAGGAACCAAGATGGTGGCCATTTGTCAAAAAACAGCAAACTTTAAATCACAGTCTCTCATATTGGTCCAAAATATTCTTGTGGAGTATCGTCTTTAGTTAAATTCAATCTCGAAAACGGTGTCCATTTTTCGATGGAGAGCAATAATGGTCGGTGTATTTTGATTAATATACTGAGAAATAAAAAAAATTAAATTGAACATTCTGGGTGTGGTGGTTGACTACTTGTTGCATGCTGAATGCAAATAAATTACATAATACATATATTTATGCATTTTGTTTGAATCTCGCAGGCCAGGTAATAGTTAGTGTTGATGCCAGAGGACGTTAGCGCTACTAGCAACAATTCGTAAAAAACCAATAGGTACTTTAATATATTTAATATTTTACCTTGTGAAATTCATTGTTTTGCTGAACATACAAAAAAATATTTTTAAACAGGGTAAATTTATTCTAAATCCTAGTACTTCGCGTGTTACCGCTACTTTGTGAAAAGTTAGATAATATAGCTATACTTTTTGTTCTCTATAATAACATTCAAATCAATCACTAATTATATGAAATCTTTTTAAACGATATTTTAATAAATCCCTTCATTTTAATTGTCCTCTTTAATTTATACAATTTCGGGGCATTAATTGCATCATACTATTAAATATCTTTCGCTCTATGTGGTTAATATAGAGAAAAAATCGGCAGCTACTGGAGGCGGCTGGAACCTTCCCACGGTGGATCCTTGAAGCCGAAAAGAGCACTAAATTATGTGCCATAACGGCACTAAACGCAATCCGATCACAGTCATAACCTATTCAGATCTTTTGGAACACCAAAGAAACCCTCAATCCTCATACAAACTTCTGCACTCCTTTCTCACTTGCACCACATAATATCAACGTATTAAAGATTCAAGATCTTTTAAAGCACTAAAGAAACCCTCATGCAAACTTCTGCATTTTTTTCTCAGTTGCACCACATAAAATCAACATATTGAAATTTATTAAGTGTTGTTCTTCTCTTATGTTTAGGGACATAGGATTTCACTGCACGCATAATGATGCGGGTAGAATACTACACTTTGTCCACGACTATTAAATATTTAGTATTTATTTAATTCATGAGGCGATTTCTGTAACGTCCCTTACCTCTGGCGGTGTCGATGAAATCTCGTTTGCACTGTCAGTATCCATTTGCTTAATTATATTACCCTTTTTGAGTAATATTGTAAATAACTGACGTTTAAATCGCACAAATTTTGACGTCTCAAATCAGTTAGAAAATCACGTTTTGACTAATAAAATAATGCATCCGATAACACTGTGTTTTCTAAACTGGAGCGTGTTCAGATGAATTACACGGTAAAGAATAATCGCCGAACGCGGGACATTTGGTTGTTTTCATATATTGAACAAATCATCTGAACGACTTTAGACAAATTAATGTATACATAACCTATATGCTTAGTGGTAAATGATTATTATATTATACTTGTGTGCTTAATGGACAATTTTTTAGCACTTAATGAATGCTCTGTTTGAGTAAGATGAATTAGAAGAAGATTCATCTGAGTTAGTTGGATTTTTAGGTAGAACAAATATAAATATAAGATACAGTTTTGTACATGAAATCCATATCAATTATTCTAAAGAAGAATTCAAATGCAATTGCTTCCACATCCACGTAGTGGATTGGAAGTATAGTAATCGTAAAAAAAAAATCATTTTTTTTTTCTTTAAATAGGTTTAGAATGTCATGAAACGTCGAGATTTTAAATTTGAGCGAAAAAAATTTTCTGTCTGCCGGTCTGTCTGCCTGTAACTTTTCTTGTTCGCACGCTTTCTCCGGAACGGTTTAAGATATTGATTTGAAATTTTGTACACGTATATATTAGAACGAGATCTGGAACTGGATTGTTTTTTGAAGATATCCGGTGAAGGGTTGGGGAGTAATTAGGGGCAAATATGGGGATATAGGTAAAGTAAGCTGGTAAGAGTACAGAAACTTAAAATTTGATGTATGTACTACAAGCCAAGGCCTCAGATTTTTTTATAATATTTTTCAACCCCCCACTACCCCTAGTCCATTATTAAAGGGGTTGATAAAATAAAATTGGGATACTCAATTGAAATTTGGTACACGTATGTATTATAACGGCATCTCTAACTGGATTATATTTTGAGATGATTCCGTTGAAGGGTTGGGGGTTAAATAGGGGTTAATAGGGTAAAATAGGGGAAAATAAGTAAAGCAAGCTGGTACGAATACAGAAACTTCAAATTCGGTGCATATACTAGAAACCTAAGCCTCAAATTTTTTATAATACTTTTCAACTCCCATCACCCCTACTACATTATTAAAGGGGTTGATAAAATAAAATTGAGATATTCATTTGAAATTTGGTACACGTATGTACTATAACGACATCTGGAACTAGATTATATTTTGAGATGATTCCGTTGAAGGGTTGGGGGTTAAATACCGGTAGATAGGGCAAAATAAGTAAAGCAAACTGGTAAGAGTATAGAAATTTGGGATTTGGTGTATATACTACAAGTGATGGCCTCAGGTTTTTTTGGAACATGTTCCATCCCCCACCACCCCACCCCCACTCTCTTATTAAAAGAGTTGATAAAATTAAATTAAGATTTTCACTTGAAATTTGTTACACGTATAACAATATCTTAGATTATATTTTGACATGATTGCGTTGAACGAGTGGGGGTAATTGGTAAATAGGGAAAAAATGTGCTAAGAGCACAGAAACTTGAAATTCGTTATATGTCCTAGAAGCCAAGGCCTCAGATTTTTTAGTAATATTTTTCAACCCTCCACCACCCTTAATCCATTATTAAAGGGGTTGATAAAATGAAATTGAGATATTTACTTGAAATTTGGACACGTATATATTATAACGACATCTGGAACTAGATTATATTTTGAGGTGATTCCGTTGAAGGGTTGAGGGTTAAATATGAGTAATTAGGGGAAAATAGGTAAGTCAAGCTGGTAAGAGTACAGAAATGTGGGATTTGGTGTATATACTAGAAACCAAGGCCTCAGATTTCTTTCTAATATTTTTCAAACACCACCATCTCCGCTCCATTATTAATGGGTTGGATAACATAAAATTGAGATATTTACTTGAAAGTTACTACACGTATGTATTGTAATGACATCTGATTGAGATGATTCCATTGAAGAGGTGAGACGTGGTTGGTTGTGACTAAAAATTTAATTTTTAACGTATATGGTAGAAACCAACGCCTCAGACTTTTCTATGACATCTGCTCCAAATATTATTAAAATTCTATGACCAATAATTTCCACATACTAAAGTACATATCTAGTCAAGATGATTCCTTTAAAGTGATTTGGATGAAAAATCTGGATGTGGTAGTAGTGATTCCTTAGGCAGCGGTTTTTTACATAAACTTTAATTATACTACTTGAAATATCTGACTGAATTTTGATATTATTTATAATATAATTTAAATATCACTATCATCATACCTTTTATAATCTCCATACTCTTTATATTGCAAACTTTAAAATTTCCTCTCAGGCCTAGCCAAGAGCATTTTATCGCCATTTTATTCGAATAAACTTTCTTTAAGAGGCGATGTATATGTTCTTTGGGATTGTTGCCGTAGATATTACTTAACAATGTATACTGAAAATAAATTATATCCATTTTCAATAATTTATGCCAATTTTAATGGTATACCGGAAGCCCCCAACGAGATACTCATAATAAGGTACTGTACTGCAGTATTTTAGATTGACGAGACAAACGTTTAATTGGGTTCAAAGCCACATTAAAGACAAATTAGATATCAATTCAAAATACGCTGACTCTGCAGCTTCTACGCATGCGGGAAAATTTTCATCGATGTCCCGAATAATGGTAAAAAGTTGCGTATCCGACGATGGTCGCTTCAACCATCTGAACGCTGACAAATTTAGTACTTCGTTGTATCTGAACGATGCAAGCGCACTCGATCCACAACTCACGAATCATCTGAACACGCTCCAGGACGTGAGCATTGTGTCACTAACATAACCTCAAATATTACATATTTGTAATTTATACTCATTTTTTATGTTTTTATTCGCATTTCTAGATTGCCTGCGTAACATTAATGAACTCTCTCGGATAGGATGCATATAATTTTTTTAAATCCAACCTAAAAGTAGTGGGGCCTATTTTATATCAGTGGTAAATGTTGAACTCAATAGCTGTTGAATAGAAAATCACGTGATGTGACGAAAAGCGATCTTATGCTTCTCATTTGCTTTGAATTTTAATTTTTTTCTCGGAAACCAAATCGAAAAAGTGTAATTATGATATATCACTGAAATCGGAATTTTAACTGATTTTTACTGGTTCGATGACAAATTGTAACTAATTATAAAATAAACAACTAGTTCTGCCAAAATGGCATAAAACGTAATCCGATCTCAACCAAAACTATTTCAGATCTTCTGGAGCACCAAAGAAACCTTCATGCAAAGTTTAATCCAAATCTGTTCCGTCGTTTTGCCGCTATCGTGCTAACACACGCACACACACACACAAACGTTTTTCAAAAAACATTTTTTTGGGTTCCTGGGGCCTCAAAACGTAAATATCTCAATTTTTATTTTTGGCCAATTTTAGTAACCTCCACAAGAAATATTTCTTGGGGAGGTTAAAAAAACAATGGAAACGTCCATTGCATAAGAACTGGAACGCTGAAAAAAGTCGAGGAAATTTGAACTATTTCTAGTCTACAACTTTTGGCTGCTATATGACCCATGGATTTAGTCTCTCAGAAAGCATAGAACCATAAACAATATATGGATATTTTATTTGCCAAATGGAAAACGATATTCTAAAAAAATACAATAAAGGGATACGTATTTGTGAGGAAATGGCTTGGATATCCAGGAGGAATGCAAGAAAAGTATATTTAAGGTATCTGTTCTCTAAACAATGTTTAACGTGTGACTTACTGAACTACATAACTGCTAGATAACAGAGCTCTGGCCAACGCATCACTCCAGATTGCACGAAATGATCGTCTCGTATTTCCCTCAGCTAGATGTTTTAGCAATGTGCTGATGGCAATTACTATGATACAGATGTAAATAAATAAGAACTGTTTCGGTTTCTGGAGAGTAATGTACTAAATGATTTAAATCAAGCACACATAGTGACAAATTTTGACTCTATAATTACTGCATCCAAATGGGAAGGATGTGGTCTTGATGAGGTCGAATGTAGAACAGTCGAAGCAGACGGCAGAGTTTTTTTTTAATGTGCGGAACATGATCAATTTCGGTGCCAAAAAAATTTTGATATAAACATATGTTATTTTACTTGCTGTTTCGCATATGGCTGCTTTGAAGGAACTGGATGAAGTAATAATGTTGCATTTCACTGCTTCTAGCAATCAATGGTATTTGGTAGTGCATGAACTCACTGAGGCTTTGTATCGTCAGAAAGCAGCATCAGTAAGTAGATTCCATGCCTTCACTGGTTAAGACCGAACATCCTCGTTTGCCACAAAGAAGGAGTCCTAGAAAATATGAAAATCATATTATTATAAAATTATAGAGCATCAGATGCGTTTAAAGTGATTATATTTTTCTATGGCGACCTCGAAATAGCGACTACAAATGAGGCGTTTAAAATACTTCTGACAGGTACTATAGAAATACTTTGGAAAAAAAAGTCTGATCTTAAGGAAATATTGTAAAAATGCACTTGTAGCTGTGCTCTTTTTCAGCAGGACTGGGGATGAAATTGGTACTAAATTCTGATCGCCATATTGGGCGACATTACCTCCTACGTGCATAACTCTTCGAGAAATATTGCTTAAACGTGACTGCAAAAATGGTTACACAAACGAAACACGCGGTTATGTTGCGAATGATATTCCCTGCGCCCTAATTTGTAGGATCTGTATAGGAAAATGCATATAAAATATGTCGGCCTTATTGATCCATAACGAATAATAAACCCTATTTTCGTATTCATACCCCGCATAAAAGAAAACCGCTGCCTAAGGAATCACTACTTCCACATCCAGATATTTTATCCAAGTCTCTTTAATGAAAAATATTTATTTGCACTCTAGTATGTGGTAGAATTTGGCTATCTAGTATATACACCAAATCCCAGTTTCTGTACTCTTACCAGCCTGTTTTATTTATGTCCCTCTATTTACCCCTACAGTACTAATGCAGTTTAAACGAGTATTATCTACTCACAAATTATATTTGATTTCTCGATCAAAAAATAATCTTAATCCCGACGATTCAATGGAATCATCTCAAAATAAAATTTAGTTCCAGATGTTATAATTTATAAGTGTACCAAATTTCAAGGGAATATCTCAATTTTATTTCATCAACCCCTTGAATAATGGAGTGGGGCTGGGGGGTCAGGCATGGGAATTATATAAATGTACCTCAGATTTTTTATTATGTATTTGCTAGCTTAAATTTAAGACAGTTTTCCCGCTATCTCGAGACCAAATTTCTACCAAACCTACGGCTCGGCCTCGAAAGAAATTCAAGTGACTACTTTTAGGCATGTTTTAGTAACAAAGTAAAATAAATGACTGTAGTTTTCTCCATGCACCAAATTTACGTCAATTGTCGATAAAAAAACATAGAATTTATGTACTTAAATACGTTTAGAATGTCATAAAACATCAAGAATATAAAGGGTCTCCCCCGTTAAGAATGGCAAAATGCCCCCATTCTCGGAATTCGAAATAAATTTGATATATTGGTTATGGGGGTATAAAAATAAGAAAGTAACAATTCTTTTTTTGATTTTTATTCCTAGCATAAATACTCGCAAAGTTATGATCATTAAAATAATTTTTTACAATTTTCGGACCAATTCAACTATTTTTAAGCTGTTTTTCAATTTAACAGAAAGGTTCAGGTTAACGAAAAAACTCATACGACATTTTTTAAGACTAAGGATTTGCACTTTGATCAACAATCAACAATAAGCCCAAGTACTCAAACTTTATCGGAAGACACACTGTCACAACACACAAGTGCTCTCTCTATTTATGAATCTCCTGGATTAAGGGAACCCCTACAAACAGTACTAATGCAGTTTAAACGAGTATTATCTACTCACAAATTATATTTGATTTGTCGATCAAAAAATAATTTGCGAGACGTTCCCTTTGAGGCTAGGATTCAATAGCATAATGTCAAGTATGCCAAATTCTAAAAATCGAAACGTGCTCAAAGTGTTAATAATATTTTTATTTAAGTTGAGATCAGATAATTTAGATAATATAATAACAGTGATATGGAAGTAAGCGAAAATGTCAACAATTCGATTCATTCTGTCTTAAATAGTTTTGAAAAAGATATTCTTCCAGTACACTTTGGCTTCGATACTAAATCAACAGAGTTTATTCTTAACGAGACTGCTCCAATAGCTAAGCTTTTACATGATATCGGTGATAAATTAGTGTCCATATGTGATGGTACATATGAGAAAAGTAGTAATCCATATATATATAAAATCGTGTTTGTTGAAAGCGACTAAAAGTAAGTAATGCGCCGTGCGCACCTACACATTTTTTTCCATCGAGATGTGAAGAAAGGCGCGGATTCGCCGGTCGGGCGGCGCGTGACGGGATCGTAAGCGAAATCCGCCGTGCTTAGGCTATATTTCGTTATCGCGTTCGTCGGGGTACGGTTTTTATTAACGCATCAAATTCGACTATCTGCTTTTATTTGGCGTTTACACGATTGCCCGTTTACAAGGGGGTCCGCGAAACAATATTCGCGTAAGTCGCTTTCAAAATCGATAGACGTCAAAAAATGTCACTTTTTGTTCGCTCCTGCGGCGCCTAATTTTCGATTTCCGCCGCGCCATTTACGATTCCCATCAACTAGAACGTTCGTTCTTCGCGTCGCGACGCCGTACGGTGTCTGCGAATGTGTATTTCGAAAGATATGAGCGTTTCAAGATGGCACGTTTTCGCACTTTTTTCGGCCTCGAAACGCGCTTTTTATTTCTGCGGTTTTTCGCCGATATCTCGGAAACGGTTGGAGCTAGCTCGAAAATAAAAATTCCCAAAGGACAAGTCCGTTTCTTGAGGAATCCTCCGGTTCCATCGGAATTTTGGCAAGGTTCTTCGTTTCGGAGATATCTGCAGAACGGTGCGGCCGTGCGAGGAGAAAACGGGCGAAAAATTGGACATTTTTTCCTTTAAACCCTCATAACTCCTAAACGCGGGCTCCTAGGGCGAAATACTTCGACCCTATCGAAATTGTAGAAAATTCAATTATCTAAAAGTCGTCGTCTTTGTTTTCGTCCCGCTCCAAAAATAAGCGAGCCTCGAGCGGTCAAAGTTGAGGTCTATTTCCAGTCCCGGCAGTGATGACGTCACAGATGAATTTTAATTATTTGAAAATTTAATTTCGTGGTTTACGGGGTGTGCGAACAATTTTTCGGAAATTCATTTACATAAATTCCTTATTCGCGCCGAAAACGGATATATATTGCTACGTATTCGTAAATCTGCATCGAAAATAATTATCGAGTTCGCGTGTATTGCTTTAATCACATGGCGTATGTAATTAAAGATAATATATAATCCATTTTAGTTAGTTACTTTATATTTGAACAGTTTAACTCATGTTTTTTACACTTTTTTACACTTTTTACACAGACAAGTCAAAGAGAGTAATTTCATAGGTTATGAAATATTTGACATTACAAGTCACTCAGTTTAGTCTTATAGGTTACATGTAGTGTTGACATTATTTAATTTCAATGTGACATTCAGACTGTCAGTTCTATTAGGGAGTTTATTTCTATAGGTTTTTAATATTTGACATTACAAGTCAGTGGGTTTAATTTTGTAGGTTATATGTAGTGTTGACATTTAATTCATTACCAACGTTTAATTAAAAATAATACATAATCCATTTTAGTTAGTTCTTTTATATTTCAAAAGTTTCATTTACACTTTACGTCATTACTTTGAAGGTGTCAGGTTTAGACGTTTTAAATACAAATTATAGAAAATAGTGAAAGAGAATCGGGGTGATAGGAAAAGGTGAAGAAAAGTAATGATTAAAATAAGAAGGAGAAAGTACGAGTGTTGATAAACTGGAAAGGAGAATAGATAGGAAGGATAAATTTGGAGATTGAAATGAGATGTAAATTGGGGAAAGAAGATTGTAGTTACGAAGAAAGAAATGTATGTAACATTTGAAACATTAACGTTATCAAAATTATATTAAGTAGACAAAAGATAACATTAATAAAGAACAAATTTTTAGTATAGAAAATTTGAGCCGACGCCCTGAGATCAAGGTAAATACTTCAACCTACAGAGTTAACGAGTAAAGAATTTATTTATCGTCCGATTGTCGTTAAATTATGCTGAAAATGGATCTATATATATGGCAGTGTATTCGCAAATCTGCATCGAAAACGATTATTGAGTTTGCGTGTATTGTTTTATTAATCACGAAAAATGCAATTATTGTTTGTTTATTTCTTTCGGACAATTTGGAAAAATCTGACTAAATCGTTATCTGAAGATCCGACGGTAGATTTCTAGGCATTTTTAATTTGTTGTTTAGTTATTTTTAGTAGACATCTTTCAGGTGTTTGTAATTAAAGATGATACGTAATCAATTTAAGTTAGTTAGAGGTGTTTCAGAATCGTATGAACTGCGAGATGCGCAAAAGGCAAAGTTTGTCCTGGATTATAAGTGTATTTTGAAAACACTGACGGCTGCCTTGCTGTATACATAAACAAGAGCTTGGGATGAAATGTAAACAATAAATCTAATATTTTTGAGAAGTGTAACTGAGTTCACGAGAGGGATTATGTCTCTGCGCAAATGAAGGTCACAGCTCATGAGATTTTGAAACATTTCTATTTTATATTTGAAGTTTAGGTTATTTTATTTTAATGTGACATTTACACTTTGTTAGTTCTGATAGGGAGTTTATTTTTACAGGTTTTTAAATATTTGACATTAAAAGTAAGTCAGCTTAATTTTGTAGGTTATATTACCAACGTTTAAGAAAAATGTGACATTTACACTATTTTAGGGAGTTTACTTTTAGAGGTTCTTAAATATTTGACATTACAATTCAGTCAGTTTAATTTTATAGGTTATGTTACCAACGTTTAAGAAAAATGTGACATTTGCCACTTTTTAGCGACTTTATTTTTATTTTCCTCCTACTCCAAAAATAAACCAGCTACGGGCGCTCAAAGTGGAGGATTGTTTTCCATTTTGGTTCTTAATCGATTACATACACTACTTATGCCATTTGTATAAAAATTTAGGTAACTAATGCAGTAGTGCAGTGGCAAGTGAAATGCTTCCCAAGCGATAGGTCCGGGGGTCGAATCCTAACGAGAGGAGAGACTTTTTTAACTTTTTTTAAATTTTCGCCTTAACCTCTTGCTCGGATAATAATTATATATCATATAGTTTTCGATTATTAAGTTTCTAAATAATTTTAAATAATTGTTTACTTAATCAAACTGGGTTTCTGGAACTTCTTAATTTCAAAATAATTTTGCTGAAATAAATTGTTGAAATCGTTTATATTAGATGTCCGGATTTTATGAATTGGCGTTAGAAATCCGGACAATTAAGAAACAAGCTAAATCTGATGCATTTAAAAAAAAATAAAAGTACAAGGGTTAGTGGAAATTAAAAAAAAAAATGAAGAATTTTATTACTTACCTCATTGGACTAAAATTTGACATATGAAAATTATCGAGATTGCAGATAATATAAAAAAAAATTGTAATTGAAACCCCAAAATTTTAAATGGTGACGTCAACATAGCAGACCAGTTTATTCATTTATCGTCTGATTCGACTGAAAATCGGTAGCTGAAGGTAATCAAGGATACCAATTACAGATTTAAGACCAAAACGTAAAAATTCAACATGGCGGACTAGCTTTACCATTTAGACTCTGACACGACTGAAAATCGGTAGCTGAAGGTAGTCAAGGTCGCCAATTAAAAATTTGAGATCAAAAATTAAAAATTCAAAATGGCGGCGTCAACATGGTCGACCAACTTTACCATTTACAGTCCTACTCAACTGAAAATTGGTAGCTGAAGGTAATCAAGGTCGCCAATTACAAATTTGAGATCAAAACTTAAAAATTCAAAATGGCGCCGTCAATATGGCGTACCAGCTTTACCACTTATAGTTTGACTAGACTGAAAATCAGTAGCTAAAGGTAACTAAGATCGCCAATTAAAAATTTTAGATCAAAACGTAAAAATTCAAAATGGCGGCGCCAACATGGCAGTCCAACTTTACCATTTATAGTCCGACTCGACTGAAAATTGGTAGCTGAATATAAACCAGGTCGCCAATTAAAAATATGAGATCAAAACTTGAAAATTCAAAATGGCGGCGTCAACATGACGGATCATCTTTATCATTTATAGTCAGACTTGACTGGCAACTGGTAGCTGAATGTAATCAATGTCACCAATTAAACATTTGAGATCAAAAGTTAAAAATTCAAAATGGCGGCGTCAACATGGAGGACTAGCTTTATCATTTATAGTCTGACTCGCCTGAAAATTGGTAGCTGAAGGTAATCAAGGTCGCCAATTAAAACTTTGAAACTAAAACTCAAAAATTCAAAATGGTGGCGTCCCCATAGCCTAATATCCATTGTTTACTATAACTTTCTTATTTACCATCCGATTCAAATGAAACTTGGTATGTAGAGGTTATTAGTGTAGCCGATAACGAATATGACATCAGATTTACAAAATTCAGTATGGCAGCCTCAAAATGGTGGACAACATGTATCATTTATGAACCGATTCGACTGAAAATCGGTACCTATATGTTTTTCAGGTCGCTGATGACGAATCTGAAATCGAAACTGAAAACCAAGCTTTCTACATTGATTCAAGCTTTCTACAATGATTCAAGCGTTACCTAATCGAGTGCGGAGCACTCGCATTGACAGCTTTAGCTGTCACCCGTCCGGAGGACCTAGAAACGCGAAGCGTTTCTAGTCCGTTATATATTAAAATCGTGTTTGTTGAAGGCGACTAAATGTAAGTGATGCGCCGTGCGCACCTACACATTTTGCTCGATCGAGATGTGAAGAAAGGCGCGGATTCGCCGGTCGGGCGGCGCGTGACGGGATCGTAAGCGAAATCCGCCGAGCTTAGGCTATATTTCGTTCTCGCATTCGTCAGGGTAGAGTTTTTATTAAAGTTTTAAATTCGACTATCTGCTTTTATTTGGCGTTTACACGATTGCGCGATTACAAGGGGGTCCGCGAAAGAATATTCGCGTAAGTCGCTTTCAAAATCGATAGACGTCAAAAAATGTCACTTTTTGTTCGCTCCTGCGGCGCCTAATTTTCGATTTCCGCCGCGCCATTTACGATTCCCATCAACTAGAACGTTCGTTCTTCGCGTCGCGACGCCGTACGGTGTCTGCGACGACGTATTTCGGAAGATACGAGCGTTCCAAGATGGCACGTTTTCGCACTTTTTTCGGCCTCGAAACGCGCTTTTTATTTCTGCGGTTTTTCGCCCATATCTCGGAAACGGTTGGAGCTAGCTCGAAAATAAAAATTCCCAAAGGACAAGTCCGTTTCTCGAGGAATCCTCCGGTTCCATCGCCATTTTGGCAAGGGTCTTCGTTTCGGAGATATCCGCTGAACGGTGCGGCGGTGCGAGGAGAAAAAAGGCGAAAAATCGGACATTTTTTCCTTTAAACCCTCATAACTCCTAAACGGGGGCTCCTAGGACGAAATACTTCGACCCTATCGAAATTGTAGAAAATTCAATTATCTAAAAGTCGTCGTCTTTGTTTTCGTCCCGCTCCAAAAATAAGCGAGCCTCGAGCGGTCAAAGTTGAGGTATATTTCCAGTCCCGGCAGCGATGACGTCACAGATGAATTTGAATGATTTGAAAAATCAATTTCGTGGTTTACGGGGTGTGCGAACAATTTTTCGGAAATTCATTTACATAAATTCCTTATTCGCGCCGAAAACGGATATATATTGCTACGTATTCGTAAATCTGCATCGAAAATAATTATCGAGTTCGCGTGTACTGTTTTAATCACGAGGCGTATGTAATTAAAGATAATATATAATCCATTTTAGTTAGTTACTTTATATTTGAAAAGTTTAACTCATGTTTTTTACACTTTTTTACACTTTTTACACAGACAAGTCAAAGAGAGTAATTTATAGGTTATTAAATATTTGACAGTACAAGTCACTCAGTTTAGTCTTATAGGTTACATGTAGTGTTGACATTATTTAATTCTGTCATTTTACGTCAATGTGACATTCAGACTGTCAGTTCTGTTAGGGAGTTTATCTCTATAGGTTTTTAAATATTTGGCATTACAAGTCAGTGGGTTTAATTTTATAGGTTAAATAAAGTGTTGACATTATTTAATTCTGTCATTAATTTGAAGGTGTCAGGTTTAGACATTTTAAATATAAATTTTAGTTGTTTTGACCTATTGACTTATTGATGAAATATAAAAAAATAAGAGTGTAAAAAGAAATACAAGGAGATACACGAAAAAAATGGAGAGAATCGCGGTGATAGAATATTTTTGGTTTTGGACAGGAGATACATGAAATTTGAGAAAAGGTGAAGAAAAGTGAATCATAATTAAAATAAGAAGGAGAAAGTACGAGTGGAGATGAAATAGAACTGAGATATATACGAAATATAAATTTGGAGATTGAAACGAGACGTAAATTGGGAAAAGAATATTGTAACTACGAAGAAAGAAATGTATGTAACCCCGTACTTATTTCACCGTTCTCTTTCAATTTCTTCCACGCCACTCGCTATTGACGAAAGTATGGTTCAACATTATCATTCCTTCCTTCTGTTGTCCATGCTGCTGTCAAATTATATATTAATTTTTATTATGGAAAATATGTTTTTGCTATTATACGATGGAATACATACAATGTTTAATGCTTTCTGTGACATAATATGTACATCCTAAATATCCATATATTTCAGGTAAATATCATGACACTTTTATTTATAATTTTCTCAAGTAAAATGTACATTATAATGTTGCAGGAGATCGAGATTTACATTTTCGATTATTTTCGGTATTCTAATCTCATAAAAGTGTCTATTTCGGGGAGTTCTATGTCGTTCTTGAAGTTCTAATTCATTTAATGGCAACGGATTTATGAATCCTTCTGCTATGTTTTGCACAATATTCATATCTAAACCTATATCACCCGTAAGCAATAGCACTAAATTTCTATTTCTGTTTTCCATTTGAACAGACGAGCAAAGCTAAGGAAGGATACAACGAAAAACCGTAATTTAATATAAATTATAAAGTCTCTTAATATAAAATTATGATTACAAATTACAATTTACAATTCAAATTCAAAACAATCACACCATGACAAATTCGACAAACGACAGCGGACAGCACTGAGCCGTTCATCCGGTTGCAGAGCGATCACCGATCAGTGAAGGAGCGCTCGGGTAGCGATCTGCTCGGATGAACGCAGCCTTTGCTTCAGACTTATTGCATTGCAGTTCCATTCGTGATTAACTAGGTTATGTAAAACGTCACTTTTTATGTCAAATAGTCGTCGAATTTAGAAGCATATTATTCCTTTTGTAAAATATTAAAATTATGAAAGGTAAACTTTAAGTAAGTTAATTTTAAAATCAAACTGGTCTTATTTTCTAAAAAGGGGGCTCCAATTTACTCAAAAAGACCTTTCAAACGAAATTTCTTGGAGTCGATTGTAGACAAAACAAAGATGAATTTTTATATGATATGATTCATATGATATAATATTTACATATATTTAGGCTTATAATGGAGATTCCTCCATGTTGGAAGCAGGTATATTGGCTGGTGGTAATATAGAATACACAAATACAGATCGGCTGATTTTGGTTGTTCCCAATTTTCACCGAAGTGGGGATAACGTCGTTCATACGACACTCGCTAAACGTACGGAAATTACGTCAGGCGCTAAGTTATTACCGCATGTTTTAACGCAGATTAAATATGCGCGTGCTTAGATGTCAAATAACGCGATCCTGTAATAGCGGATGCCGTTATGTGACAATGCAATATTTCTCTATTACTTCGAAGGTGTCAGGTTTAGACGTTTTAAATATAAATTATAGAGAAAAGTGAAAGGGAATCGGGGTGATGGAAAATTTTTGGTTTTGGACAGGAGAGGCGTGAAATTTTAGAAAAGGTGAAGAAAAGTAAATAATAATTAAAATAAGGAGAAAGTACGAGTAGAGATAAAATAGAAAGGAGAATAGATAGGAAGGATAAATTTGGAGATTGAGACGAGGTAAATTGGGGAAGGGTACCAAAATTATATTAAGTAGACAAAAGATAACATTATTAAAGAACTAAATTAAATTTTAAAATTTTCAGGTTTAGACATTCTAATATTTTATTTTAATGTGACATTCACTTTGTCAGTTCTGTTAGGGAGTTTATTTTTATAGGTTTTTAAATATTTTCCGAAATTACATAATATGTTTTAGTTATTTTATATTTGAAAAGTTTAAGTCAAGTCATTACATGTCAGACTGTTTGGTCTTATAGGTTATATGTAGTATTGACATTATTTAATGGGTGTGTCTACGCAACCGCCGCGGCGGATCTTTTGCACGACTTATTGAACCGCCGCGCAGAGAAATTGAAATATTTTATGCAATTTTCTGAAAAATAGGGCGGGGGGACACCCCCCGTTTTTGTCTGCGACGCTAAAGCTGGCTGCAGCGCTGATAATTTATTAACAATTATTTAGCAATATAAAAATCAACCTAACTAACCCAACTACCATCACATGAAAGAAATAAATTATTATATGAACAAAAAGAACATTATTTCTGTCGTCAAATCCAACCAGAATTTGTGAAAAAGGATATTAATCGTTACAAAATATTAAAAAAAAAGTTCAGTTGCCACATGTTGCCAGCAGTTGAACCCGGGACCTGTCGCTTCACAACGCTACAACGTTACGCATAGGCCAGCGACCCACATGGAAAACACCGCTACAGCACAGAATAAATATGTAACCAAACCAATCGCCGCGGCGGTTCAATAAGTTGTGAAAAAGATCCGCCGCGGCGGTTCAATAGCCACTACCTTATTTAATTCTGTCGTTAATTTCAAAGTGTCAGGTTTAGATATTTCAAATATAAATTTTAGAAAAAAGTGAAGAGAGAATCGAGGCAATAGAATATTTTTGGTTTTGGAGAGGACAGACGTGAAATTTGAGGAAAGGTGAAGAAAAGTAAATATCAATTAAAATAAGAAGGAGAAAGTCCTCCCAGGAAGATTTCTCATAACATAGTATACTTTATGAAACACGAAATAAAATGTATCAATGGTGCGTTGCAACGACAAAGATTCATTAAAAGCAACTTCAAAAAATATTAATATCTAAACTTTGATCAAACTGATTTCAGTTGAGACATAGTTAATATGACCAGTTTAAAATGAAAATTATATACAAAATTCGAAAACAATAATTGAGTTTGTGTGTATTGTTTTAATAATCGTGATAATAATTCGGAAAAATCGTCATCTGAATATCCGACGGTATATTTCTAAACATAATTTTAGATGTGTTATTTAGTTATTTTAGTAGACTTCTTTCAGGTATTTGTAATTAAAGATAGTACATAATCAATTTAAGTTAGTTGTTTTATATATGATGTTTAGGTTATTTTATTTTGATGTGACATTTATACTTTCTTAGGGAGTTTATTTTTATAGGTTTTTAAGTATTTGACATTACAAATCAGTCAGTTTAATATTATAGGTTATATTACTAACGTTTGAGAAAAGTCAATTATTTCATCATGTATACACGGTGTGTGAACAATTTAAATTAAATTTCCTTATTTGTCGTCCGATTGGGCTAAAACTCGGTACTCGGAGAAAATCGACGACGTTGATCAGAACTATGACGTCAGAATCGCAAAATTCAAAATGGCGGACGATGTTTGTCGATTATGGCGTCACATCGCTCAAAATCGGTATGTGGGGGGGTTTTCGAGGTCGCTTACGAATCCGAAATCGAAATTGAAAAATTCAAAATGGCGGTAGAGTTGCAGGACACATTTTGCCATTTACGGTGCCACTCATCTGAAAATAAGTGTGTATGTGTTATCGTGATCACAGATCACGAATATGTTATCGTAACTCAAAAATTCAAAATGGTGGCGTCCCCATTGTTTACTATAACTTTCTTATTTACCATCCGATTCAAAAGAAACTTGGTATGTAGAGGTTATTAGTGTAGCCGATAACGAATATAACATTAGATTTACAAAATTCAATATGGCGGCAAACAAAATGGCTGACAACATGTGTCATTTATGAACCGATTCGACTGAAAATCGGTACCTAGATGTTTTTCAGGTCGCTGATGACGAATCTGAAATCGGAACTGAAAACCAAGCTTTCTACAATGATTCAAGCTTTCTACAATGATTCAAGCGTTACCTAATCGAGTGCGGAGCACTCGCATTGACAGCTTTAGCTGTCACCCGTCCGGAGGACCTAGAAACGCGAAGCGTTTCTAGTCCATTATATAATAAAATCGTGTTTGTTGAAGGCGACTAAACCTAAGCGATGCGCCGTGCGCACCTACACATTTTACAGAACTGAGATATGGAGAAAGGCGCGGATTCGCCGGTCGGGCGGCGCGTCGCGGGATCGTAAGCGAAATCCGCCCGTCATAGGCTATATTTCGTTATCGCTTTCGTTGAGGTACAGTTTTTATTAACACATCGAATTCGACTATCTGCTTTTATCTGGCGTTTACACGATTGCCCGTTTACAAGGGGGTCCGCGAAAGAATATTCGCGTAAGTCGCTTTCAAAATCGATAGACGTCGAAAAATGTCACTTTTTGTTCGCTCCTGCGGCGCCTAATTTTCGATTTCCGCCGCGCCACTTACGATGCCCGTCAACTAGAACGTTCGTTCTTCGCGTCGCGACGCCGTACGATGTCCGCGAAGGCGTATTTCGGAAGATACGAGCGTTTCAAGATGGCACGTTTTCGCACTTTTTTCGGCCTCGAAACGCGCTTTTTATTTCTGCGGTTTTTCGCCGATATCTCGGAAACGGTTGGAGCTAGCTCGAAAATAAAAATTCCCAAAGGACAAGTCCGTTTCTCGAGGAATCCTCCGGTCCCGTCGGAATTATGGCAAGGTTCTTCGTTTCGGAGATATCTGCAGAACGGTGCGGCCGTGCGAGGAGAAAAAAGGCGAAAAATTGGACATTTTTTCCTTTAAACCCTCATAACTCCTAAACGGGGGCTCCTAGGACGAAATACTTCGACCCTATCGAAATTGTAGAAAATTCAATTATCTAAAAGTCGTCGTCTTTGTTTTCGTCCCGCTCCAAAAATAAGCGAGCCTCGAGCGGTCAAAGTTGAGGTCTATTTCCAGTCCCGGCAGTGATGACGTCACAGACGAATTTCAATGATTTGAAAAATCAATTTCGTGGTTTACGGGGTGTCCGAACAATTTTTCGGAAATTCATTTACATAAATTCCTTATTCGCGCCGAAAACGGATATATATTGCTACGTATTCGTAAATCTGCATCGAAAACAATCATCGAGTTCGCGTGTATTGCTTTAATCGCGAGGAGTATGTAATTAAAGATAATATATAATCCATTTTAGTTAGTTACTTTATATTTGAAAGGTTTAACTCATGTTTTTTACACTTTTTTACACTTTTTACACACACAAGTCAAAGAGAGTAATCTATAGGTTATTAAATATTTGACATTAAAAGTCACTCAGTTTAGTCTTATAGGTTACCTGTAGTGTTGACATTATTTAATTCTGTCATTTTACGTCAATGTGACATTCAGACTGTCAGTTCTGTTAGGGAGTTTATCTCTATAGGTTTTTAAATATTTGACATTACAAGTCAGTGGGTTTAATTTTATAGGTTATGTATAGTGTTGACATTTAATTCATTGCCAACGTTTAATTTAAGATAATAAATAATCCATTTTAGTTAGTTCTTTTATATTTCAAAAGTTTCATTTACACTTTGCGTCATTACTTTGAAGGTGTCAGGTTTAGACGTTTTAAATATAAATTATAGAAAAAAGTGAAAGAGAATCGGGGTGATAGGAAAAGGTGAAGAAAAGTAATGATTAAAATAAGAAGGAGAAAGTACGAGTGTTGATAAATTGGAAAGGAGAATAGATAGGAAGGATAAATTTGGAGATTGAAAGGAGATGTAAATTGGGGAAAGAAGATTGTAGTTACGAAGGAAGAAATTTATGTAACATTTGAAAGTGAAAGGTATTAATCGAAATTAAATTAAAGTCCATATTTCTAACATTATCAAAATTATATTAAGTAGACAAAAGATAACGTTAATAAAGAACAAATTTTTAGTATAGAAAATTTAACCCTGAGCCGACTCCCTGAGATAAAGTTAAATAGTTCAACCAGCAGAGTTAACGAGTAAAAAATTTATTTATCGTCCGATTGTCGTTCAATTATGCTGAAAATGGATGTATATATATGGCAATGTATTCGCAAATCTGCATCAAAAACGATTATTGAGTTTGCGTGTATTGTTTTATTAATCACGAAAAATGCAATTATTGTTTGTTTATTTCTTTCGGACAATTTAGAAAAATCTAACTAAATCGTTATCTGAAGATCCTACGGTAGATTTCTAAGCATTTTAAATTTGTTGTTTAGTTATTTTAGTAGACATCTTTCAGGTGTTTGTAATTAAAGATAATACGTAATCAATTTAAGTTAGTTATTTTATATTTGAAGTTTAGGTTATTTTACTTTAATGTGACATTTACACTTTGTTAGTTCTGATCGGTAGTTTATTTTTACAGGTTTTTAAATAGGTAGTGTCTACGCAACCGCCGCGGCGGATCTTTTGCACGACTTATTGAACCGCCGCGCAGAGAAATTGAACTATTTTGTGCAATTTTCTGAAAAACAAGGCGGGGGGACATCCCCCGCACCCCCCTGTTTTTGTCTGCAACGCTAATGCTGCCTGCGGCGCTGATAATTTATTAACAATTATTTAGCAAAATAAAAATCAACGTAACTAACCCAACTACCATCACATGAAAGAGATAAATTATTAAATGAAAAAAAAAGAACATTTTTGTCGTCAAATCCAACCAGAATTTGTGAAAAAGGATATTAATCGTTACAAAATATTAAAAAAAAAAGTCAAGTGGGCAGTATTTGAACCCGGGACCTGTCGCTCCACAACGCGATAACGTTACGCATAGGCCAGCGATCCATATGGAAAACACCGCTATTGCACAGAATAAATAGTATATATCCAAACCAATTGCCGCGGCGGTTACGTAAATAGTTAAAGCAACCGCCGCGGCGGTTGCGTAGACACTTTCTTTTAAATATTTGACATTAAAAGTAAGTCAGTTTAATTTTGTAGGTTATATTACCAACGTCTAAGAAAAATGTGACATTTACACTTTTTTAGGGAGTTTACTTTTAGAGGTTCTTAAATGTTTGACATTACAAATCTGTCAGTTTAGTCTTATAGGTTATATGTAGCGTTGACAATATTTAATTTAATTTGAGGTATCAGGTTTAGACATTTTAAATGTAAGTTTTAGAAAAAAGTGAAGAGAGAATCGGGGTGGTGGAATATTTTTGGTTTTGGACCGCAGAGACAAAATTTGAGAAGAGGTGAAGAAAAGTGCACAATAATTAAGATAAGGAGAAACTTCCGGAAAGTTTTTTCAAGTTGGACATATACTAAGATTCATTAAAAGCAACTTCTGTAACATTAATATCCAAACTTTGATCAAACTCATATTTCTAACGGTTTCTTCATGTGTGTATATAGAATTACACGCGACCACAGTAATGTTAAATCAACAACGACAATGAACTTTATTTATAGAGATACGAAGAAATATCAGTGTGTGCCGCAAATTGACTATGATATTAACAGAATTAAGGATCCACCTTTTTACTTCACGGTTCTATTTACATTTCTTCCACATTTACGATTCCCTCCGCTGAAGATATGGTTCAGCAATATCACTCCTTCCTTATTTTTCCATGCTATTGTAAATACATGTTTCATGAAATATTTACACATGAACACGTATGCATATTATTGAAAATAAATTTACCGGAAATTACATAATCAATTTTTACTTAGTTATTTTATATTTGAAAAGTTTAAATCATTTTATTTTAATGTGGCTCTTTGCTACTTCTGACAGGCAAGTTAAAGAATTTAATTTTATTGGCTATTAAATAATTGACATTACAAGTCAATCAGTTTAGTCCTATAGACCATTTTCGGCTGACGTCACGCTGGTCGTGAGGAGGGCACACAGCTGATTGTTTTGTTTTTTAAAGATGAGGAGAAGCTGTTATTTTTTAATAGAGAGATATTGCAACTTCGATTTACGGATCCTTTAATAAAGGTTTCCCTTAAATTGACATGTACGCATGCGCATTTAAAATATCGTTAAGCATTTTCCTTTAATAAAATACAGGCATCCCGTATTTAACTTAAATACGGGCAAAGTTTTCCTTTATTTAAGGCACCTTAATTTTGACACATTTAGGAACTTTTTGTCGAAACTTGCATCAGACGAAAATTTCCTAAGGAAATTGTTACTTTTGTTGGCGATAATGGCACAAGAAAAAGATAAAAAAACGTGTGAGATTCAAATATGAGAAGATGTAACTTCGCAATCGTATTATATCCCATCTTTGAAAGTGAAAATTAACTTCTATTTCATCGTCAGTCATATTATTTTAAACCGAAGTTGACTGGGTCTACAGCGTTAATTTGTTCATTACCGATATAAACATCAGTTATGTTATGTAGAAGTAACATGTCAATTTCTTCACCATTAACACCAGCTAGGTTAGCTACTTCTAATTGTTCTTCCATATTCATTTTAAACTCGAACAAATGATAATAATACAGGCAATGCCCAATTTGGATTTTTTAGGTTAGGAAAAATTGTCAAAATAAAGTATCAACATAAGGTATGAGGAGGACATCGTTGCAATAACTCTCTTTAAACATGGATGATAAATTGGAATACAGGATACTTTATTTAAGATTTCTTTTAATAAAGTCAGCCCCTTTTCGTTTTGCAATAACTCTCTATAAACAAGCTTAAACTGCTTTTGCTCGAAACTCATCGCTAATTGTTTACATTTGCATTCCCTTTTGATTGGATAAAGTTTATGTGCCTTCCAGATGGCGGTGTCAAAATCAGATGACCGAAAATGATTAATAGGTTATATGTAATGTTCACATTTAAAGACGTCTGGTGATCCGTGCATTCCATGTACCTGCTTCCTAACGACCTGTTACTCGCTAAAAAATTAACAACGTGTCTAAGTGAACGTTCAAAATCGAAATATGTTAATAATTCATTATAAGATTACAATTTTACCAATACATTACGGTTGCTTTTCGCAGAATTAAATAAATAACATAAAGCACAGTGAGACTAAGCTAAGAATAAATGATAATTCACTGCCGGCGATTAAATCACTGTGATTAGAAAATCACCTATAGCAGTAGTGACGGAAATCACTTCGCCTGGTGTAACTACAAAAGAACCGTTTTATCAAGTAGGACATATACGTAATGAAATATGAAACAAAATAGATCAATGAGTTTGTTAGTTCTGATAGGGAGTTTATTTGTATGTTTTTAATTATTTTCCGAAATTACATAATATATTTTAGTTATTTTATATTTGAAAAGTTTAAGTCAAGTTACATGTCAGTCAGATTGGTCTTATAGGTTATATGTAGTATTGACATTATTTAATTCTGTCGTTAATTTCAAAGTGTCAGGATTAGACATTTCAAATACAAATTTTAGAAAAAAGTTAAGAGAGAATCGGGGCAATAGGATATTTTTGGTTTTGGAGAGGACAGACGTGAAATTTGAGAAAAGGTGAAGAAAAGTAAATATCAATTAAAATAAGAAGGAGAAAGTCCTCCCAGGAGGTTTTCTCATAACATAATATACTTTATGAAACACGAAATAAAATGTATCAAAGGTGAGTTGTAACGATAAAGATTCTTTAAAAGCAACTTCAAAAAATATTAATATCTAAACTTTGATCAAACTGATTTCAGTTGAGACATACTTAATATGACCAGTTTAAAATGAAAATTATATACAAAATTCGAAAACAATAATTGAGTTTGTGTGTATTGTTTTAATAATCGTGATAATAATTCGGAAAAATCGTCATCTGAAGATCCGGCGGTATATTTCTAAACATAATTTTAGATGTGTTATTAAGTTATTTTAGTAGACGTCTTTCAGGTATTTGTAATTAAAGATAATACATAATCAATTTAAGTTAGTTGTTTTATAATTTTTTATAAAATTTTTAATTTTAACGTCTTATTTATTTTAACGTCCTGGCGAAGTTTAGCTAAAGCTTAACTTAACCAGGACGGCGAAATGAGATACGGTCACCCATCCAAGTAACGGACTCTCCCGGCGTTGCTTAACTTCGCCGATCGAGTTCTCGCCACTTACATTGGCACCGTACCTCGCCCTTATATTTGATGTTTAGGTTATTTTATTTTGATGTGACATTTGCACTTTTTTAGGGACTTTACTTTTATAGGTTTTTAAGTATTTTACATTGCAAGTCAGTCAATTTAATTTTATAGGTTATATTACCAACGTTTAAAAAATGTGACATTTACACATTTTTAGTTAGTTTACTTTTATAGGTTTTTAAATATTTGACATTACAAATCAGTCAGTTTAATATTATAGGTTATATTACCAACGTTTGAGAAAAGTCAATTATTTCATCATGTATACACGGTGTGTGAACAATTTAAATTAAATTTCCTTATTTGTCGTCCGATTAGGCTAAAACTCGGTACTCGGGGAAAATCGACGACGTTGATTAGAACTATGACGTCAGAATCGCAAAATTCAAAATGGCGGACGATGTTTGTCGATTATGGCGTCACATCGCTCAATATCGGTATGTTGAGGGGTTTTCGAGGTCGCTTATCCGAAATCGAAATTGAAAAATTCAAAATGGCGGTAGAGTTGCCGGACACATTTTGCCATTTACGGTGCCATTCATCTGAAAATAAGTGTGTATGTGTTATCGAGATCACAGATCACGAATATGTTATCGTAACTCAAAAATTCAAACTGATGACGACCCATAGCCTAATATCCATTGTTTACTATAACTTTCTTATTTACCATCCGATTCAAATGAAACTTGGTATGTAGAGGTTATTAGTGTAGCCGATAACGAATATTTCATCAGATTTACAAAATTCAGTATGGCGGCCCCAAAATGGCGGACAAGATGTATCATTTATGAACCGATTCGACTGAAAATCGGTACCTATATGTTTTTCAGGTCGCTGATGACGAATCTGAAATCGAAACTGAAAACCAAGCTTTCTACATTGATTCAAGCTTTCTACATTGATTCAAGCGTTACCTAAACGAGTGCGGAGCACTCGCATTGACAGCTTTAGCTGTCACCCGTCCGGAGGACCTAGAAACGCGAAGCGTTTCTAGTCCGTTATATATTAAAATCGTGTTGTTGAAAAGCCTTCGCAAAAACGTGATGCGCCGTGCGCACCTACACATTTTATTCCATCGAGATGTGAAGAAAGGCGCGGATTCGCCGGTCGGGCGGCGCGTGACGGGTTCGTAAGCGAAATCCGCCGTGCTTAGGCTATATTTCGTTATCGCGTTCGTCGGGTTAGAGTTTTTATTAAAGTTTTAAATTCGACTATCTGCTTTTATTTGGCGTTTACACGATTGCACGATTACAAGGGGGTCCGCGAAAGAATATTCGCGTAAGTCGCTTTCAAAATCGATAGACGTCAAAAAATGTCACTTTTTGTTCGCTCCTGCGGCGCCTAATTTTCGATTTCCGCCGCGCCATTTACGATTCCCATCAACTAGAACGTTCGTTCTTCGCGTCGCGACGCCGTACGGTGTCTGCGACGACGTATTTCGGAAGATACGAGCGTTTCAAGATGGCACGTTTTCGCACTTTTTTCGGCCTCGAAACGCGCTTTTTATTTCTGCGGTTTTTCGCCGATATCTCGGAAACGGTTGGAGCTAGCTCGAAAATAAAAATTCCCAAAGGACAAGCCCGTTTCTCGAGGAATCCTCCGGTTCCATCAGCATTTTGCCAAGGTTCTTCGTTTCGGAGATATCCGCCGAACGGTGCGGCGGTGCGAGGTGAAAAAAGGCGAAAAATTGGACATTTTTTCCTTTAAACCCTCATAACTCCTAAACGGGGGCTCCTAGGGCGAAATACTTCGACCCTATCGAAATTGTAGAAAATTCAATTATCTAAAAGTCGTCGTCTTTGTTTTCGTCCCGCTCCAAAAATAAGCGAGCCTCGAGCGGTCAAAGTTGAGGTATATTTCCAGTCCCGGCAGCAATGACGTCACAGATGAATTTGAATGATTTGAAAAATCAATTTCGTGGTTTACGGGGTGTGCGAACAATTTTTCGGAAATTCATTTACATAAATTCCTTATTCGCGCCGAAAACGGATATATATTGCTACGTATTCGTAAATCTGCATCGAAAATAATTATCGAGTTCGCATGTACTGTTTTAATCACGAGGCGTATGTAATTAAAGATAATATATAATCCATTTTAGTTAGTTACTTTATATTTGAAAAGTTTAACTCATGTTTTTTACACTTTTTTACACTTTTTACACAGACAAGTCAAAGAGAGTAATTTATAGGTTATTAAATATTTGACAGTACAAATCACTCAGTTTAGTCTTATAGGTTACATGTAGTGTTGACATTATTTAATTCTGTCATTTTACGTCAATGTGACATTCAGACTGTCAGTTCTGTTAGGGAGTTTATCTATATAGGTTTTTAATATTTGACATTACAAGTCAGTGGGTTTAATTTTGTAGGTTATATATAGTATTGACATTTAATTCATTACCAACGTTTAATTAAAAATAATACATAATCCATTTTAGTTAGTTCTTTTATATTTCAAAAGTTTCATTTACACTTTGCGTCATTACTTTGAAGGTGTCAGGTTTAGACGTTTTAAATACAAATTATAGAAAAAAGTGAAAGAGAATCGGGGTGATAGGAAAAGGTGAAGAAAAGTAATGATTAAAATAAGAAGGAGAAAGTACGAGTGTTGATAAATTGGAAAGGAGAATAGATAGGAAGGATAAATTTGGAGATTGAAAGGAGATGTACATTGGGGAAAGAAGATTGTAGTTACGAAGAAAGAAATTTATGTAACATTTGAAAGTGAAAGGTATTAATCGAAATTAAATTAAAGTCCATATTTCTAACATTATCAAAATTATATTAAGTAGACAAAAGATAACGTTAAAAAAGAACAAATTTTTAGTATAGAAAATTTAACCCTGAGCCGACTCCCTGAGATAAAGTTAAATAGTTCAACCAGCAGAGTTAACGAGTAAAAAATTTATTTATCGTCCGGTTGTCGTTTAATTATGCTGAAAATGGATCTATATATATGGCAGTGTGTTCGCAAATCTGCATCGAAAACGATTATTGAGTTTGCGTCTATTGTTTTATTAATCACGAAAAATGCAATTATTGTTTGTTTATTTCTTTCGGACAATTTGGAAAAATCTGACTAAATCGTTATCTGAAGATCCGACGGTAGATTTCTAAGCATTTTAAATTTGTTGTTTAGTTATTTTAGTAGACATCTTTCAGGTGTTTGTAATTAAAGATAATACGTAATCAATTTAAGTTAGTTATTTTATATTTGAAGTTTAGGTTATTTTATTGAAACATTCTTTATAGGATTTTGCAAACAGCAGAAAAATTAACTATCTATAAAAGAAAAACTTTGTGTAGAAATATTAATGAAATCATTGCTTTCTTTAGGTTATTTTATTTTAATGTGACATTTGCGCTTTTTTAGTTCTGATAGGTAGTTTATTTTTACAGGTTTTTAAATAGGGAGTGTCTACGCAACCGCCGCGGCGGATCTTTTTCACGACTTATTGAACCGCCGCGCATAGAAATTGAAATATTTTATGCAATTTTCTGAAAAACAAGGCGGGGGGACACCCCCCGCACCCCCCTTTTTGTCTACGACGCTAATGCTGCCTGCGGCGCTGATAATTTATTAACAATTATTTAGCAAAATAAAAATCAACCTAACTAACCCAACTACCATCACATGAAAGAGATAAATTATTATATGAAAAAAAAGAACATTTCTGTCGTCAAATCCAACCAGAATTTGTGAAAAAGGATATTAATCGTTACAAAATATTAAAAAAAAAAAGTCAAGTGGGCAGTATTTGAACCCGGGACCTGTCGCTCCACAACGCGATAACGTTACGCATAGGCCAGCGATCCATATGGAAAACACCGCTATAGCACAGAATAAATAGTATGTAACCAAACCAATTGCCGCGGCGGTTACGTAAATAGTTAAAACAACCGCCGCGGCGGTTGCGTAGACACTTTCTTTTAAATATTTGACACTAAAAGTAAGTCAATTTTGTAGGTTATATTACCAACGTCTAAGAAAAATGTGACATTTACACTTTTTTAGGGAGTTTACTTTTAGAGGTTCTTAAATGTTTGACATTACAAATCTGTCAGTTTAGTCTTATAGGTTATATGTAGCGTTGACATTATTTAATTTAATTTGAGGTATCAGGTTTAGACATTTTAAATGTAAGTTTTAGAAAAAAGTGAAGAGAGAATCGGGGTGGTGGAATATTTTTGGTTTTGGACTGCAGAGACAACATTTGAGAAGAGGTGAAGAAAAGTGCACAATAATTAAGATAAGGGGAAACTTCCGGAAAGTTTTTTCAAGTTGGACATATACTAAGATTCATTAAAAGCAAATTCTGTAACATTAATATCCAAACTTTGATCAAACTCATATTTCTAACGGTTTCTTCATGTGTGTATATAGAAATACACGCGACCACAGTAATGTTAAATCAACAACGACAATGAACTTTATTTATAGAGATACGAAGAAATATCAGTGTGTGCCGCAAATTGACTATGATATTAACAGAATTAAGGATCCACCTATTTATTTCACGGTTCTATTTATACTTCTTCCACATTTACGATTCCCTCCGCTGAAGATATGGTCCAGCAATATCACTCCTTCCTAATTTTTCCATGCTATTGTAAATACATGTTTCATTAAATATTTACACATGAACACGTATGCACATTATTGAAAATAAATTTACCGGAAATTACATAATCAATTTTTACTTCGTTATTTTATATTTGAAAAGTTTAAATCATTTTATTTTAATGTGACTCTTTGCTACTTCCGACAGGCAAGTTAAAGAATTTAATTCTATTGGCTATTAAATAATTGACATTACAAGTCAATCAGTTTAGTCCTATAGACCGTTTTCGGCTGACGTCACGCTGGTGGTGAGGAGGGCACACAGCTGATTGTTTTGTTTTTTAAAGATGAGGAGAAGCTGTTATTTTTTAATAACAAGCTTAAACTGCTTTTGCTCGAAACTCATCGCTAATCGTTTACATTTGCATTCCCTTCTAATTGGATAAAGTTTATGTGCCTTCCAGATGGCGGTGTCAAAATCAGGTGACCAAAAATGATTAATAGGTTATATGTAATGTTCACATTTAAAGATGTCTGGTCATGCGTGCATGCCATGTACCTGCTTCTTAACGACCTGTTCACAAACCTGTTACTCGCTAAAAAATTAACAACATGTCTAAATGAACGTTCAAAATCGATATATGTTAATAATTCATTATAAGATTACAATTTTACCAATATATTACGGTTGCTTTTCGCATAATTAAATAAATAACATAAGGCACAGTGAGACTGAGCTAAGAATAAATGATATTTCACTGCCGGCGATTAAATCACCGTGGTTAGAAAATCACCTATAGCAGTAGTGACGGAAATCACTTCGCCTGGTGTAACTACACAAAAACAGTTTTTTCAAGTAGGACATATACCTACTTAATAATATACGAAACAAAGTAGATCAAGGGCGAGTTGTATCGGTCAAGATTCATTAAAAGCAACTTCTATAACATTAATATCCAAACTTGGTTCAGCATTATCACTCCTTCCTTATTTTTCCATGCTATTGTAAATAAATGTTTCATGAAATAATTACACATGAACACGTGCATATTATTGAAGAATACATGAAATGTTAAACGCTTTGTGTGATAATAAGTACATTCTAAATATATATATTTCACGTAAATATGAGGATAGTTTCATTTATGATTCTTATCCAAGTAGGCTATAGTACGTAAATTTGTATGATAACTAAAAACAATTGTTATCAAATATTTTTTGTATGATTTCGTGTCGACAAGTCAGTGTCAGTATGTAATTTATATAGTGCAGATTTATTGGATAAACGTTGCTTTCCCAACGACTTACATTATTTTTAAATCTCTCTCTATCATTAATTTGTAACGTGTGTTTCAGGTAAGTATTTGTTAAATATTAATCTCCTCTTTGCTTTGGATTTTTTTTGCTCTTCGCCCCTACATATTTGGAAAGGCAACACTACAATATCAGTAAGTAAAATTGTTCTCTTTCATAGTTAATTCCGTTTTCTACGGCTGTCTTGACTCACATTTATTGCATCTATAAAATGAATTACGTGCTATTTTTACTTGCCTACGAAAATAATTGCAGTTTACGTATTTAATAACAATTTTTATCACAAACATTACACTTTTGATATTTAAATAGAGCTGTCTGTACAATGTTGTTTCTGTCTAAGAACTTTTATTATTTTCGTAGAAATATCAATGACTTATTGATTCATGCATGTGTTCATTACAAGTAAATAACAAAACCATATGGTTTTGTATTTCTATAGGTATATTCAGCAGAACGTCTGGCACTCTTTCTTTAAAAGACACTTCGATACTCATCATAATATGATATTTCAAATTTAAGATCTAATATTATATCTGTCATTACAGTTGCAAAAATGGCAAAAAGAAAGGGTAAGAGATTAGTCCAAAGGAAAGGTACATCAATTTCTGGAATACCAACGTTTGAGAAAAGTCAAATATTTCAGCATGTATACACGGTGTGTGAACAATTTAAATTAAATTTCCTTATTTGTCGTCCGATTGGGCTAAAATTCAGTACTCGGGGAAAATCGACGACGTTGATCAGAAGTATGACGTCAGAATCGCAAAATTCAAAATGGCGGACGATGTTTGTCGATTATGGCGTCACACCGCTTAAAATCGGTATGTGGGGGTTTTCGAGGTCGCTGATTACGAATCTGAAATCCAAATTGAAAAATTCAAAATGGCGGTAGAGTTGCAGGACACATTTTGCCATTTACGGTGCCATTCGTCTGAAAATAAGTACGTATATGTTATCGAGGTCACAGATCACGAATATGTTATCGTAACTCAAAAATTCAAAATGGTGGCGTCCCCATAGCCTAATATCCATTGTTTACTATAACTTTCTGATTTACCGTCCGATTCAAATGAAACTTGATATATAGAGGTAATTGGTGTAGCCGATAACGAGTATGACATCAGATTTACAAAATTCAATATGGCGGCCCAAAATGGCGGACAAGATGTATCATTTATGGACCGATTCGATTGAAAATCGGTACCTAGATGTTTTTCAGGTCGCTGATGACGAATCTGAAATCGGAACTGAAAACCAAGCTTTCTACATTGATTCAAGCTTTCTACAATGATTCAAGCGTTACCTAATCGAGTGCGGAGCACTCGCATTGACAGCTTTAGCTGTCACCCGTCCGGAGGACCTAGAAACGCGAAGCGTTTCTAGTCCATTATATATTAAAATCGTGTTTGTTGAAAGCGACTAAATGTAAGTGATGCGCCGTGCGCACCTACACATTTTGCTCGATCGAGATGTGAAGAAAGGCGCGGATTCGCCGGTCGGGCGGCGCGTGACGGGATCGTAAGCGAAATCCGCCGAGCTTAGGCTATATTTCGTTCTCGCATTCGTCGGGGTAGAGTTTTTATTAAAGTTTTAAATTCGACTATCTGCTTTTATTTGGCGTTTACACGATTGCGCGATTACAAGGGGGTCCGCGAAAGAATATTCGCGTAAGTCGCTTTCAAAATCGATAGACGTCAAAAAATGTCACTTTTTGTTCGCTCCTGCGGCGCCTAATTTTCGATTTCCGCCGCGCCATTTACGATTCCCATCAACTAGAACGTTCGTTCTTCGCGTCGCGACGCCGTACGGTGTCTGCGACGACGTATTTCGGAAGATACGAGCGTTTCAAGATGGCACGTTTTCGCACTTTTTTCGGCCTCGAAACGCGCTTTTTATTTCTGCGGTTTTTCGCCGATATCTCGGAAACGGTTGGAGCTAGCTCGAAAATAAAAATTCCCAAAGGACAAGTCCGTTTCTCGAGGAATCCTCCGGTTCCATCGCCATTTTGGCAAGGGTCTTCGTTTCGGAGATATCCGCAGAACGGTGCGGCGGTGCGAGGTGAAAAAAGGCGAAAAATTGGACATTTTTTCCTTTAAACCCTCATAACTCCTAAACGGGGGCTCCTAGGGCGAAATACTTCGACCCTATCGAAATTGTAGAAAATTCAATTATCTAAAAGTCGTCGTCTTTGTTTTCGTCCCGCTCCAAAAATAAGCGAGCCTCGAGCGGTCAAAGTTGAGGTATATTTCCAGTCCCGGCAGCGATGACGTCACAGATGAATTTGAATGATTTGAAAAATCAATTTTGTGGTTTACGGGGTGTGCGAACAATTTTTCGGAAATTCATTTACATAAATTCCTTATTCGCGCCGAAAACGGATATATATTGCTACGTATTCGTAAATCTGCATCGAAAATAATTATCGAGTTCGCGTGTACTGTTTTAATCACGAGGCGTATGTAATTAAAGATAATATATAATCCATTTTAGTTAGTTACTTTATATTTGAAAAGTTTAACTCATGTTTTTTACACTTTTTTACACTTTTTACACAGACAAGTCAAAGAGAGTAATTTATAGGTTATTAAATATTTGACAGTACAAGTCACTCAGTTTAGTCTTATAGATTACATGTAGTGTTGACATTATTTAATTCTGTCATTTTACGTCAATGTGACATTCAGACTGTCAGTTCTGTTAGGGAGTTTATCTCTATAGGTTTTTAAATATTTGACATTACAAGTCAGTCACTTTAATTTTATAGGTTATGTATAGTGTTGACATTTAATTCGTTACCAACGTTTAATTAAACATAATACATAATCCATTTTAGTTAGTTCTTTTATATTTGAGAAGTTTAAATCATTTACACTTTGCGTCATTACTTTGAAGGTGTCAGGTTTAGACGTTTTAAATATAAATTAAAGAAAAAAGTGAAAGAGAATCGGGGTGATAGGAAAAGGTGAAGAAAAGTAATGATTAAAATAAGAAGGAGAAAGTACGAGTGTTGATAAATTGGAAAGGAGAATAGATAGGAAGGATAAATTTGGAGATTGAAAGGAGATGTACATTGGGGAAAGAAGATTGTAGTTACGAAGAAAGAAATTTATGTAACATTTGAAAGTGAAAGGTATTAATCGAAATTAAATTAAAGTCCATATTTCTAACATTATCAAAATTATATTAAGTAGACAAAAGGTAACGTTAATAAAGAACAAATTTTTAGTATAGAAAATTTAACCCTGAGCCGACTCCCTGAGATAAAGTTAAATAGTTCAACCAGCAGAGTTAACGAGTAAAAAATTTATTTTTCGTCCGGTTGTCGTTTAATTATGCTGAAAATGGATCTATATATATGGCAGTGTATTCGCAAATCTGCATCGAAAACGATTATTGAGTTTGCGTCTATTGTTTTATTAATCACGAAAAATGCAATTATTGTTTGTTTATTTCTTTCGGACAATTTGGAAAAATCTGACTAAATCGTTATCTGAAGATCCGACGGTAGATTTCTAAGCATTTTAAATTTGTTGTTTAGTTATTTTAGTAGACATCTTTCAGGTGTTTGTAATTAAAGATAATACGTAATCAATTTAAGTTAGTTATTTTATATTTGAAGTTTTTGTTATTTTATTTTAATGTGACATTTACACTTCGTTAGTTCTGATGGGTAGTTTATTTTTACAGGTTTTTAAATATTTGACATTTAAGGGAGTGACTACGCAACCGCCGCGGCGGATCTTTTGCACGACTTATTGAACCGCCGCGCAGAGAAATTGAAATATTTTATGCAATTTTCTGAAAAACAAGGCGGGGGGACACTCCCCGCACCCCCCCTTTGTCTGCGACGCTAATGCTGCCTGCGGCGCTGATAATTTATTAACAATTATTTAGCAATATAAAAATCAACCTAACTAACCCAACTACCATCACATGAAAGAGATAAATTATTATATGAAAAAAAAAGAACATTATTTCTGTCGTCAAATCCAACCAGAATTTGTAAAAAAGGATATTAATCGTTACAAAATATAAAAAAAAAAAGTTCAGTTGCCAGCAGTTGAACCCGGGACCTGTTGCTCCACAACGCGACAACGTTACGCATAGACCAGCGACCCACATGGAAGACATAGCTATAGCACAGAATAAGTAGTATGTAACCAAACCAATTGCCGCGGCGGTCAGGTAAATATAGTTAAAGCAACCGCCGCGGCGGTTCAATAGCCACTACCTTAAAAGTAAGTCAGTTTAATTTTGTAGGTTATATTACCAACGTCTAAGAAAAATGTGACATTTACACTTCTTTAGGGAGTTTACTTTTAGAGGTTCTTAAATGTTTGACGTTACAAATCTGTCAGTTTAGTCTTATAGGTTATATGTAGCGTTGACATTATTTTATTTAATTTGAAGTATCAGGTTTAGACATTTTAAATGTAAATTTTAGAAAAAAGTGAAGAGAGAATCGGAGTGGTGGAATATTTTTGGTTTTGGACTGCAGAGACAAAATTTGAGAAGAGGTGAAGAAAAGTACACAATAATTAAGATAAGGAGAAACTTCCGGAAAGTTTTTTCAAGTTGGACATATACTAAGATTCATTAAAAGCAACTTCTGTAACATTAATGTCCAAACTTTGATTAAACTCATATTTCTAACGGTTTCTTCATGTGTGTATAGAATTACACGCGACCACAGTACCTAATGTTAAATCAACAACGACAATGAACTTTATTTATAGAGATACGAAGAAATATCAGTGTGTGCCGCAAATTGACTCTAATATTAACAGAATTAAGGATCCATCTATTTATTTCACGGTTCTATTTACACTTTTTCCACATTTACGATTCCCTCCGCTGAAGATATGGTCCAGCAATATCACGCCTTCCTTATTTTTTCATGCTATTGTAAATACATGTTTCATGAAATATTTACACATGAACACGTGCATATTATTGAAGAATACATGAAATGTTAAACGCTTTATGTGTGATAATAAGTACATTCTAAATATATATATTTCACGTAAATATGAGGATAGTTTCATTTATGATTCTTATCCAAGTAGGCTATAGTACGTAAATTTGTATGATAACTAAAAACAATTGTTATCAAATATTGTTTGTATGATTTCGTGTCGACAAGTCAGTGTCAGTATGTAATTTATATAGTGCATTCATTGTTTTTAAATCTCTCTCTATCATTAATTTGTAACGTGTGTTTCAGGTAAGTATTTGTTAAATATTAATCTCCTCTTTGCTTTGGAATTTTTTTGCTCTTCGCCCCTACATATTTGGAAAGGCAACACTACAATATCAGTAAGTAAAACTATTCTCTTTCATAGTTAATTCCGTTTTCTACGGCTGTCTTGACTCACATTTATTGCATCTATAAAATGAATTACGTGCTATTTTTACTTGCATACGAAAATAATTGCAGTTTACGTATTTAATAACAATTTTTATCACAAACATTACACTTTTGATATTTAAATAGAGCTGTCTGTACAATGTTGTTTCTGTCTAAGAACTTTTATTATTTTCGTAGAAATATCAATGACTTATTGATTCATGCATGTGTTCATTACAAGTAAATAACAAAACCCTATGGTTTTGTATTTCTATAGGTATATTCAGCGGAACGTCTAGCACTCTTTCTTTAAAAGACACTTCGATACTCATCATAATATGATATTTCTAATTTAAGATCTAATATTATATCTGTCATTACAGTTGCAAAAATGGCAAAAAGAAAGGGTAAGAGATTAGTCCAAAGGAAAGGTACATCAATTTCTGGAATAAAAACGTTTGAGAAAAATTAAATATTTCAGCATGTAGGTATACACGGTGTGTGAACAATTTAAATTAAATTTCCTTATTTGTCGTCCGATTGGGCTAAAATTCGGTACTCGGGGAAAATCGACGACGTTGATCAGAAGTATGACGTCAGAATCGCAAAATTCAAAATGGCGGACGATGTTTGTCGATTATGGCGTCACACCGCTTAAAATCGGTATGTGGGGGTTTTCGAGGTCGCTGATTACGAATCTGAAATCGAAATTGAAAAATTCAAAATGGCGGTAGAGTTGCAGGACACATTTTGCCATTTACGGTGCCATTCGTCTGAAAATAAGTACGTATATGTTATCGAGGTCACAGATCACGAATATGTTATCGTAACTCAAAAATTCAAAATGGTGGCGTCCCCATAGCCTAATATCCATTGTTTACTATAACTTTCTTATTTACCATCCGATTCAAATTAAACTTGGTATGTAGAGGTCATTAGTGTAGCCGATAACGAATATGACATCACATTTACAAAATTCAATATGGCGGCCCCAAAATGGCGGACAAGATGTATCATTATGGACCGATTCGATTGAAAATCGGTACCTAGATGTTTTTCAGGTCGCTGATGACGAATCTGAAATCGGAACTGAAAACCAAGCTTTCTACAATGATTCAAGCTTTCTACAATGATTCAAGCTTTCTACAATGATTCAAGCGTTACTCAATTTGACAGCTTGAGCTGTCACCCGTCCGGAGGACCTAGAAAACGCGCAGCGTTTTCTAGTCATAGTAATAAAATCCAGTTGGTGCGAGCCCCTTCCTCTTTGCGATCTTAAAGATTCGAGATGTTAAGACGCGCTTAATTTCGCCGGTCCGCGCCCGCCTCCGATGCTTCGGGAGGGAATTCTGTAGTGTATAGGCTATACTCGGTTCCGGTATTTTTCCGGGTTTTTTCTTTATTAACGGACGAAAATCGCCTATCTCTCTCGCCTCTTATTTTTGGGAATGAGGAGTCGAGGGGGACGAGAGAAAATAGGGGAAGGCGTTTTGGTATTTCATAAACGTCAAAAATTTACCATTTTCGTTAGCTCCTGCCGGGCCTAATTTTCGAGTTCGACCTCGCAGTTTGCGGCTAGCGATAACTAGAACCTCTCCCCGTTCCGCCGCGACGCCGTACGGCGCTCAAAAATATGTATTTCGAAAAATACGGACGTTTTAAGATTGCACGTTTTTGCGCTGATTCGAATCCGAAGCGAGACTCATTTTTTCGGTTTTTCGCCTATAACTCGAAAACGGCTGGAGCTAGCTCAAAATAAAAAAATCTCAAAGGACAAGAGCGTTTCTTTCCGCTTCCTCCGGTATCTTCAAAAATTCCGTACGACGCTTCGTTTCGGAGATATCGGCCGGAAGGTGCGGCGGTGCGAAAAGGCGAAAAATTTGACATTTTTACCTTTAAACCTCCATATCTTCTAAACGGGGCCTCCTAGAGCAAAATACTTCGCCCTAACGAAAATGTAGAAAAACGAATTATCTAAAAGTCTTATTTTTCTACAGCTCCAAAGATTAACGAGCTACGGGCGGTCAAAGTGGAAGAATTTTTCGTAAATACGTGAAATTTTAAATTTAAAAGATCCGAGAAAAGCTACTTTTGTCGCGCTCGCCGCGGGCCTAATTTTCCATTTTTTCGGTAGAACTTGGTATCGCCGGAAAGCTACGTTCTTCTGCTTTCCAGAGAGACGTCGCACGCCGTTTCACTCCCGATATTTATTTACTTATGGATTTTTAAAGTACTTACGGTTTTCGATTTTTACGAAAATATCCATTCTTATTTCGCACAGAACTACACTAAATTTTTTAATTAACCCAGGGCACGTACTGCACGAATAAAATGCGGATCTTCGTGTTTAAATAGAGACCAAGATCGAGCCTCTATGTCCAGTATTAACTAAAATATGAGTGTTTTAAGATTTCATGTTTTACAATTTTCTAGGTTACGTTTTAACACACTCAAATTTGTCACATTTGTCTCGCCCCTGCGAGGCCGAATTTTCGATTTTCCCTATACAATTTGGTATCACGGGAAAGGGCAAAGCTCCCCCTTTCCATCGAGACGCAGAACGAGCTTCTATTCCAAGTAATTGCTTAATTATGAATTTATATGTACGTAGATGTTTTTCACTTTCAGACAAAAAACCCAACATTCACACGCCCGTGCCGGGCCGAATTTCCGATTTGGCCCGCACACTCCACTATCACAACAAAATATCATCCTTTCCGATTAATTTGAGACATAGAACGCCTTTCAACTCCACTTATTTCCTGAGAAATGACCGTTTGAAAGTCCATGTTTTTGCTTCCGCCATTTTAACTAACGATCATAACAATATACTAGGAATTCTGGGTAATTTGTAATTTACAGAGTGAGCAAAATAATGGTGATATAGGGTGAGCCAAATTCATCGAAAATCGCAATTAAATTTGTTTGTCGTCCGATTGACCTGAAATTTGGTACTCGGGGATTATCGACCACGCTGATCACGAATATGACGTCAGAATCGCAAAATTCAAGATGGCGGCGCCAAAATGGCGGACGATGTTTGTCGATTTTGGCGTCACACCTCTCAAAATCGGTATGTGGGGGTTTTTGAGGTCGCCAAATACGAATCCGAAATCGAAATTGAAAAATTCAAAATGGCGGCGGAGCTGCTGGACACATTTTGCCATTTACGGTGCCATTCGTCTGAAAATAGGTATGTATATGTTATCGAGGTCACAGATCACGAATATGTTATCGCAACTCAAAAATTCAAAATGGCTGCCTCTCCATAGCCTAATATCCATTATTTACTATAACTTTCTTATTTCCCAACCGATTCGAATGAAACTCGGTATGTTGAAGTTACTGAAGTAGCTGATTGTGAATATGACGTCGAAATTGAAAAATTCAAAATGGCGGCCGAGTTGCAGGACCTATTTTACCATTTACGGTGCCATTCGTCTGAAAATAGGTATGTATATGTTATCGAGGTCACAGATCACGAATATGTTATCGTAACTCAAGAATTCAAAATGGCGGCGTCCCCGTAGCATAATATTCATCATTTACTGTAACTTCCTTATTTATCGTCCGATTCAAATGAAACTCGATATGTTGAAGTTACTGAAGTAGTTGATTGTGAATATGACGTCGACATTGAAAATTTCAAAATGGCGGCGTCCCCATAGCCTAATATCCGCTATTTACTGTAACTTTCTTATTTGCCGTCCGATTCAGCTGAAACTCGGAATGTGAAGGTTGCTGAAGTACCTAATCGAATATGAAAGTGAAAAACTGAAACTGAAAAATTGAAAAACTGAAAAACTAAAAATCTGAAATAATGAAAAACTGATAAACTTGAAGACTTGAAATCTTGAAAACTTGCAAACTTGAAAAATTGAGAAATTGAAAACTTGAAATCTTGAAAACTTGGAAACTTAAAAACTTGAAGAGTTGAAAACTTGAAAACTTGAAATCTTGAAAACTTGCAAACTTGAAAAATTGAGAACTTGAAATCTTGGAAACTTGAAAACTTGAAATCTTGAAAACTTGAAAAATTGAAAACTAAAAAATCGAAAGGTGAAAAACTAGAAACTGAGAATCTGAAAACTGAAAAACCGAAAAACTGAAATAAAAGGCTGACAAATGAAAAACTGAAAATGAAAAACTGAAAAACAAAAAACTGAAACACTGAAAACCTGAAAAACTTAACTTAAAAACTTCAAAACTTAAAAACTGCAAATCTTCAAAACCTAAAAACTTAAAAACCTAAAAACTTAAAAACTTAGAAACTTAAAAACTTAGAAAATTAAAAACTTCAAAACTTCGAAACTTTAAAACTTTAAAACTGAAACTGAAAAACTGGAAAACTGGAAAATTGGGAAACTGAGAAACTGAAACACTGAAAGACTAAAATACTGAAAAACTGAAATACTGAAAAACTGACAAACTGAAAAATGAAACTAAAAACGGAAAAACACAAAAACTGAAAACTGAAAAATTGAAAAACTGAAAATTGAAAACAAAATTAAAAAATTGAAAAAGTGAAAACTGAAAATTGAAAAATTGAAAAACTAAAAAACTAAAAACTGAAGACTGAAAAACTGAAAAACTGAAAAAATTAAAAACTGAAAACTGAAAAACCGAAACACTGAATGATAAAAAACCGAAAAACTAAAAAACTGAAAATTATTAAAAAACTGAAAACTTAAAATTTAAAAAACCCAAAAAAAGTGAAAATTGAAAACTAAAAATCAAGCTTTCTACAATGATTCAAGCGTTACCTAATCGAGTGCGGAGCACTCGCATTGACAGCTTTAGCTGTCACCCCTCCGGAGGAGCTAGAATGGGCGATAGCCCATTCTAGTCCGTTATATATTAAAATCGTGTTTGTTGAAGGCGACTAAATGTAAGTGATGCGCCGTGCGCACCTACACATTTTGCTCGATCGAGATGTGAAGAAAGGCGCGGATTCGCCGGTCGGGCGGCGCGCGACGGGATCGTAAGCGAAATCCGCCGAGCTTAGGCTATATTTCGTTCTCGCATTCGTCGGGGTAGAGTTTTTATTAAAGTTTTAAATTCGACTATCTGCTTTTATTTGGCGTTTACACGATTGCGCGATTACAAGGGGGTCCGCGAAAGAATATTCGCGTAAGTCGCTTTCAAAATCGATAGACGTCAAAAAATGTCACTTTTTGTTCGCTCCTGCGGCGCCTAATTTTCGATTTCCGCCGCGCCATTTACGATTCCCATCAACTAGAACGTTCGTTCTTCGCGTCGCGACGCCGTACGGTGTCTGCGACGACGTATTTCGGAAGATACGAGCGTTTCAAGATGGCACGTTTTCGCACTTTTTTCGGCCTCGAAACGCGCTTTTTATTTCTGCGGTTTTTCGCCCATATCTCGGAAACGGTTGGAGCTAGCTCGAAAATAAAAATTCCCAAAGGACAAGTCCGTTTCTCGAGGAATCCTCCGGTTCCATCGCCATTTTGGCAAGGGTCTTCGTTTCGGAGATATCCGCAGAACGGTGCGGCGGTGCGAGGTGAAAAAAGGCGAAAAATTGGACATTTTTTCCTTTAAACCCTCATAACTCCTAAACGGGGGCTCCTAGGGCGAAATACTTCGACCCTATCGAAATTGTAGAAAATTCAATTATCTAAAAGTCGTCGTCTTTGTTTTCGTCCCGCTCCAAAAATAAGCGAGCCTCGAGCGGTCAAAGTTGAGGTATATTTCCAGTCCCGGCAGCGATGACGTCACAGATGAATTTGAATGATTTGAAAAATCAATTTCGTGGTTTACGGGGTGTGCGAACAATTTTTCGGAAATTCATTTACATAAATTCCTTATTCGCGCCGAAAACGGATATATATTGCTACGTATTCGTAAATCTGCATCGAAAATAATTATCGAGTTCGCGTGTACTGTTTTAATCACGAGGCGTATGTAATTAAAGATAATATATAATCCATTTTAGTTAGTTACTTTATATTTGAAAAGTTTAACTCATGTTTTTTACACTTTTTTACACTTTTTACACAGACAAGTCAAAGAGAGTAATTTATAGGTTATTAAATATTTGACAGTACAAGTCACTCAGTTTAGTCTTATAGGTTACATGTAGTGTTGACATTATTTAATTCTGTCATTTTACGTCAATGTGACATTCAGACTGTCAGTTCTGTTAGGGAGTTTATCTCTATAGGTTTTTAAATATTTGGCATTACAAGTCAGTGGGTTTAATTTTATAGGTTAAATAAAGTGTTGACATTATTTAATTCTGTCATTAATTTGAAGGTGTCAGGTTTAGACATTTTAAATATAAATTTTAGTTGTTTTGACCTATTGACTTATTGATGAAATATAAAAAAATAAGAGTGTAAAAAGAAATACAAGGAGATACACGAAAAAAATGGAGAGAATCGCGGTGATAGAATATTTTTGGTTTTGGACAGGAGATACATGAAATTTGAGAAAAGGTGAAGAAAAGTGAATCATAATTAAAATAAGAAGGAGAAAGTACGAGTGGAGATGAAATAGAACTGAGATATATACGAAATATAAATTTGGAGATTGAAACGAGACGTAAATTGGGAAAAGAATATTGTAACTACGAAGAAAGAAATGTATGTAACCCCGTACTTATTTCACCGTTCTCTTTCAATTTCTTCCACGCCACTCGCTATTGACGAAAGTATGGTTCAACATTATCATTCCTTCCTTCTGTTGTCCATGCTGCTGTCAAATTATATATTAATTTTTATTATGGAAAATATGTTTTTGCTATTATACGATGGAATACATACAATGTTTAATGCTTTCTGTGACATAATATGTACATCCTAAATATCCATATATTTCAGGTAAATATCATGACACTTTTATTTATAATTTTCTCAAGTAAAATGTACATTATAATGTTGCAGGAGATCGAGATTTACATTTTCGATTATTTTCGGTATTCTAATCTCATAAAAGTGTCTATTTCGGGGAGTTCTATGTCGTTCTTGAAGTTCTAATTCATTTAATGGCAACGGATTTATGAATCCTTCTGCTATGTTTTGCACAATATTCATATCTAAACCTATATCACCCGTAAGCAATAGCACTAAATTTCTATTTTTGTTTTCCATTTGAACAGACGAGCAAAGCTAAGGAAGGATACAACGAAAAACCGTAATTTAATATAAATTATAAAGTCTCTTAATATAAAATTATGATTACAAATTACAATTTACAATTCAAATTCAAAACAATCACACCATGACAAATTCGACAAACGACAGCGGACAGCACTGAGCCGTTCATCCGGTTGCAGAGCGATCACCGATCAGTGAAGGAGCGCTCGGGTAGCGATCTGCTCGGATGAACGCAGCCTTTGCTTCAGACTTATTGCATTGCAGTTCCATTCGTGATTAACTAGGTTATGTAAAACGTCACTTTTTATGTCAAATAGTCGTCGAATTTAGAAGCATATTATTCCTTTTGTAAAATATTAAAATTATGAAAGGTAAACTTTAAGTAAGTTAATTTTAAAATCAAACTGGTCTTATTTTCTAAAAAGGGGGCTCCAATTTACTCAAAAAGACCTTTCAAACGAAATTTCTTGGAGTCGATTGTAGACAAAACAAAGATGAATTTTTATATGATATGATTCATATGATATAATATTTACATATATTTAGGCTTATAATGGAGATTCCTCCATGTTGGAAGCAGGTATATTGGCTGGTGGTAATATAGAATACACAAATACAGATCGGCTGATTTTGGTTGTTCCCAATTTTCACCGAAGTGGGGATAACGTCGTTCATACGACACTCGCTAAACGTACGGAAATTACGTCAGGCGCTAAGTTATTACCGCATGTTTTAACGCAGATTAAATATGCGCGTGCTTAGATGTCAAATAACGCGATCCTGTAATAGCGGATGCCGTTATGTGACAATGCAATATTTCTCTATTACTTCGAAGGTGTCAGGTTTAGACGTTTTAAATATAAATTATAGAGAAAAGTGAAAGGGAATCGGGGTGATGGAAAATTTTTGGTTTTGGACAGGAGAGGCGTGAAATTTTAGAAAAGGTGAAGAAAAGTAAATAATAATTAAAATAAGGAGAAAGTACGAGTGGAGATAAAATAGAAAGGAGAATAGATAGGAAGGATAAATTTGGAGATTGAGACGAGGTAAATTGGGGAAGGGTACCAAAATTATATTAAGTAGACAAAAGATAACATTATTAAAGAACTAAATTAAATTTTAAAATTTTCAGGTTTAGACATTCTAATATTTTATTTTAATGTGACATTCACTTTGTCAGTTCTGTTAGGGAGTTTATTTTTATAGGTTTTTAAATATTTTCCGAAATTACATAATATGTTTTAGTTATTTTATATTTGAAAAGTTTAAGTCAAGTCATTACATGTCAGACTGTTTGGTCTTATAGGTTATATGTAGTATTGACATTATTTAATGGGTGTGTCTACGCAACCGCCGCGGCGGATCTTTTGCACGACTTATTGAACCGCCGCGCAGAGAAATTGAAATATTTTATGCAATTTTCTGAAAAATAGGGCGGGGGGACACCCCCCGTTTTTGTCTGCGACGCTAAAGCTGGCTGCAGCGCTGATAATTTATTAACAATTATTTAGCAATATAAAAATCAACCTAACTAACCCAACTACCATCACATGAAAGAAATAAATTATTATATGAACAAAAAGAACATTATTTCTGTCGTCAAATCCAACCAGAATTTGTGAAAAAGGATATTAATCGTTACAAAATATTAAAAAAAAAGTTCAGTTGCCACATGTTGCCAGCAGTTGAACCCGGGACCTGTCGCTTCACAACGCTACAACGTTACGCATAGGCCAGCGACCCACATGGAAAACACCGCTATAGCACAGAATAAATATGTAACCAAACCAATCGCCGCGGCGGTTCAATAAGTTGTGAAAAAGATCCGCCGCGGCGGTTCAATAGCCACTACCTTATTTAATTCTGTCGTTAATTTCAAAGTGTCAGGTTTAGATATTTCAAATATAAATTTTAGAAAAAAGTGAAGAGAGAATCGAGGCAATAGAATATTTTTGGTTTTGGAGAGGACAGACGTGAAATTTGAGGAAAGGTGAAGAAAAGTAAATATCAATTAAAATAAGAAGGAGAAAGTCCTCCCAGGAAGATTTCTCATAACATAGTATACTTTATGAAACACGAAATAAAATGTATCAATGGTGCGTTGCAACGACAAAGATTCATTAAAAGCAACTTCAAAAAATATTAATATCTAAACTTTGATCAAACTGATTTCAGTTGAGACATAGTTAATATGACCAGTTTAAAATGAAAATTATATACAAAATTCGAAAACAATAATTGAGTTTGTGTGTATTGTTTTAATAATCGTGATAATAATTCGGAAAAATCGTCATCTGAATATCCGACGGTATATTTCTAAACATAATTTTAGATGTGTTATTTAGTTATTTTAGTAGACTTCTTTCAGGTATTTGTAATTAAAGATAATACATAATCAATTTAAGTTAGTTGTTTTATATATGATGTTTAGGTTATTTTATTTTGATGTGACATTTATACTTTCTTAGGGAGTTTATTTTTATAGGTTTTTAAGTATTTGACATTACAAATCAGTCAGTTTAATATTATAGGTTATATTACTAACGTTTGAGAAAAGTCAATTATTTCATCATGTATACACGGTGTGTGAACAATTTAAATTAAATTTCCTTATTTGTCGTCCGATTGGGCTAAAACTCGGTACTCGGAGAAAATCGACGACGTTGATCAGAACTATGACGTCAGAATCGCAAAATTCAAAATGGCGGACGATGTTTGTCGATTATGGCGTCACATCGCTCAAAATCGGTATGTGGGGGGGTTTTCGAGGTCGCTTACGAATCCGAAATCGAAATTGAAAAATTCAAAATGGCGGTAGAGTTGCAGGACACATTTTGCCATTTACGGTGCCATTCATCTGAAAATAAGTGTGTATGTGTTATCGTGATCACAGATCACGAATATGTTATCGTAACTCAAAAATTCAAAATGGTGGCGTCCCCATTGTTTACTATAACTTTCTTATTTACCATCCGATTCAAAAGAAACTTGGTATGTAGAGGTTATTAGTGTAGCCGATAACGAATATGACGTCAGATTTAGAAAATTAAATATGGCGGCCCCAAAATGGCGGACAAGATGTATCATTTATGGATCGATTCGACTGAAAATCGGTACCTATATGTTTTTCAGGTCGCTGATGACGAATCTGAAATCGGAACTGAAAACCAAGCTTTCTACAATGATTCAAGCTTTCTACAATGATTCAAGCTTTCTACAATGATTCAAGCGTTACTGAATTTGACAGCTTTAGCTGTCACCCGTCCGGAGGACCTAGAAAACGCGCAGCGTTTTCTAGTCCATTATATATTAAAATCGTGTTTGTTGAAAGCGACTAAATGTAAGTGATGCGCCGTGCGCACCTACACATTTTGCTCGATCGAGATGTGAAGAAAGGCGCGGATTCGCCGGTCGGGCGGCGCGTGACGGGATCGTAAGCGAAATCCGCCGAGCTTAGGCTATATTTCGTTCTCGCATTCGTCGGGGTAGAGTTTTTATTAAAGTTTTAAATTCGACTATCTGCTTTTATTTGGCGTTTACACGATTGCGCGATTACAAGGGGGTCCGCGAAAGAATATTCGCGTAAGTCGCTTTCAAAATCGATAGACGTCAAAAAATGTCACTTTTTGTTCGCTCCTGCGGCGCCTAATTTTCGATTTCCGCCGCGCCATTTACGATTCCCATCAACTAGAACGTTCGTTCTTCGCGTCGCGACGCCGTACGGTGTCTGCGACGACGTATTTCGGAAGATACGAGCGTTTCAAGATGGCACGTTTTCGCACTTTTTTCGGCCTCGAAACGCGCTTTTTATTTCTGCGGTTTTTCGCCGATATCTCGGAAACGGTTGGAGCTAGCTCGAAAATAAAAATTCCCAAAGGACAAGTCCGTTTCTCGAGGAATCCTCCGGTTCCATCGCCATTTTGGCAAGGGTCTTCGTTTCGGAGATATCCGCAGAACGGTGCGGCGGTGCGAGGTGAAAAAAGGCGAAAAATTGGACATTTTTTCCTTTAAACCCTCATAACTCCTAAACGGGGGCTCCTAGGGCGAAATACTTCGACCCTATCGAAATTGTAGAAAATTCAATTATCTAAAAGTCGTCGTCTTTGTTTTCGTCCCGCTCCAAAAATAAGCGAGCCTCGAGCGGTCAAAGTTGAGGTATATTTCCAGTCCCGGCAGCGATGACGTCACAGATGAATTTGAATGATTTGAAAAATCAATTTCGTGGTTTACGGGGTGTGCGAACAATTTTTCGGAAATTCATTTACATAAATTCCTTATTCGCGCCGAAAACGGATATATATTGCTACGTATTCGTAAATCTGCATCGAAAATAATTATCGAGTTCGCGTGTACTGTTTTAATCACGAGGCGTATGTAATTAAAGATAATATATAATCCATTTTAGTTAGTTACTTTATATTTGAAAAGTTTAACTCATGTTTTTTACACTTTTTTACACTTTTTACACAGACAAGTCAAAGAGAGTAATTTATAGGTTATTAAATATTTGACAGTACAAGTCACTCAGTTTAGTCTTATAGGTTACATGTAGTGTTGACATTATTTAATTCTGTCATTTTACGTCAATGTGACATTCAGACTGTCAGTTCTGTTAGGGAGTTTATTTCTATAGGTTTTTTAAATAATTGACTACAATTCAGTCAGTTTAATTTTATAGGTTAAATAAAGTGTTGACATTATTTAATTCTGTCATTAATTTGAAGGTGTCAGGTTTAGACATTTTAAATATAAATTTTAGTTGTTTTGACCTATTGACTTATTGATGAAATATAAAAAAATAAGAGTGTAAAAAGAAATACAAGGAGATACACGAAAAAAATGGAGAGAATCGCGGTGATAGAATATTTTTGGTTTTGGACAGGAGATACATGAAATTTGAGAAAAGGTGAAGAAAAGTGAATCATAATTAAAATAAGAAGGAGAAAGTACGAGTGGAGATGAAATAGAACTGAGATATATACGAAATATAAATTTGGAGATTGAAACGAGACGTAAATTGGGAAAAGAATATTGTAACTACGAAGAAAGAAATGTATGTAACCCCGTACTTATTTCACCGTTCTCTTTCAATTTCTTCCACGCCACTCGCTATTGACGAAAGTATGGTTCAACATTATCATTCCTTCCTTCTGTTGTCATGCTGCTGTCAAATTATATATTAATTTTTATTATGGAAAATATGTTTTCGCTATTATACGATGGAATACATACAATGTTTAATGCTTTCTGTGGCATAATATGTACATCCTAAATATCCATATATTTCAGGTAAATATCATGACACTTTTATTTATAATTTTTATTCTCAAGTAACCTATGATAACTAATATTCTAGAATATTATACAGAAATCAATTTTTAGTAAACAATTGATTTCTGTAGTGATGACAACGGACATATTTAAACAATTTCGTATATTACTGCAAGATAGTATTTAATTTAGTGTTGATTAGTTTAATAAACTTTGTTTTTATAACGATTTACACTACTTTTAAATTGCTTCCTTCTGTTAATTTATTGCTTCTCTTTCAGGTACCTATTTGTTACATATTAAACTTCTCTTTGTTTTGGAATTCCTTGCTAATCGCCCCTACATAGGAATTTGGAAAGGCGTCACTAATTCTCTGTAAGTAAAATCATTCTCCTTATGACTTGATCCCATTGTCCACGACTATTTCGGCTTACTTTTATTGCATTTATAAAACCAATTAAGTTATTTTTTTATTCAATTAGAACAATTGCAGGTTACGTATGTAATCACAAATTTCAGAGTAAACATTACATTTTCAATACATTAATTGGACTATTATCTGTACAATGTAATCTTCTGTATTGGGAACATTATTTTCAAAACGATAGAGAGACTTTAAAGGGGGTTTATTTGAAAACGCATACGCATTTAATAATTTCTATATAGTAATCATTGGCCAATTTTATTGACGTTCACAAGTTGCAATGAATCTACAAGACATTCTCATGCAATTATAGGTAGTATCAAAGTATGAAAAAAGGCTACAAATATTTTCCACACAAAACTGCTACAAAATAATAATAATATATATTGAAAACAATACAATGATATTATATAAGTACGTACGTATTAAATATATACACCAATTATGCCAACCATTTCCTATTTTAAAACCTAGAAAAAATTTCCACCATTACATGAATACCATGGTTTCCTGCCTACTTTCCAAATCAACTTATCGATATTTTCTGTACATAATTTAATGCACATGTTCCTTTACAATGTAAACAAGACTAGCATGAGAACTATGATAAAGTCACCAGTCATCGCAATAGAAAAGGAGAATATACTAAATTCACTATATTCCTATTATATAAACGTATTACATAAGAGTTATTGTATAACTATGGCAAAAAATCAAATCAAATATCAACATTTGCAATATTCCATGGTATATCATACATAAAGATTTTTTATATTCATCCCATTTCACATTGTTAAATTCATATCTTAGGTATACTTTCGATCCTTTCTTAAGTCCATTAAATTTTAAAAGGTTATTATTTTGCTGATTGGCATATATTGAAAACATCTTCAAATATCACCAAACTTTGTAAAAAGCTAAAAATGAAAATGTTTTCTTTATCATTCAATTTTATAATAAAACTTGATGAATTTTTACACACTTTTTCATTTTCACATTATACCGATGTTAATTCAAAAGAAAATTATTATCTTATATCCATTACAAGG